>VWZF01003843.1:594367-683500 GCA_013396755.1 Sclerurus mexicanus
TTTTTAGGAAGGCCATAGTCTTCTGTCAAAGCAGTGCTTTTCTGTCTCTTATTTACACACCCCAAAACTTCATGAGAAGAAGTCCAACATTGCATCCTTCTTGCTTTCTCAATCAAGAGATGCACACGTGCTTTGAGTTGGGGAAACAACGAAACAAAGAACTGCTGACTGTTTTCCAGTCAACACAAGTATAGAGCCAGAATAACAGTGAGTAAATTTTCACATAAGATACAAAGCAGACCTGTTCCTCTACTTGCAAATTTTTAACTAAGGGTCTGGTGTCTATTCAAGCTCTGGGTTTCGCAAATTTTGCAAAAAAAAACCCCAAACTGTCGCCAACAGTTTCACTGGGTTTGCTCAGGCAGCATATCGAGGTGTCACAATATACAATCCAAACAGGTATTTGTAACTCTTTGATAAAATGTCATAGTGATTTTTTTTCCCCATTTCTGAGGTAAAATTGAGTGAGATGTTGATATAAACACTTTTTTTCTTTTTCTACAAATTTCATCATCTTCTAGAAATTCTTCCCTGTTTTAGAAAACTTTTATAATGAGGCAAAAAAAAAATACCCAGTTGTTGTGGCTAACACAAGATTTTCGGGAGGATTTATTATCAGAGGTCTTGGCATCACTCTGAAGAGATTACTGGTATTCATATCATTCTTCCTGAACACCTAGGCTGCTATATTTTCATTGCCTGTTACAAATCACAAGGGTATCGCCCCAGGCAAATAACAGCTTAGCATGTTTATCTGTGTGTGCTAATAGCATTTCATTTGAAGTCTTAAAAGTCACAAGTGGCTTAAAAGGGCACTATTACATGACTTCACATTTTATTGCAAAATGACAAGGTCCAGTTCCATTTGTTATGCTTTGAAGTGTTCATGTCCCTTGGCTGCCTAACTGCAGGCTTTTCCTAGTCAAACTTGGAGCACGATCCCCTTGAACCAAGATGCTGTCTTCTCTAGACAACAGGGAGAACTTCACTTGTAAAAATGTTATTTTCAAGCTTAGCTGTTTGGCTTCCATTGCTGTAATATTATCCACTATTATTTTCTTTAGTGCTAGCTTGCCTGTAAAGGAAGAGATTATGTAATATTACAGTTTCGTAATTAACTTGCACTACTTGTCTGCATTCATATGGAAGCTAGAACTGAAAATTATTTAAAAGCATTAAAACAATGTTCTGTAGGAAAACAAAAGAGTGCCTAACTAGTCCAGCCTGGACTAAATATGTTCTTCCTGACACTTGATAGTCTTTATTTAACTGGAAGTTAAATTGTTTTCAAATTAAAAATTGTGTACCTGGACCTTTTTTGTCAGAAATACAAAATGCAAAATATGGCACAGTTGGTGTATGTAAATAAGGGCAGATACTGAAGAGCTGTTCTGAATCACCACTAAAGACAAATGTGCATTTTGGGGGTTTTTTCTGTCAAAGGTCTTTTGAGACAGGATTAGAAGCACTAGAAATAGACCCACTTTCCCTCAGCTAAGGGAGAAATCATGTCATATTGCTAGAGACAAATAATAATAGACAATTCTTTTTGATGCAAATCTAAAATCTTTTCATGCAATTATAGTAACTGATAACTTGGTTTGCAGACCTTCTTACAGGCTACCTGTAAGCTACACCTTACATGGTATGAGTACCACATGCGAATTTGGAATGGAAGTGTTTAAGTTTTGCGAACTTCAGCATAATCACACAGGAGGAAATCTCAGAACATTTCAAAAAACAACTCTTATTCTACTTATGCCTATTGGAGGAAATTTTATAGCACAGATTTTAGTTCATACCAGAGTAAAAAATGCAGAACTGGCAAATTAATGTTAATTTTAAAATATTTTAAGCACAGAATTAATTTTCATAGTGCTTTTAGCAGGAAAAATTCTTTGGTATATGTGATGTGACCATACGCATATATATTGTAACTACAAAACAAACACCAATGCTTTGTTTCACAGCAAATATCATTGCCTGAAAATATGCCTGACTTAGGTTAACACACTTATACAACAATTTTGCAATAGCAAAGAGATTTTCTGTAAATAAATCCATCAAAAAGTAAAATGGGAAGGAATTTTTCTGAATCAAATGATTATACCTCTAAAGCGTGTAACAAGGAGATATCTTACTGTTCTTTAAGAAATGTAAAGCAGTGAGACAAGAGGCAATGACAGGAATATTTTTTTTTATTTGAGTCTTCTATAACCAGATTCTTATTTATTTTACTGAAATCAGAAGAGTGTTCCGATCTGCAAGAACCTGAGTGGGGGAGATGTATGTCAGAAGAAAAGATAATTGATGGTAAACGTCAAATATTAAATCTTGATCTGGTTATTACCAAGCGTATTAGCTATGTAAGAAGCTTAACAATTACAGCTGTGATTGACTAGGTGGGATCCAAAATCCTAAATATCAACTGCCAGAAGGGATAATTATAACACATTAGCACCTGCGTGCTTAGACAAGATTGACAACTCCAGTCTAACATCTGCTTAATATCACTTTCATACTTTTCATATTTTTTTTTCCTTTTAGAAAGGAATAACAAAGATTTTCTTGAAGCATAACAATAATTCAGCATCCATGTTACACATTCAGTTGATTATGGTTGCTTGTTGTGTTTGGTCATGTTTTGCACTGACACATTTAAAATTAAACAAAGGCTTTTTGGGATTAGACAGCCACAGTTGTGGTATATTTTTGACAAAATGTACCTGTCAGAATCATTTGAAGAAATCCCAACAAGTGGGCTGCTCTTCAATCGGCTGGGCTGGCCAATGCAATTTAACAACAAAATGAAACTGGGCTGGAAAAGAAAGGTCTTACGCCCCCACCACAGGAGCAAGAGAGAGAAGGATATTTAGTATTCAATATGAACAACTCAGTGAAACCGCCCTGCTGGGCTCTTTACAGGGGCAAGGCAAAGTGTTCCCCTCCCAGCACAAATACTGGCTGTGCGGGAGGCTGGTGGTGCCCACTTGTGATCCATGATACCGAGGCAGGGGCATGGGAGCTCTTCCCTTGTGATGTTTGCCTTTGTATCTGTCCAGCTCCATGCCCTTACACCAGCTCCCCTCTAGACCTTGGCCCTGTGTCCCCTCTGGTCTTGACCCTGCTGTGGTCCTGTGTCCTCTCTGGTCCTGGCTACCCTGTGGTCCTGGCTCCCAGAGTGACCCAGAAATGCTCTGCAGGGGGATTGTGTCAGACCTGAGGTCTTGCAGGGTGCTGGGACCCTCTTCAGGACTGCTCTGCCTCTCTGGTTCTGGTGGACCCCTTCCAGAGCACCAGCATACTTTTCCCAAAGGTAAGTGTTGTGTTTGTTGTGTTTGATCCCAAGTGCATTTACCCAAGCAATAACCCCAGCTGCCCCAGCTTTGCAACACAGGAACACCTTTCCTCAGTAGAAAACTGACAGAGCTGGATTATGGCCTCATAAATGAGGAGGGTCCCATGATGATACAAGTGTGCTTACACACAGACAGTGTTACCCCTCTGTCCTACTGGGCAGAAATGACATTCCTCAAGTGGCAAACTAAAGGCCCCTCCTGGCGCTGTGTGTTTCTGTGCTGGGGAGACTCAGCAGCTGAGGCTGCCCTTGGTCTCCTAGGGAATTTGATAGAATTTTTTATTGAAGCAGAAATTTCCCACAGAAAAATATATAACCAGTATACTAGCTGATTCTCCAAGTGTTGTTGGGAATACACTTAGTAAAAATATGTTAAACCATGTGGGTTTAGCTTTACAGCAGCAGAACATGGACGAATTTTGTATTAAATCCTTCTTTGACTTGAGTGAGCTACAAAGCTCTAAGCCATGTAACTCTCTTCCCATTTCTTGGGGAACAATCCAAGGTTGTTTTTAAGTTTAGAAAGAGTAGTTCAAGTATACACTGCTCAGACATGGTGCTGTGGCACACTGAAAGACTAGCTCATCTGGCAGTATCAGCAAAATCTATGTACAGTGGCAGAAGAGTCTTCTCAGGGTACAGCTGCTGAATATTTGAGCAAACTGAGCAAAAGAGATTCTTTTACTGTTATAACCATCTCTAAATATCTTTGGTGCACTTCGTTCTTCATCATTCCTCCATTCTTGCCCTTTGTTCTGATGTGGTGTTTTAATTTTACTGTTACACAGCTTTATACCATGCTCCAGACACGGGTATCACCATGTGAGGAGGTCAAAGCTGCAGGAAAAGAAGGCTCTGCCTGAAGCCATGAACATATTCAGCAACTTAGTACCATGCAAAAACTACTGCATGTATCTGTGAAAGCAGTGTAAAACTCCAAATCTTGCTGGACTTCTAATGCACCTGAACATAAACTTAAACCTCACAAGCCTCTGCATTATCATTCTTTACCCTCTGTTTGTAGTGTAAGTGCAGTACAGTTGTCATTTTGTTCTATCCCTGTCATCTGATGCCAGTTTCAGAACCTCTCATGGTGCAGAGACCCTGCAATTTTTTCAGTCAGCTTCACACTTCTATGAAAAGTTTTTAAAAATACTAATAGTAAATTATTTTCTATTTTCACCATGAGAGCAATCAAACACTGGAACAGGCTGCCCAGGAAGGTTACACAGTCTCCGTTATTGGTCATTTTCAAGATCCAAAGAGACAAAATCCTGAGCAACCTCATCTGAGCACTTAGCTGACTCCTCTTCAAGGAGGAGGGTAGATTAGAGGCCTCCTGAGTGCTCTTCCAACCTATATTTTCCAATCATTCCAATTTCTGAAAACTGTAATGAAAAATTCTGGTACAGTCTATTTGCTAGAGAGGCTTAGAAAGATGTCATATGAATGTTTGTCTTACCCTAATAATATTAGCTATTTTTAAACCCTAAATTATCCTGCATCTTTCAGAACATTTACTAAGCCATTAACATCCTTGTCTTACACTGTTGGGGAAACTGAAGCCTTTTACATCACATTTTGATACCGCTGCAGTAGTAATGCTTTTTTAAAGTTCATGTTAATGACTGATTTCTACCAAAGAAGATGCAGGACTGAATTTTGCCCTCACAGAGCAACAGCAATATCCTGATTTTTAGAAATCTTTCAATATGCTAGGTATTGTTCTTTTTCATTTTTGGAACATTAAGGAATACGTAAGAAGAAGATGACCAGAAAAGGGGATTTTTTGCATTTATTATCTTTGCTCATTATAATTAATTCATTTGTATTTAATTTAAAGAAGTGGTTATCAAATTTTAAGTGGAAAACATAACTTAAAATTGTCTTTTGATTCCTAAGTGAACATCCTCGCTGGACTATTCAGGTTAATATTAAAATAGTTTTGATTTTTAGTGACAGGACAACAGAGAAGGCATAAATCACATAGCATCCTTTTGCATGTGACTTGATTGGGAGATAATTTATGGTTCATTTGAGGGATTCAAAACTAGTGTTCTAAAAATTATACTGAGATATATGTTTGATGCTGAGTGAAAGTGAAATTGTTTCATACAGAATTATAGTTCCTCCACTCCAAATCCTGATACAGCATCTCTCTCTTTATCAATGAAATATGTTGAGTTAATAACATATGTGTACAACTAAAGTGATGCTAAATCAAGATGGTCAATCCTGAAAGGGAGGAGACTTTGGTAATTTGACTTTCCTACATTTTCAAAGCCATTGGTTGAGAAGGGTGAAAGGGAGGAAGGTTGGAATTCACTCGTTTGGCTGGCTACTGCTGTCCATTCTGCCTTTTAGAAGAAGCTAAGATGACAATTTTGCAATATAGAAGCTGCCATTCCTATGCAGATTAACAGTTTTACATTTTATCATGTTCCTTCCATTAATAGACTTCTCAAAGGAGGTCATGGTACCTAAAATAGACTATTCTCTAGTATCAGTACCATTAAGCTGATAAAATTATACATATGTTCCACAGTGATGACAGTTATATAAATTCATGGTTTTACAGGTTAGGAATTGCACATATGAGTGCCTTGTTTATACTCTTGAAGTTGCTAGTTGTTCTGATGTCTGAATCATTAAATGATTACAAGGCATGTTAAAAGTATAAAATGAGGGAGAGTTTTATTATTCATGTAAAGTTAATGTCTTATCCTGTGTTGGTCTTCTAGGCAATCTGGCTTCATAAGATTTAGCAACAGTTAGCTGCATCAGAAAATTTTAGGCATAGTTGCTGGGGTTTTTTAATATCATTGGTTGTCCCCTCCTTAGAGCATTCTGAATAAGAGCAGTTCCTTTGTTGCTCTAAGATGATGAAGAATTTCATTTTGTTTGAAGTTCATTTATAACTACAGAACATGAATGAAAGCTAAACTAGCATTGTCATGATCTGTAAATATTTGTTTTTATGCTCATGTGAGCTGAAAATGGAGGGCAGTCAACATAGAAAAATGAGAGTGCTTTCTTATTAGTTAAATGTAGTTCAAAATACATATGATGGAAAAACTGTTTTCTCATCTGGTACCCTACTACATGTTCACATAATTTCCCAAATTCTCTCTCAATCCACACTGGATGTACATTTAAAAAATATTGTTTCACATAGAAATGTTATCACTTTAGTCTGTTTCTCTTCTAGATCACTGCCTAACCTTGCAAAGCCTTTACTTATTCATACTTTGAAACTGTGATGTTTTTTATTATTTGCCCTTTTTTTACATAAGAGCTTATTACTTAATTCTACCAATTCTGTGTTAGTTTTCAATACCTCTTTTGAAAAATATTTACTGTAAATTTTGTTGACAGACCAAACCCACTATATTCTCTGGTCTTTATTCATCATTCCCTGACTTCTGCAAAGAATAGCATTAGATCGAAGATACATGATTTGCCTTTGCAGCAGACATTCTGGTTTGTCCCTAACATGTTTGAGCATTTGATGGACAACATTTTTCTCAGACTAAATAAATAAATAAAATCCACATCTATCCAAGATGCTATGTAAGGATAAGGGCAATCAGATCTCCTTCTTCAGGCTTTTAGATGATAACAGTTACAGCAGAAGTGTTTGCAAGCTTTCCCACTGATAGGTAGAGCAAATAATTCGCAATGAATAATGCATCCAATGAGTTTAGCTTCACTGTCTGATTGTGGCATATGCATGAGCAGACCATGATTTTGTCTAATCTATTCATTATTCAAAGTATTTGATTAGTTTGGGGTGAGCTTTTTAAACTCTACGTAACATTTTCTATCAGTGTACACAACTTGATTTACTTATTTGTGATTGATCAGGCACATAATGAGGATACTGCACTGTTTTGTGGAAGGTATTTGTGTGACACATTTATCAGTACTAATACACTTGCTCAAAAAGTAATTTTTACTGAAGAAGACTGTAACTTTGAAATTCACTTTTGCTTACTTTTTGCCAGTATAACCGCTTTATGAAAATTCATGGAAGAGGTGACACTAGGTACTGAGTCAATTAGAAGTCTTACCTACTGTGAGAGATTTTGATTACCTAGAAGGCCTGTGTAGCAAATACAGGAAACACAATTCAGCTTCAAGCCAACCAAATCTTAACTTTTTATTTTGACCAATTGGAGTACAAGTTGATGTATGTAATTACTGGTGCTTGTGAAAGCCAGCGCCATTCAGACACAACATCAGTCAACCATCATGTAATAAATGTTTCATATATATCAGCTCTTTATAATTTGATACCTGTCCTCTATTTCCACTCATCACTAAGTTCTTTTATTCCTCAGGAACACATCTTGTTTTAGCAATTAGTCCGTAAATTCCTTCACTTAACAGTTGATCTCTTCAATTTATTTTTTGCCCTCAAATGTTTTTGGGTTCATCAGAGCTGCTTGACTAAGTTTGTCTGTGAAAAGAGTGTATTCCATTAAAAATACTGTCATATTTATGTCTAGAACAAATGCCACTCTGATCCTCAAAATCTCTTCCATTTCAACATATAGTATATTAAAGTCCTTTCAGAAACATTGAAGTGGCATTGCCGGTGCATCTAACTTCACAAAAGCCTGTAATGTCAAGGTATGCTGAATACAGTTCTCCTGTTATGGAGCAGCTGTTCCATCCATTTAGTTATAAATTTTAAAGTGCAAACTAGTACATGTTTTAATATCGGATTGACCAATTATTTTGGTTTTTTTCTCCGCAAAATATGATCATGACCAGATTATACAATGCTTCTGTTCAGTCTTTTCAAACTTAGAGTCAAGAACATCTCAGAAAACTGCAAGATTTAACTTCTGTTTTACGGCACCTCCATTTGAGAACCTGAGATTGCACTTACTCTATGTGTTTTTGCTGGGCTTGAGCTCCACATTTTACCCACAGAAACTGCTGACCTATTGCTCCCATGCCCCACCCCAGAAAGCACTGCTCTTGTGGAAGGACTAGGATTGCCATTGTCCAGGCTGCATCCTGGCAAGCTCATGCAGTGGGCAGCCCCTGACCTCTGACAGCAGTGCTTCAGGCCAGTGCGGAGCCTGTTTCCAAGAGGGAAGCAGAGGAGAGCAACTCCAGTTGGCAGTGCTTTCAGCTGAGAAGGCATATCTATCAGCTGCCCCTTCCCTGATGGGAAGTGCACAGGCTTGCTCCCTTTCCTCTCTCCTGGGATACAGCATTGCCCCACATCATGATAGACTGATATGAAACAATAGGTTTCCCTACTGTCTTTTCTTCATATAGCTGATGAATAAATTCTTGCATCAAAATAATGTTTGAAACATCTCTTTGTATTTGCAGATAGAAAGAGACTTAGCATGGAATTGTATTGAATAATTTTAAGGAATAATTTAAAATTTTATTTTAATCTGTTAGTGCTACATTACTTCCTGCTAATTATAGACTTTTAAGTACTGGGTAGAAATTGGGAGTATATGATATTGATGGAAAAATTAAGTTAAATGCCAATTTTAAGGTTCAGCTTGTAGCAGAGCTTTTTAATCTGTGGGTTACTTGCTTAAATAACTTTATGAATGAGGGCAATTGTATCATCAATCTACAATACAGACACTTTTCAGGGAGTAACTATTGATCACTTTTGCATCTTTAGGCTAAACAGGAAAAAAAAATCAAGTAAGCTCTGTGTACTTAAGTATATGCCTTTGTTAATATATTCATTAATTGAAGCAGAATGGAAGTAGAAATGCCTGTGACTCACCAAGAGGGGTATGTACAAATTCTTGATGTGCTGTGTTCGAGAGATAGTATCACTAGTTACTGCTTTATAGTCATTCTGTACTGTTTCAGTACTGTGAAAAAAATGAAGACATGAGTAGAGAAAGGTCAATCTAGTGGACCCTTACTAAATGTTCACCCCTACTTGTCATGTGATCTGCACATATGGAATAAGCTACAGAAGTCCTGTGGTTTTACAGCAAGCAAAATGTGGACAATGACAGAGTGTTGTTAATATTGACAGTCTTCTTCTAGCAAATTTTTGGCAATGTAAGTGACAAAAAACTTCAATAATACTTTTTTCTTCAATAGTTGTTCCCTCAATCTCTTTCCTGAATGGAAGGAGAATCATCCTGAAGCAGTATAACAGAGCTGGCATTAAAAACCTACCCATTAAGGGTTCTTGTATAGGAAAGATGAGGTCTAACTCTCCTCTTTCCCTCAGGTAGTATGATTTGGCCATCAGCTATTAAAGGCAGTGCTGTAACAGTAATTCAGCATCCCTCACACAATGCTGTTTTGCTTTGCTGTGTTGTTGTTGTTTGGGGATTTTTTACATCTTTATTATCCCCCATGATTTGTTTTGGGATGTTTTAACTTGGTAAAGTTAAGTATATACTCAGTAAAGACTGGCAGACTGACCGATTTCATATGAGAATAAAACCCTTGGAGAATCATTGTGGGTTTAAATCTTCATCACTGCTTCATGATTGTAATGTAAATTTTATATAACTAAGACACATTTCATTTAAATCCCAAAATACAATAAAGAACTAGGATGGTGGTCTTTCTGTGCTACTACTCCCAATACAGGACTTTATTTCAACGGCTTTATTCTGTAAAACATTCTTTATCTGCTCTTTCTTGCTTAGAAGGTGTTTTCTACCAAGTCCCACCCTCATCAGCAATGTACCTTAAATCTATCTTTACTCTGGAGACATCCTCCTACACTGCCAAGCTTCTCCAAACCCAATTGCACTTGTCTCCATTTGAGGAAATATTTGAATTCATCCCAAACTATTTGGCACATCTCTTTAAAGATGATATTGCTGAACACTGAAGCTTTACTTCATTTTAAAGTTTCATGGTTCACGCAAAGTTTGATCTCTTTTCAACAATGATGTAGTTTTAGAAAACTGTTTAGTTTTCTGCCTCTGTCTTTTTTGACATTGTTCTGTAAGTGCTGTCTTGTTAAGAATAGCGTTTCTTCTGTCATGGGTATTCCACTATCGTTTCTCCATCTCCAAATACGTTTTTTCCATATCCACATGTCAATCAATACCTTGCCTTAGACTAGCAAATGATAGTCAGTGTAACTCAAATTAAAGATGAAGGGTTTCATGCTGAAACTTAACTACTGATGGAAGAAGAGAGAGTATCCAGGGTTTCATAGGAACAAACATAACTCCACAGCTGGATCCCTGCCACTGCTCATGTAGTTCACATGAAACAGATTTGTTGTATATCCTAGAGCAAAGCTCCACAGGAACAACTGCCCATTTCTGACATATGCTCTACTGAGATGAGTGCTTTGTGAAGGTACAGACCAGTGAACCAACTAACAGGGCAGCAATACTTGCTCATAGTGACTATATTAAAGCCAGCTACTATCATATCATGCCTAGGCACAAATCAAAGAACTGAAACAAAGTGCACTGGAGGAGGCAAAATGATGACTGCTGACCTCACAGAATCACAGAATGTTTAAAGTTGGAAGGGACCACTGGAGGTCATCTAGCCCCAGCCCCCTGATCAAGCAAGGTCCCCTAGAGAAAGTTACTCAGGATTGTGTCCAGATGACTTCTGAATATCTCCATGGAAGGAGACTGCACAGGCTCTCTGGCCAACCTGTTCCAGTGCTTGGTTCCAGTGCTCAGAGTGAAGTTCAGGTGGAAATTTCTGTGCATCAGTTTCTGCTTGTTGCCTCTTGTCCTATTGCTTGGCACTACTGAGAAAAGCCTGGCTCCAACCTCTTGACAGCATCCCTTCAGATACTTATAGACACAATAAGATACTCTCTCAGTCTTGCCCCGTTGTTTTGAATCCAGATTGAAGTGTAGTAAATGGCTGCCTTACAAATGGTCTGTGACCAGACTTGGAGATTTTTCAGCATCTTTAGTATATTAGCAACTTCTGTAAGGGTCTATTATAAATTTTCAGTGTGTGTCTGTGGGTGTATATTAAAAAATGTGTATGTATGTATACATACACTGTTCTCATTGTCTTTTAATTGGTTTTAGTATGTTTTCCGTTCTCTGTCCTTCCTGTTTGTCATCTCACTTATACAAAGCTAATTTCCCCCTATATATGTAGAATCCTTCTCATTTCTCACACTTATTTTCAGTCTTTCCTCAGGACCCAGAGGTACCACAATTTCATTTTGCTATGAGAGAAATAATCATATAATGATTGCTGCTTCTGTCTGTACACTTTGATAAATGTGAGCATACACAAAAACTACACTAAATCAAATTTATTCCTTAGCCTTTGTGTTACCTGTATCTTTAGACATTACAGTCTTATGACTGTCATGTTCTCAGAAATGTTTCTACTGGACTCAACATGATGAGACCTTAATCCTAGGAGGAAGTTCTTGGTGGTTTCGTGTTACAAAAATCTTGTGTACTGGTTTAAGTACTGGTATAGTGAGAATACTAGTTTAAAAGCAATTTTCCCCACAATAGAACAAACCATCCTGACATGCTCAAAATTCCTGGAAGCTCTTGTTTTTAAACTAAATCTAAACTAAATCTAACTTCAGGCATCAAGTTCAAATGTTTGAGCACTTCTCTTCTTGATCTGTTCAAGTAAATATTCTGTTTATGGCAGCCCAAAGAAAAAAATAGTATATCTGAAAACTTTAGAACAACTTTACTGCTAGAACACAGATCTCAAATGATATTTCAAAATGGACTTGTGCCATCTTATATGAATTTCTGGAGGCAGCAAAATTGATGAAGAAAAGCAGAGGACAGAGATCTCAAATGTCATCTGAGTGTAATCAAGAAAAATTCAAAATGCAAAAAATGTGGGGTTTGATATCTAATACATCAGAACAAGTAATAAATTACTATATGATAGAAAGGCAATAACTTTGAATATCAACACTTCTATTTTCTCGGTATTCAGATACTTACGCTCTGAGCAGCTGCTGTCATTCATGACCCCGAATTGCCACCTTACTCTCCAAGCTTTCAAACTGCAAAGTGAATGCTCACCTTCTTGTTCCCATCAGATGCAAGGGTACCCCCAAATTTTCATGACAGGTAGATTGTTGGGTGGTGTTCTACCATAATGGCAAAGCAGAGGATCTTTGGGTTTATATCCCCTTTTGCTGAAGAGAAAGCCACTTTCCTGAGTAAAGCGCTTCAGTGCCTGTGTGGAGAGGATAGACATAACAGGGCTTTTGCCTGCAGGCAAATATCTACCTGCTGGACGGGCATCACCCAAGGTGAGGTGTGTGCAACCATCCTCATACATTCAAATTCCTGAACCTAAACCCTCTTGTGAGGTCACATATTTCTTTCTAAAGACACAGCAAGAATATTCCTCTTTATATACACAAGTGTTTCCATCTACAGAACTCCATCCACCAATTATTGCTCATCTGTGTCTGTGAAAACCATCAATCAGAGTTCAAAATTTTTATATGAAGTGTTTACAGAGAGTTAAGGCATTTGTTGAGATATACTTTCATCAGTTATTTTCATAGATTTCTGTGAAGTCTAACATATATATATTATAACTTTGCTGATCATCAGAGGCTACACTTTCTACCTTCTGATCTAGCAACACTTAGACACAGTAATAAAACACATTAAGAGAAAATATATGACAGAAACATATCAAATGCTGCTACCTATCATGAAGGGTGCAAAAAAGGTGGAAAATTTTGAAGCTGATAAAAGATAGAGGAAGCAAAATAATTCCTCTTGAGAACTGAAAAAAGACAACACTTTTCCTTTTCTTCCCCTTAAATGTTCATTATTTTACTTGAAGACTCAATTCAGCAATATCTGCTAAAGAAACAGCTTTTGGGAATGTAAAATCAATCAGTTTGCATATATTTTGCTAATAATGCAGGTTGTTTGGCTTCTGTATTTGTTGTTGTTATGATCTGCAATTTGAAGAATTTTTCAGTCTCTATGTAGCTCATAAAAAGAAAATATCTGGAAAAAAATGCCAAACTGTTGCACCTTAAATTTCATCATTTTTACAAAATCAGTAATAAAATAAAAACTCAGTGGAATTTAAGTTTTTACTAGCAAAGCTGTGGAAGGGACTTTGCTCCTACAGATTTTGGGGAGAACATGCTTGCATGGTCTCATGATTCTGGGCCTTAGATATCATTAAAACACGACCCTTTTCCATTGCCAGCATTTCTTAGTTAAAAACTGAATTGAATAGGAAGCTAATCCATTTGGGCATCTTGTCTGCACTATTGTATTGTAATAATGAAATTATGGTATAATGTTCTATATACAGTTGTGAAAAGTGACAAATCTATGGAAACCAGTCATAACCTGGAATGTTAGAAACTCATATAATGATACAGGCACCAGCAGAAAACACTAGATGGATAAAATCAGCAAACACAAATGGAACCAGTTCATGTTATTTCGATTTCCAGTAAGCAAAGGTTTGAATTCTCGTGTATTATTGCTATAAAGAGAGTAGGATCTCAGCAATTTAAAACCTAAGTGGGAATTTATCAGAAACAAAAATACATTTGCCACCTGTTATGCTAGGGATGTGTTGATGTCAAGCATATGGTCCTTCCTAGCCTGTGAAAAAGGAGCAGCTGTTCCAACATGCCGAGGCTGTAAACTGAAAGGATGACAAAAAACAATGAAGAAACACCATGCAGCAGTCCTTGGGCTTTCAAAATAGAAATAGATGAAGCAGGCACTAGATGAAAGGTGAGACAGAACACACATATGCCCTCAGCTTACAGAAGTACAGATACACACACATGTGTAATCATATGGACAGACATTGTCTGGTGGGCTCAGAGATAAATCTATAAAGACAGTTCAGGAGTCCTTAGATCTGCAAGACCTCTTAGACCGACTGTGTTGAGCTGGGTTATTTGGGCCTCTTCCAGGGGACTGTTTGATAGCTCAGAAGAGACATGAATAAGCCACCTAAGGTCAGCAGAGCGCCAGTGTGAAAACATCACACATGAGGTGAATCTCTCATTTTACTAAGTTGCTCAAGGTGAGACACAAGCAAACCCTTCTATTCCTTGGGCATCACAGCCCACCCCTGCTAAAGGTAGGCTTGCAGACTCATTTCCTTGAAGGTTCATTTTTTGCCTACTAAACCTGGCTGGCAGAGCTAGTGAGATAAAATGTTTATATAATTGTTAGCTGACTTTAAAACTCACAGAGGAAATTAGAAGTTAGTTCAGTGAAGTTCCCATCACTCAGGCTTAATTTGTGACCTTATTAACAAAGGAATGAAAAATTAACCAGAAGGAATAAAAGTCATACCTAAAAGGGAGAAGAACTGCTGTCTAGCCATCATCTGAGCACAAGGGGATTTGTGTTCTGATCAAACCTCCTAGGCCTTTCTCTCCTAAGTTAAATAGAATTGACTTTGAATAATATATATAATTTCTAGAAACAGGAAGCATCATTAATGCTACCTCTCAAGAACATGGATATTTCAAATCCTTCCAGACCTCACAGAGTGAAATCTTCCTGAACAGTCATGAGCTTTCTCTTTCTCAGGATGAGAGCTTTGGCACATGCAAAAGGAAATTTTAAGTTCTGAAGATGATGTCAGCAGAATTCAGGTGTCTCCTAAGCCAAGAGTCAGATTAGTCTGTGTCTTCAGGATCATGATTCTTATGACAGGTACATGCCTATCATTAAGGTACCATTCCCAGTACTCAAACCCTTCTTGAAATCCACATTTATGGTACCAAAATTTAGGCAACTGACAGACTTTTCTGAGTTACAAGTGGTCATATGTGTTGGCTTCATATTTATTTAATGGTGGGAGAAATTAATATTTAGAGTTCGAGGTAGTCCACCTAGAATTCAGTCCTTTAAAAAATACTAGCCACCTAAAGTTAGATAGGAAAAAAAAATCTCAGCTGGGTAGTACCCTGGGGAATTACGCTTGTTCCTGTTGCTACAGCTGTTGACTTTTGCAGTATATTTCACTTATTAATCACTCTCCACTCTGTATTTTTTTTTGGTTTCATTCTGATTGTTTCCAACCATGTTTTTACTCATATTTATTAGAAGATCAATTAGTAGTGCAATTGCTTCCGTTTCAACTACAATTTTCCAGACCACAAATTTCACAGTAAGATCCATTTTCTTTCACCTCTGCAAAGACTGCAGGCAATTTTGTTTTGTTCTCTGACCTTTATGAATAATTAAGTTTGCTGTCTACCTGGTTCTATTGTCCAGTTCCCTTTGCCTCTGCTATTTTTGTAAGGCATAGAAAACTCATCATAGTACTGCAAATACAGCTTCATTCATAAATCCCTTATGCAGGAGCTGGAATAACTTCATCTATGATATTATTGTTACCTCTCTGAATCAATGGTAACATTTTATATTACTGTTAACCACTGTTCTGAAAGTTTTTGAGCTCAGTCTATCTCCAGATAGACTCCTGCTTCTACCCAGTATTCTGTACCACAATTACATAGGGCATAAGCATATTCTCTTATTTTGTGTCCCTAATCTCATTATTTTACACTTCTCCACATTGCATAAAGCACTTATCTTCCTTTGGGCACAGTCTGTTAGAGTCATCTTGACATTTTTGCCCTTCTTTTTTTTATCGATTGCCCCCTCATAGTATGTATCATCAACAAATTTCATTCCCCTGGTGTGCATCTCTCCTCCTGAGTCAAAGCAAGTTCTAATGCAGAACTAAACAGTGTGGTAGAGCAGGCTCTCTTTAGAACAAATTGTTAGTCTCCCTTTGGCCTTATAACCATTCTTTAAGCACTTATGTGTCTGCATTTATAACACATTTAAATTACCTTCTATCATAAATTTCAGTGACGTACTGGCTACAAAATTCTCCTCAAGTCCCTTTCACTCTTCTGGTTTTCTGTTCTTGATTGATCCATGCAATATTGCTGTTTATCTTCAACCTCAGCTTTGGAAACTTTGGTGGTATTCTTCTTCAGCATCACTACCAAAAAGATCAGTTCAATGGAAAGGAAGACAGGAGCATAGAAAGTAAATCTCATTTGACATGAGAAACACACTAATGTGTCTGCAGTATATGCATATTACATTCTATATAAAGACTTTAAACTAAACTAATACTATAAAAATGTTTTATGAGCAGACTGGAATATCAGTATTGTTCATGATCGGTTTGGGCTAATTAGTACTTATTTCCTGATTTATTAAGAGTCCTATAGGTTTTACTTTATTCACCTTTTACTCCATTATGTATTTTAAATATTTTCTTGGTTTATCCCATTCAGAGATTTAGTTTATAGATCATTTGTACCTAGGTCCACTTTTTATATCGTTACAAAGGCATCATCTGCAGTCGCTCAATAATGCATTCAAAAATGTTTTTCTTACCATTTAACTTTACATATGCAAAGAAGCTATTTTGTTTTCTTTCTACGCTTCATAAATAAATAAATGTATTAATAAAATGCTAAAAAATCATTCTCTTATTCTGGTGTTACACTAGAGTCTAAAAACTCTTTGAAAGTGACAGAGTGAAATTAACCGTTATGTGAATTTTCTTGGGGGTGAATAGGGAAAACTTCATGAAAGGAGCTATTTTCTTGTAATAATTAACAATCATTTAACAATCCCATGGGTCTGGGCTCTCAGCTGATATAGATTGCTCTGCTGGTTTAAACCAGCTGAGAGTCTGATGCGTCAACTCTTTCCTCTATTGCTTATTATTTTACATTGAATCAAAACTGCATTTTACATTTGTGCAGTCAGAGGGAATTGAAGGGATAGGAAAGGAGCAAATATTTAATTTTTATAGCTTCTCTTCTGGGTTTTCATGTGACCCTTTTCTTTCTGTGTCTAAGATAGTTACCACCAACAGATATCTTACAGTTTTTATGCACTTGTTGGGGTCCTCATTATTACTCTAAATCTCCTTTCTTTGAAGTGAATAGAAATTTAACTATTGACTTTAGAGTGAGTAGATTTAGGACAAAGATAAGTACCCTAGGGAGTAGTTATTAGTATCAATATATAAACTAATAAATAGGAAGTGATTAGGTGATACACTTAGCTTTAATGTAGGGTAACTAAGAAAGCAGGTGTCTCCTATAATACAGATCCCAGGCAATGTGGCGGTCTATATAAACAAGTTACCCAAAACCATTTTTCTTTAATCAGTTTTCTAAAGGTGTATACAATAATCAAAAAGATTCTATTTTTCATTACCATGGGTCATATGTCAGTACTTTGAGGTCCATGAAATCCTGAGGGTAGGATGCGAGCTCAGTTCAGAAGCTGCCTATTACAGCCTATTCTGGTGCTTCAATTTTTTAAGTATTTCTATTATACACATTGCCAACTCTCCCTCAGTTATGGAAATGCACTTTTAAAGTGCTGATGCAATAGGATTAAAATTTAAGCACTCATGGTGTAAGAGATTAAGATATTCAGGGACTCACCCTCTTTTCCTCCTCCCATTGCAGTGGACTGAGCCAAGAAGTTCACACTGTGCAGACAAATGTCAACACTGCCAATTTTCCAACGCTCAGGGAAATTATAGTACACGCACATTGAAAACCTCAATGTCTTTATAAAAGCCTTTTCTAAAGCAAAATTACTTAAGTAATTTGTAATTATAGTTGTACACACTAAGTTTCTATGAGTGCCCTCTACTTTTGTGCTTCTAGTAGTATATTGAAAGGAGCAAACAAACTATTTTCAAGTTATCTCTTGAGCTCAGTCTATCCTCTCTGCCTTCCCTGTCAACTCTGAAGATTTTCATAGTTAAATAATGTCTGCATATATGTCACATAGTCTGTTCTGGGATTTGGCCCTAAAACTAAACACTCTCAGGAGCAGTAGGAGCTGTGTGAGGGAATCAGGGGAAGCTGTGTATCTGCCACTATACATAACAGCTGGGCAGTCTGCACATGGCATTGCTTATTGAGGTCTGCGAGGAGAAAGATGACTGGTGCTGAGAGGTCTCCCACCTGCCATGGCCATGCGTGCCACAATAGACACTCTAACCCTTCCATCCAACTGACAGCAGATGATTTTTCCCTGTAAATCTAAGTTTCTCTGAGTTAGCCCACATCTGAGACTGCAGTGGTTTCTCTGAACATTGAATAAAGTCTGAGAGATACCAATTCAGAACTGACAGCTGCCCTTTCTGAAAACATAGTCAATAAAAGAAAACATATAAGCTAATGTAAATCCTCTGGTCTGTGCATGACTAAGGCCACTGCAGCTTGGAGCCTCCTCCTTTGTGAAAAGATGGGATTTGAGATCGTTGCTTTTAGCAATTTCCTTTTTTTTAAAAAAAGATGGGCTTTCCCCTTGAAATTTTCTATAATTAATCTTTATTTCATAATTATATTGCTGGCTCAAATTTACAGGCTTAGACTGTAAATAACAACTGTGAAAAATAATTCAGAACTGAAATGAATGAGATATAAAGCTCATTCCTATCAGCTTTCTTCATGCTGTGTGATACGCTGCTTCTCAAAACAGACTGCATCCACACTTACTGGGAGAGTATGCTTTTGAGGGACTTTTGAGGGACATCTTCATGCATATCATTGTGATTCCTAGATGCTTTGCAGTTCCTGCATCATGGTGACCATATCACATTGAACATGTTCTGACACCACATCACGGTGAAACCTCTCTGTCCCAGCCACCTCCTGGCTGCTGCAGAAAAAAACCCCTGTACCCTTAGCCAGGGCAGTAGCTTTAGCAGAGTCCAACTGGTGCCCTGGTTTGGGTCCCTAGAAAGCAGCACCTTGTGAGGTACCCTGGCAAGTCATTGTAAACCTAATTTAGAGACATCCTTCTCAGGAGCAGATACACTACACTGAGACAAAGCTACTATTCAACATGAACAAAAATAGCAGATTTTGGTCCAAAGTCATGGTATAAAGACTGAATTCACAGAAAACTAGGAAACCCTCTTCTCTTATGTAAACTAATTTGATAATAGCTACACTAGATCTCCATACAATTAGTTTTTGAATATTATTTCTCCTGTGTGTGGCTCACAGCACGACCCCGGGGCTCCTGTCCTGGCCTGGGCAATAGGTCATCCTGATCTACAGGATACCAAAGCACAGCAGGGGTTGGTAAGCTGTGTAGTAATCGGGGCATGTTATTTCTGAGGTCCCATGGGCCAAGGGACTCCTGTTAGAAAGCAAGCTCGTCGTCCACAGCACCAAATCCCACAGTCTGACTGCCTACTGAAGTGTGATCTAAAAGACTGAGTGTTCTGCAGAGGGAGAGAGTAAAGAACTCTGCTGGATTCATTCTGCAGGTGCAAAATCATTCCTTACCCTTGCATTCTTGAGTTCCAAGTCACTGATGAAGAAACCAGAAGAAAAGGAGTTTACTAATAATGTTTGTGCTATTTTCCAGCCTGGTGCTAGTATAGGCAACAGAAAATTTAGTCTGACATTTATGCAAATAGCTATAAATTACTTTCAAGGCAATTCTCTGGCAAAAACTTCACTTATGTAATTTAGGAAAGATACTTTTTTATTGGAAGAAAGTCTACAGAACTGTAAAGAAGACTGTTCTGTTCTTCTCCTTTATGGTGTTCTACATTTTCTGCTATGTTTCCATATTTGCTTCATCTTCCTGAAGTTGTCCTGTAGCTATTCATGCTACTGAAACCCTATTTAGGAGTGGAGCACAAACCTTAGAAGTCCTTGTCCATTTGCTACAAGCCTCCTTCAAGCTTTAACTTTATCTGTCCATATATTCACAAAATTGACAGCTCATTTGGACAAATGTAGGTATTTTTACATTTCTTGTTTTTGATAGCAGTAGCAGCTGTCGAAGCACCTCAGGCTAAGGCAACTTGCTCTTTGTATAGGTTCTTGAGGTTATCTGGGCAAGCCTCCATATTTAGTGGGATTTTTTTCCACTTGAGGTTATTGGAAATACTCTGTTTTTTCCACTTGCTTACTTTAACTGAGAGTGTGTGTGTTGGTGTCCCCAGTACATATTCCAAATATAATCAGTGCTTCCATATGATTTAGGTAGAACTCATAGCTGACAGACAGTGCCTGACTTTCTCAGCCTGTGTTAACATCTCTCCTTCAAAGGCCAGACATTTAAAACAGACAATGCTTTTCAAATATGCCTAGTTTCTTCTCTAATGCCACAGTAGATCATTATGTCCTGCAATCTCAGGCTGACCTGTTTTTGTGCTGTACATTTCTATTCATGTAACCTGGTGAATTCAGCAAGTTCTGTGCTGTATATTTGATGTTATCTCTTTCTTAAGCTCTTGTGTGACTTGTCACAGCTTGCCTAGGTAAAAAAATCATTGCCTTCTCTGCATGGTGTTGCTTCTTGACCCTTGGGTTTCAAGGGTGCTTGTTTTGCGTTTGAATGCTCCTTAAGTCATTGCATCTTGCATAGTTTGTTTGGATCTTAAATTAATATGAATGTGGTTGTTCTGTTTGGAAAATGAAAAGAACAGACATTTGCATTATTCTGGGATTTTCTTGCTGTGTGGCAAATTTCATGTTCCTTGTATATTTGCATTTTAGAAGGAAAAGGTTACTTACGAGAACACAGTAATACACAAAGCACAACACCAGAGTCCCTTGGATTTGGGTTGATATGTTCCTCTGCCAGGCTTCCCTGCTGCTCGTTCCATTCTTTGGTTGTCGCATCTACTTTGGCGCTAATGTCACCCATCATGAAGTATAAGTTCTGTTTTGGTATTCTGTCAATCACACTTTTGAGACAATTGCAGAATTTGTCCTAGTTACTGTATTCCTCTGTCAGAAAACATATCTGCATGATTGATGTCTTTAGGAACCTGGTTTGGAATCTGGCATATATGATGTGCTGGCTGATAGCTTCCCAACTAAAGAGTGATTTTTCCACAAAATCTGTCATGGTGAATGCTATCCAGTTTGCATCCCTGTTCCTTGTCACAGAGATGGTTCAGCTTTAAGGGGGTTCAGAGATGGGTTTTTCAAAATGCAGTGCAGATGGATCTTTACCAAGGATCATGACATAGGAGTAAAGAAGACAACACCAGTGCCCTTTATAGTGGCTTATAAATACATGGAAGGAGAGGTACATGAATCCTCTGAAGATCAGCAGGACAAACCACAGTCCCTGCATGTTCACCTTTGTCCAGAAGTTCCGATTCCCATGACTACAAGGAGATAACCCTACAGCAATTATATCAGATTGCTGGTCAGTTTGTCCAGTGTGGTGTGAATATTTCCTTGTTTTCTGAGGCATAGCACTGCTGCAGAGCTCCTGAGAATGGTATGAGCTCCTCATCTAGCACTACAGTTGTTAGAACTGCAAACTTCACCAATACAGAGGAATAATAAAAGAACCACACAGACCCTGAAAATGTCAGCATAGTATGGAAATAATATGAGATTTTGCTTAGAAAAATGTGAGTGATTGCACGGTTGGTAATAGTAATTTGAAACATATGACTCAGTATGCAGGAAAAACACTGAAAGTGTTAACACTGAAAAAAACCCCTTGGAGTGGAAGGCATGGTGATAAACATTGCTGTGGTACTGGGATAATCCTGAATACTACTTCTGACTGTCTACTTAAAGGCATCCTTTTTCCAAAGGAACTCCTAGAAAACTGAGGTCAATTCTGGCCAACCCTCGCTTTGCAAGAAAGATACTGCTAATTTGAAGGGAATTTGGAGGAGCAACAAAACTGATTAAAAGATTGGGTGGACTGAGGCATAGACATAAATACATGAACTACTGCTTGATTAAGCAATGACTAAAGTGATAGGCAGAGTAGAGGAAAATCAGGGAATGGCATTACATTAAAATATCCATCTATACGAATATTAACATAGGATAGGAAGTGTTTCTTATGGTTACCATGCATTTTGTGATTAACACTAGTGGGCTGACACCATAAAGTAAACCCTTAAAATGCCTACTGCAAAAAAACTTTGGTTTTTTTAGGCTGTAAAAAAAATTCTTCTAAGGGAAGTAAAAGGATCTTCAAAACTGAAAAGTACCTAGCTCTAGCAAAAGTATAGAGTGGGTGATCTCACAGTCACAGGGAGACAGACTGGGTGATCTTTGGTCTCTTTCCTCTTGTTTGTTTCAGGTTCTGGTACCAATGCATCTTAGCATTAGATTGACTTAGTTTGCTCTTCTCATTGTGGTAATCTTTAGCCTGCTTTGCTTTCTGAGTAGGAACTCATGTAATATATTCATTAGCAATGTAATATTTGGCTAATTGTCTTCTTATGTGTTGGGCTATTGCTCCACATTAGAAAATGAAGTGTCTTTAAAACTGTAAAAAAAAATTATTTGGAAACCAGTAGTGGAAATAAGTTATCCATCTTCTTAGGTTAGCTGTGAAGTATTTCCAGTATTTCCTTAGTTATATACTTCATATTTTTAATAAATCTCTCTCTTAAAAAAAAAAAAAAACCAAGAAAAGCTGCTTGCCTAAAAAAATCGATTAGTTTATTTCAGAAGATACAGAAAACACATAAACACAATGTCCATTATAGTCTCTTCAGCTGGCAAGAACAAAAATGATAGAGTCTTGGCATTATTTTTGACAATACTAATATAATTGACTAGGGGACAGGGTAATCTAACAGCAACAGCTTTGGCATGTTACAGTGAAGCCAAAAAAATTGGACTAGTTAGTTAATATCCTCAGCCTAACCTTCATATAATCGCATTAACTCCAGAACCTCTGTCACTCATTAAATGTCCAGGGAGAATTTGGTCATGAAAGGACAAACAAGAGGGTGAGTGAGACTGGTCCTCAGTTCAGCAAAGCCACACTCGGCTCCCAGTAATGCCTCAGACCTCCTCCATGAACATGAGGATATTGCACTGATGCTGGTTTATATCTCCTGCTTCTGAATGTTCCATAATAATTCTGCATTTCCCCCATCCTGAAACACTATCTGCCTACTTTTTCTGAGCAAAAGCTATGTTCACAAATGCACTCTCAACACCTGCCAACAGCTGGATCAAATCCACTGGCTGACAATTAGCATGTTTTGTTTGGGACAGAGCAGCACTGGCTCTGTCTGCCAGCGCTGTGATGTGTCTGCCAGCAGTCAGGGTCGTGGGAAGGTGTGAAAGCATCACAGCCACCACCACTTCTGCCCCGTCATTTTGCAGGTACCCTGTGGTGTCTGAACTGAGGACACTTACGCTTTCCCTGAAAAATATATGTTGTCCTAATGTATGGTTTGGATGTCACTGTAGCTGGGAATAAGTACAGCTAAAAGAAGAAAGAAAAATATATGCTCTGCAGTTTCTGTGGTTCTCCTAGGTGCTGTCCCTAACACAAATCAAAGGATTTTACTAGAATTAGCAATTTTTTAGAATAAAATATTTCTTCCCTCAAGCCTACCTCTTAGACCTTATTTGTGGTGACATGTAATACCCTGTATCACATCAATTTTGGCAAACACTGATGCTGATGTTTGTTTGGTTTGCTGTATTTCATTTTAAATGAAAAGGTTCCAACTCCGGCAGCCTGAGATCACTGTGAGGTGAGGGTCAGAAATACCTCTTTCCTGATTATCTTCCAAAACAACTTCAATCAGTCATGATTCCCATCTTCAGACTCACTCTCCAGCCTCTAGCCAACCAAAATGTTGGTTCCCATTTAAACTAGGCACCTCTTCTTGTTACTTTTCAGCACTTTTTGACATCATGTCTGAAGGGAGGAGAGGGCATGTTTGAGTAAAGCTTACATTAATAAATAAAATAATTTTTAACACTGGATTGAATGAAATATAGTGATGTTTTGTGTCTTGGCCATAATTGCTTTAGATGATCTCATATAATCATAAAGATCCACTATTGAAATGAGACTTAGGATATAAATATTTCTAATAAAAGATATATTAATTGGATTCTACATTGTGTATCAAAATTAAGATACTGTTAATGTATTTAGAAGGGTTTGTACATTACTAAGGATGCCATTATATGTGTAAACTACATGCAGCATGTTTTTTATTGCTGTTTCCAAATTGACTTTAGGTGAAAGCACAGCTGGGTGCGGAGGAAGCAGGCATTTAAATATTCAGCTCCCACTTTTTGAAAATTGCACTGCAATTTGGAAAGTGCATTCTCTCTTGGGAAAATTAGGCCTTAAAGTCCTGCTGCAGATGACTGACGGTGCCAGCTCTCCATCAGTCTTCCATTCCTGTGATCACTGGTTAATTCTCCATTTAAATGGCATGACTAAGTTTCATATTGCCTGCTCACACAGGAAGGAAGCATACTGTCTATACTGTCTTTGTAGAGATATTAAGCAGAAAAAAAGTCCTTCCAAGATCACACTTGCAAATAAGGGCTTGAACTTCCACTCACTGATGTCAGTAGCAGTGGCCAAAGGATTAAGTTATAAAAAATCTTGGCTCTTGAAAAACTACATGCAGAGTGTGATGTTGAAATTTATTCTGTTTTAAGAGAGATACTGGCTTCCTCAGCTATCATTTTGTAATGGACCCAGGTTAGTTAACACTTTTTTATAATAACAGAAGACAGTTACCTAAGTTTAGTGATCAGCTAAGGCTATAATTGCACTGAAGTAGTTCTCCTTACCACTGCTACTGACTGGACCTTACACCAGCTTTGTGCTCCTCTTGGTGCAAGCAATCACACAGCTGCCTGTGGAAACATGATACACAGTAAAATTAACTAGGACAGAAAGGTCAGAGAAGCTTCATGATCTTGTCCATGCCATGGCTGCAAAACACCATCGGTGCAGGCACAAGGGAGGGTGGGTGACCATGCAGCTACATTTGGAAGGAAGTGCAGCCACCTCTTCTAGTAGAAGCTTGGATTTAGACTGGCTTCATCTGACCATGAAGCCTTTAATGGCACAATTTCATATGATGATCTAGTGGCAGAAAGGGTGGCACTGTACTCCTTTCCCTTCCTTTCACTTTTAAGGTCCCTGGTCCATTGAATGACCATGTGGTGACCAGGATCAGCTTGCTGAACTCCTGGAAAACTAATCAGCTGTTCATGGTTGGACCACAACGCAACTGCACAGCCCTGGGAAGAGGCAGAAGGGAGACAGCATGGGATGAGAAAAAATTGCAAATGGCCTGGTCAGCAGTAGATTCACTTGAAATAGATCAACACAAAGTTGAATAGCTACCATGAAAAGCAAAGGTGAGTTTAACTTCTTTCTGCAGAAAGTGACATCTACCCCAAAATGTTTTGGAGGTACACCATATCCCTGTTTAGATAATCTCAGTGCATTTCTTGTGTCGAGGTTGCACCTTTATTTTAAGGAATGTTACGTTCCTTTTCATTATCATTCATTGTTTTCAAATGCCAGCAGGGGTTTGTGCTGGATAGATGTTCACAGAGTTACTTACATGATTTTTACATGTATCTGATCCTCCAAGATGCTGAATTATATTTATATCCACTTTAAAGCCACTTTAAGCTTGCTAGAATGGTGCCTGTGAGGCCCAGTTGAAAACAGATTTAGTCATTTCCCAGCTACATTTCTCTATAGATGTCCAGATATGTTTTGGGTTTTAACTCCTATTTTTATTTCATGTGACTGACAGGTTCAGTGGCATTTGGGGAGCCTCTGCTAGAGAGGAGTCATAATTTATTTTCTTTCAAAGGGAACCTTCATGAGGATTCTTATCAATAAAAATTTCTAAAATAAATGAGGATGACAAAGTTCAGCTGAGGAGGGCTCTTTTATTGACAGAGAGCACCAAAGTCTCAGTAAATAAATGCCCAGTAATTGACTTTCACAGGGAAAAAAAAAAAAGCCAGCCCTTTAATAAGTTGTATCATTAGCAATGCAAAACAAGTTCTCCATGTTGTTGTTACTGAGATTTTTTTTTAATTCCCCTCCTCCTTCATAGTTCTAATTCAACCTTTATTATTTTGCAAGATTTTGCCAGCAGAAAAAGCCTCCATACATCAAAGTGGGTGGTGAGTGGCTGGGACACGGTTCTGTTGAGGGAGAGAATGGGACACTCAGCATTAGGAGGAAGTGCTGTGCACTTAGAGATGAACAGTTTTATTTTAATCCTTTCATCTACTTTAGCTCCTTTTTGTTTCAGTTGCCATAAATACTTGCTGTGGAGCCAATGTTCGGTACTGAAAGGATTTCTTTTCTTTCTTTTTTTTTTTTTTTGTGTGTTCCTCTCATTTCTGTTGAAACATGACACTCAAATTGGAGATAGGAGCAGAGATCAACAAACCCTGTCAGCTCTTGTCAACCCAGGTGTAACAGTGTGATCTTCTTAAATTGCTGCTAATCTGCCAAGGATCTCTTTATCTGCAGTCTCCATCATGCTGTTTGCTCACATTTGGTTAACACTTTAAATTTCCCTTTTGGAGGTGTCACTGTTTGCCATTTAGCAACTAAGAAGAACTGTGAGAGCAGCTTAAAGCACATGGATTTGGGAAGCTAGAAAAGCTGATTAGCTATTCAGGGAGAATAATCTTATTGAAAGTAGTAAGAGCTGTATAAAGAATGCTTTTCCCTTTCCTCGTAACAATCTTCTAATTATGTTGTCAAGCTTGCTGTCGTGTTCTCCTCCTGTGCCATTAAGAAACCGTTTTCTGAGATAAGAAAGAGATTTCCAGATCGTGATGATGTTTGCTGATTTTTTTTATTATTGTTTAAAGAATCTGTGTGTATTAAGCCAAACATTAAAAAATTATTCATGTGCAGCATAATTATCTGAGATGAGGCGCTCAAGATTGTGGTGGTGGCAAGAGAGGCAAGGGGGTGGTTGGCAGGTGGGGGCTACTCTTCCCTATTAGTGCCAGGGGATTTCACCTCCATGACTGGGTTGTGAGTCTAGTAGGAACCTTTGTGACTAAAATATGGTCACAAATCAATAGTTGTTCAAGGGGTCAGAAGCAGGGCCAACATGTATCTGCAGCTGCAGTTTTCTGAGCAAAACCCAATGTTTCTTGGCGATGGATGAACAAGTCCAATTGTGCTCTAATCCACCCTTTTGTTTTTTCTGTTGTCCATATTTTGATGGAAAGAATAGGCGCCAAATTTTAAATATTTCCTTCAAGTTGAATGCCTGGTCATTTAGTGGTACAGTATAGATCCAGTCACTGATATCAGCATGTTGGTGGACATATAATATCATATAATTAAAATAAAATGCATTAGTTGCCAAACAAAAAACAGACCTGCTTAATGGCATAAATATCACCTATCTGATGGCTTTAACTTCAACATTTTTCTATCCGAAATGCATCCATTTGAATAAACATGATATCAGTGTTCATTCATTTACTTTTGCTGCTGAGTCGCCAAACGACAGTTGAAGTTTACATTAGTAGCTGGTGGGATTGGGGAATGTATGAAATTATTCAAACCATACCACAACTGAGAAAAATATCTGCAGAATAACCATCTTTGTCAGAATTAGTAACTTCGGTGTCAGTTCTGACTTTAAGCATTGTGTTTTGGTATTGAGATAGCAAAACAGTGATTTTTTCCCCCTCTCAGTTAATAACTAAAGGGTTACTGAGCAAATGCAGTGCACTGCATAAGTTATTTCTTTAAAAGTATAATGGCCTGCCATCACACATTTCAATTTTCTGGATGTTTCAGAGAGGCAGATTTCTTCTTCTCCCATTTGCCATTTGTGTGACTCCATGTTATTCAGCAAAATAACTTTTTATTTCAACAGCAAGAGAAAAGAATTTGGCTTGAAAATTTTTCATGTGAAAAATTCTTGCTACCTGAGTGAAGACAATTCTGCTTGACCGATGCAACTCACCAAAATCTAACTATATTTCTTTTACAACAGTGCAACAGTGAAGTAGCAATTTTTTTAGAAAATCTCCTTATGCTTTTTACCATGTTGCATGCAGATCCATTATCATTCTTTGGTATACAATTGACCAATTGAAAATTTTTTATCATTTTCTCATAACAGAAATTAACTATATATATATATATATATATACACATAAAATATACACTAACAAATGCCCCTGAAGACTACCAAGTAGACTGCCAGAAATTATGAACATTTCTAACAGGAATCTATTTTATTTGCACTTCACTTAAAAGCTAGGGAAATATTTATGTACAATGTTTTTGAGTTGATAGATGTGCATTTTCAGATGAAACTATAGTATTTTGCCCAATGAGACAGAATTCAGTTATCTTTCATAAAGACACATGCTATGTACCGTATTAGCAAGGACAATATGTTTTAGTCTGTAATCAAAATTCTCACCATGCTTTTTGGTATGAACTTGATAACAAAATCAATAATACTTAACTCAGAATTCTCCTATATGAGTGCAAAGCTAGATGTGCAGCAAGGATTTGACAAGGAGCAAGAAGCTGATATATATTTCACATATACATATGTATATATATCTTTTAGTGGACAAAGCTAAACTTTGCTCACATAAAGTATGCATTTACAGTGGGAATCAATTTCACCTAAGTGAGATTTTCCTTTTTTTGGTCTTCTCAGACACCACAATCACACAGAGGAAGTTTCTGACCTGTACCTAACCTACCATTCTCCCATAATCACATGGGATTCATGTCCATGTCCTGTTTTTCCTTTCAATGGTGAAAACCAGTATTCTTTCCAGAAAAAGCATTTCCATTACTTTACTTACCATATGAGTGTCTAACACAAAGAATTGCATCAGGTTCTGTTGCTTAAACCTTGGGAAATTCAATGAAAGGAATGTGTCACAACTTGATTGTAAACAATAGCTGAGGGATACATAAACTGGAGAATACCGCAGATCACAAGTGCAACTTTTCATGCAGTCTTTTGGCCATTTTGCCTACTGTTGTGGTTGGGAACACTCGGGTGCAGTGTTAGTGTGAGAGGTGTATGCCAGCCTACATACAATTTGTTGTGGGAGGGTATGGGAAGTGTCTTTGAAACTGATAAATGTATTGGTTGCCTTCCATTCAGGGCAAGAGAGATAATTGTGTTCTTTCTTGTAGTTGTAACAAAGAGATATCTCATTTAGTGCTCATTCTTTTTCTAAACTTTTATGCAGTAAACAGGCTGCCACAGAAACATGTACTTTCTGCTTCTTACTTCACCTTTCATTTGTTTCTTCTGTGTTCCTCCTCAGTGCTGCTATTAAGAGCTTTTCCTGCAGAGGAAGATACAAGCTTTTTCTGATCATTCCAATATTCTGGTCATTCACAAGCTGTATCATTCTTGACCCAGAGCATATAATTAACTTTTATTATTCATAAATTATGCATGTCTCCAATCAATAATTACTTTCATACATAACTTCAGTTTCTCACAATTATTATACTCCAAGTCCTCAAGATATAGAAGGATGCAGGCTCTGAGTTGAAGAGCTTGCTTTCTCATGCGATCCAAGACAGAGGTGAGCATGAATGAGGAAAGAAGGAGAGAAAGAAAGAATAGTGGGCTTCTCCTCATTACATAGGTTAGCAATGTCACAGATTGATCAATATGAATAATTTTCAAGTATCTCTTTTATAAATTTAGAAATAATGATTTCTGTCATTATAGAGCTGTTTTATCACTGAGTTTTGGCTGATTTTTTAAAGTATCACTTTCAGAAGTGGGTCTTGAAGACCAAAAGGGTAGAGTGCAGAGGAAAAATAGAACTGTTCCGATGTGCATGGAGTAACACAGATACAGAATGTAGAGCAGAGACTTCCTAAGAACCTGTCCATGGACTACTTGCTTCAATTGACCTGGCAGAACAAAGACCAAGTTAATAGACCAAAGTTCCAGAAGGCAGGAACAGGGAACTGGGAAACTGAAGAAGGGCAAGAAGGTTAAAAAAGACCATTATGCACTTATTGCTCCGCTCAAAACCCACACATATGAATGAAGTCCAGATAAAATGCCTAAAGAAGGAAGACTAGATGGGAGAAAGAATTTGGTTAACCACATACCAGATTACTGCTAAAGGCTGATCTGAGTACTTGGAACAATTGTCGTCTGTAGATATATGCTTGTGGATAATGGTACTATCAACCTTAACTGTAAGGAAGATTAATTTCAACTAACTGTCATCATCCAGAAGTCCAGTCTAAACTCTGGAGACAGGCAGCAGCACTTTTCAGAATATTTATATCTTCTTGCAAGTAGGCTATAGTCATCATTAAAAAACTGAACAGTGCATCTAAAGAACCCTCTGTTTCTGCAGGACAAACTGCTTAAAGATGCATGTGCAAGTGATTAATTTCGTTCTCATAAAGCCTGTTTTCTTTCCATGATATGCAAAGAAATGTAAGGAAGTGTACTGTTTGTCATATTTTAGGGTTTGGGATTTTTTTAGTAGATAAGACTATGTAGAGTCCATCCAAGTGGTATTTATTTTATATACAGCTGCAAAAAATCTCTTCCCATTTCTTATGGTTAAAAAGAGAAAATATAATTTAAAAAGAATCTAAGATCAATAACTTCAGACTTTTTTTGATATAAAATACCTTGTGAAATAATTTGCAGCAAAAACTTGGACTGCAGTTAGACAGATATCTGATTATTAATACTCCATTACAAACTAACTTCAGAAGAGGCCCCAGGAGGCACCGCAGTTGCTTCCATTAATAACAAAATAATAATCCTGCAAATGATATGTCTTCTCATTTGAAGACCAAATCATTTTGCATTGATTTTTCCTAAAGGTTACATCACTGTGAGAAATCAGTAGAACAACTCCTACTCAGCTGGTTGTTCACATTGACCTGTTGTGCCCTGTAGCCCTCCAGGAGTTCAGTGCAATGATCACTGTCATCACCCTAGGTGCAACCTCCAGTTCTGAAGGGTTATTTAAAAATGGTAAGTCTTAGCAGAGATTAGAGGAGGAAGGAAGAGGAGAGATAGTCTTCACGGTGTCCAGTGGGTATCTGCCAGACTGCTCTTACCAAATGAATGTGACTTCAGGTAAGGTCTAAATGGAAATTTCAGAGAGTGGGAAAGTTTCTGTTCCTGTTCTCGGTAAGAAAAGTTGTAGCACATTGCAGGGAGGCGGAGGTGTAGAGAAGATGCAAGGTAGAGTCTAGGTCATCTAAAAATGACAGCTACTTTTGTTCAATCAAAGTATTTTCTAGGCCCTTTTGACTTTATGTCCTATGTACAATGAGAGCTTGAACACCTTCTTCCCGTGTAGACTTTTGCATTGCAGACATCCACAGGTAGGTGTCTGATTGTGAAGATGAATATCACTCATAAATTCTGAAAATTGTTTCAAGCTTTTCTTGCAGCACAGCTGCTGCAGGTACCTTGGGAATACTCCTTGGGAGAGGTGGGGAATGTTTTCCCCAAGCTGTTTCTCCTAGTGCTTCTTAGTACTGTCAAAGAGCAAAGTGATTTTCCTGATATCATTACATGATCTGTAAAAAGGAGTTATGCCTGTTTAAGCCTCATGAATAACAAGCCTTTGTGCCTTGTTTTTTGTCAGGTTTTCTAGCAAAGTATGATCAAGTTTTACTTTTCTACATGAACATGAACTAAACCAAAACTTACAGGCACACAATTCTTCAAGGCTTTTCTTCGTCTCTAATTGAATTTTGCTACTCAGCTGCAAAGCAGTGTCTAGTATCATCATGCCTGTGTACAGCAGGAAAGGTTTTGGTGGTTGAACTTTCTCACTAAGTGAAGTGTTGAACATTATGCAAGCACTGAAAAAAGGAAGAGAGAGCAGAAAAAGCTGAATTAAGTTAATGCATCCAAAGTCTTGCCATTTCAGTATAATGTCTCCTAATTGCATCCCTGTACCAAACTAATGTGTTCATAACTTTCTAATGGCATAACAAGTATTCTTGTTGTGTATCTCTATGTACTAGCTTGTCATCTATCTTCACTAAACAATTATACCCAAGATAATTCGGTGATAGGATTCATATGAAGTATCTACGCAGATTTGTCCAGAGTCAAGATAATCTGTGTACTGAATTTCTCTTTGGAATGTCCTCTTGTTATTTGTATTCAGAAATGCATTCTTTTATTCTTGGTCCTCAATGTCTGTGGTTTGCTGTTCTTCCCTTACTTCTTTGCGTAAGCAGCTGGCATTGCCCTGGTTGGAGAGCCACAAGTATTTGCTTTCCTCTGTTAGAAGTGGGAGAAGTAAATGGGGTCTGCATAATGTATTTTCAAGTATAGTCTTTGAAAGTCAGTTCAGGGTAAATGATCTATAACAACACTTAAAGGACAGTGACAATGAGAGAGAAATAATTTTTTTGCTCTCTTCCTCCCCACCATTTCTACAACCCATTAGTTAAACCTAAATTCTGTCCTTGCTCAAAGTCATGCGTGTTAACAAGAGTTTTCTTTCTTAGGTACTTTTCACAGGCCCTTTGAGAGAACCCTACAAATCCCACACCAAAACGAATGGCTTTTTTTCCCAGGAGGAAGGGTCACCCCTGGTGCTGAAAGTAAAAGCCATCCTAGATTCCTATGGAAAGGATGGGAAACACTAATCATGGAATGAAAGGCAGGGAAGGGGTATGAGAGGCAGACCTTGCTTTGGACAAGGGCAAAGCAAATCAGGAAGATTTTTTTTTAATATTGGTATCTCATTTCCTATGATCAGTACATCCTAAAGAGATGACTCCAAATCTAATACCTAGGCACACAGAAAATGCTTAACTGCTAACACAGATCTTTCTACCCAGTATCAAAAATCTGTCGACACCCACAACAAGAAAACATAACAACAATCTGGAAAGCGTTCACAAGAATGGACTCTCTCCTTGCAGCTGGAGGGCTGGTTACATGCAATAGCAACATCTGGCAGCCAATGGTGCCATCTGATCTCAGATATCATGAAAATGTCTGAAATTTATAAATGTGGTTTTAAAAAAATGCCAGAAAAGCCAATGAGCTTGCAGCTGATGTCAGTGAGCCTTGCACTGGACTAACTCAAAGATAAACTCACTCCTTCAAAAAAAAGAAGTCTTTCTTAATTTTATTCCCTCATTCAAAAATCCACAGACTGAGAGCAGAAAGGAATTCTGCAGTATTTGGCTGCATTGTCCATTCGTACTGCATGTAACAACTTTCCTAGAAATAGTAACACAGCACATCTTGCACAAAGAGGTGATTTTAAAGACTCCAGAGACTAATGAGCTTGCTACCTGCCCTGCAAAGCAGCTCCAGCATTTCTTTACCTTCTAGGATTTTTTTTCCATTTAATTTTGTATTCCAGCTTTTGTTATACATTTGTCTGAAAGACTAAATAGCTTTTCCCTACAGATTATCTTCTCCATGTTGCCTCTCAACCCTTTTACTAAAAAAAAAAAAGAGTAGATAGACTTTCCCAAGAATGACTCTATATGGATTTTTTCCATCTTTTGAAACATTTTTGTTCTTCCCTTTTTAAACTTTTTCGAGTGTTTCCCCATCTTTATAGAAAGGAGTATAGCAAAGCTGGACAAAAGATTTTTATAGAAGTCTTATAAAAAAAAAAATCAGTTCTTGGGTTTTATTTCCTACTTCCAGTCATCCAAGGGCTACATTGGTCTCAACATCACAAATAAACCTCAGGGTTAGGCAGTTATTCATGGCAACACCCATCTTCTCTGAATTTTCTAGGACAGGCTTCCACAACATAGATAGATCTTGTAATGTTCATACATAGAGGTTCACTCCTAGATTTCCAAAAGCTATGTTCATTTCTAAACATGTTAATTTCACACAAAACACATGGCAGTGGATTACACTTCACTCCACCCTCTGATCCACATTATGTACTAACTTGTTAGTCTGTCACAAATAACTAGAAAATGTTTTTTCACTTTACCTAAAATTGCAGCAATCAAATTTGGGTTCAAGTGGTGCTGCAACAGTTAAACAAGTGTGTGCTTATCTGTGAGTGAATACAGAGTAGAGGAGAGGAATAAGTGCTGCCAGGTATTAGCTTTCCTTTTTTTTTTTTTTTTTTTGTATCAGGGAGGTATTTGTGAGTCAAGTGAAATGGAAAGCTACAAGCAGAAAAGTTTGGGACCTATTTACCTATGTAACTGATTAAAATTATTTGATATTGTGAGACCAAGGACCAGTGCCTAGAAGCCCTGGCAGTAATGTTCATTGATGTCTTCCTACTAGCAACAGCACTTTAAGACCTGTCACTGAATAAATTTTTAATCCATCCAACTTGCACCTGTACCCTAAGATTTTTAATCATGCAGTACTGTGTCAAATACCTTGGAGAAATCCGTGTAAACTATGTCAGCACAGTTCCCTTTATCAAGCAGACCTGTAATCTTGTCAAAGAAAGCTATCAGGTTTTTTTGACAAGACCTACTTTTCATGATACCATACTGACTGGCATTAATTAAATTTTTAATCTCTAGGTCTGTGTTTCTAGAATCACAAATTAACTTTTCATGAACTTTTTCAAATGAACCTATTCTGCTATCCTAGGAAACTGATCAGACTGCTCTAAAAAACCAGATTTCATTGCAGCTCTTCCTTCTTTTGGGGTTCCCCAAATTTTAAGAAGTTTGCTTTAAGTACTTGCAGTTAGAAAATTCTTCTGATATCTTCTTCAATTCTTTTTCAAGACTTGTAGGTGAGTTTCTAATTATGAATATGTCACCAACAATACCACAATTTGAAAAACCAAAATATCTCTCTTCACTATTTTAAACTAAAAAATATTAATGCGTTCCAGCTGCATTATTGGAATTACTTCTGTAATAAAAGAAAGTTAAACACCCAAAACAATAACTCAAGTGGGCATAATTTTTCCTAAATACCTCTGAACATATGTGAGTTCTTCCTCACAATTGTACACCAAGTACAATTCATTACAACACATTTTCCATGACAGACCAAGAATTCAAAGAAGTGGTTACTTCAAGTTGACAACAATAAGAGAAAAATTTCTGTGGTTTTCAGTGCAGCTCAGCACTCATGAGGTCTCCTCTGTAACACTAATTCCTCTTCCACTAACGCCTTTCAGAAAACATTTGGACCAACATCAGAAAGACGAGTGTAGCACTGACAGAGAGGCAAACCCTGTGAAGAAATGTTAAAAAAATTGGGTTGAAATTTAGTAAACTTTGGTTAGAAAGGATGAAGGGGAAGAAGGTAACAGCCTTCAAGTATATGAAACATCCCCACACAGCAGAAATATGAGCATCTCTTCTCCTTAGCTCTTAAATGAATTGTGGCAGTGGAGAGTGAGGTTGAATATGCAGAAGACCTTCTGAAAACAAGAGTAGCAAAGCTTGCAGCTGGTGGTCTGGAGGCCATGGTATCTTTTGTTGGATTTTTCTGCTTTGGACCATCAGGTAAAGAGGTGCCTTCCAATCCTGACAGTCTGTGTCATGGCTGTGAAGAACAGGACTCTTCTGCTTGGGGTCTCTCATGAGACTGAAGGTGTAAAAAAATTTTCTCTTTCAGCAACTCTCCTTCCATTTATGATCTTCTTTCTCCTGTGCATGTTTGTGGTGGGTTTTTTAACTCCATATCCTTAAAAATAGACAGTCTGACATTCTCATCATCATAACATGGAATCACTTCTGTTGTTATGAGCCATGAGTTAAGAACTGAGGTAGATACCTCTGATACCTCTGTCACTGTAATTTGCCTCTACTTTTCATCCTACATCAAATGGTCACTTAAAAGTTATTTTATCATTTTTAAATTATCTCAGCGTTTATTTTATTTACTAATATCAGGAGCATTACTTATTTTGTGTGGGCTGCATGTAGCAGCAGGCAAGAGCATAAGAGAGCCTCTGCACAGCTGCTAATGCCTCTTCTTCACAGGGAGTGAGTGGGCAGAGTGACTAAATGAGTGGAGATTTGGCTTCTTCCCTTCAGTGTGCCAGCTAACACAGTTGAATCATCACAGCGGGGAAAATGTATAATTGTATATCAGCAGCAGATGACTTCCCTTTGGAGAACAAGGGCAGCACAATATACTTTTAGGTACTTCTTCATAAAAGGCATGTCTAGATGGTATAAAACATACCACACACAGATGCTCAACTTAGCCCTGAGTGAGTTCGTTTAGTCACGAGATGTCAGGCAGACACATTAGCATGGTATCTTACCTTGGTTAACTTATCCCAAATGACTGGTGTTTCTCAAGACCTATATTGTGCTACACCGAAATCTTAGTGAGAGCTCCAAATCTCTTCAAACCACCATTGAGCTGCTAACTGCAAATGTCCCTTAACATTTGGCATTAGAATTGTCTCACATTTGTCTTCTTATGTGTGCATTCATGTGTGTGAGAATATGTGTGTGTGTGTGTATAGCAGGGCATCACTATGGACACCAAATACTTAAGCCCCTGTAATCTACCACCTAGGCATTTCTTTTCTTCTTGAAGCTGACTTCTAAGAGGTCCATGTCAGTCAGTAAGAGCTCTTTGAATTCACCTTTTGGAGCAAGTGCTACATAAGGTACAGAGGCAACTACATCCTATTTAATAACTTTAACTTAGTAACACTGGATGACATCTGCTGAAGCAATATGACCTACTATTAAAGAGTGTGACCCAAAAAAGAGATCTGTATAACCTAGGGGATGACTTTTTGCCTAGGGGTTGGGCAGTCTCATATCACTCTTTCAGTCCTGAAAGAGCCCTAGAAGCTCTGGAGTCTAGTCTTGGGAATTGCTTTCATGTCATAGATTAGATATGGGCTTTTTATAAAATAATTTTAAAAATACTTGAAGCAAGATTAAAAGCCAGGTATATTCCCTTCCCATATGAGCTTGCTTAGAAGACAGATTCCATGCTGTTCCCAATGCACCCATAAGAAACCCCTTTAGATAAATCCCATTATCATCTTCCGCCAGTGGTTTCTACCCAGCTTCAGGGATTATTTTCTTCTTGTTTTGAAGGATCTGTTGTATTTTTGTCATTGTGGTTGTTGCAAAAAGGCAATGGTGATGTTTAAATGGTTATCCCAGTAGCTACAACTGCCTTCTTTTCATGTTTCTCTTTCCAATGTGTAGGGACAATTCATGGGCACTAAATCATGTAGCTTGAAGGAATAGCACACAAACTGATAACTAAACATTGTGCTGTAAAGTGCAAGGGATAAGAATGACCACACCATTTTTTCAGCATTTCCTGACTTTTAATTCTTACGTGTGCAACTTTAATGGTAATTTATGGAACTGTAGCAAATAAACATCCAAATGTGCCCTGCTTTAAGATCCAATCAGCACATATCCAATCTGAGTGACTCTTCCTGTTGAATTTTATATATCTAAGTACCTTCCTGAGCTGAGATAATACTGACATCCTTAAAGTGGCTTCAGAGTTTTATCCTGTAAGTCTGATGGGATTCTTTCAGTTTCATCTGGAAATCAAAAGGCTCACAGTTAGTTTAATAGTTAATGAAGAACTTAAGGTCTAGCATTAGGGAAACTGCCAAAGCAAAAGGACACAGCATCTTTTTTGCTGTGTTTTCGTACCAGAGAAATGTAACATTTTTTTCTTTCTGAACTTAACATTTGTTTCAAAGCTCCTTGAAATTCATAAGGCCATAATCAAAGCATTTTTATTTATATGTGAAATGTAATTAATTTTTAAAGAAAATACCTAGTTGGATGCATGTAAACATACTGGTTAAGCTGTTTATCTTCATTTTTTCCACTTCAGTGATGGAGACTGCGTAGAATAGACTGTAAAAACTGCACCAAAGCACATTTTCTCTTTTTATTGCCTGTCAAATTATTGCTGTGACACCCATAGTTGGTAGCGAAACATTGTGAACCACTGTTAGAAATGAAACACAGAGCTTGAGTTGCTCATTGAGTTTAGGTAATGTACCATAAAACATTGCATGAAAACACTAATTTTGTCAATATATATTAGTAGACAGAAACAGTGTTTACCAATGAGAAGTTGAAGATGGTTTTAAACACAGTTTATTTATCTGAAGGCTTTTTTAAGCTCTACTTAATCACTTCATATTTGGGGTTGCATTAGAGATGAATGGCCCATGTGCCAAAGGAGCAGAAGCTGCAATTTGACCTATGTCTCAGTCAGTCCCAGGGAGATGTTATACCTGACAAATGCTGATATTTTCACAGGGAGTGACACATCCATCATATCTTTGCCATTGAGCCATCAGTTAAGGTGTCAGTAGTGTTACACTGACCATAGGTTTTGTCATTTTTATCTTTACCACATTGTTTTGATTAGTCTTCTTTTGTATTTGACATACATTCAACATACAGAAAATTTGTAGGTCATTCCTTCAGTCCTCCTGGTACTTTTCTTAGTAGTCTAAATACTGCACCTGACATTAGCTCCTTTCTCACAGACCTGCCCTGACTTCGGGTATCTTACTGAAGATGATCTTCAGACTATTGTTACAGTGTGGCTTTAGGAGCTCTACAGATAAGAGCTAGTTTTATTTAATTTATCTGAACTGTATAAAGAGAATCATAAAAACCCAGTATTGTCAACCTTTAATAATACTACCATTGAAACCTTTCATTATCTTATTATCAGTGTATTCAAGGAGAGGTTCTTTGTCCTTTTTCTTAGGATGCCTGTTTCTCAGTGTTAAGTAGCAATTGTTGGCTAAGACCAGCAGAGGGGAGAGCAATATTTCTTGGATAGCAAAACAGTTGATCTAAGCACATAATTATAAACTTTGTAAAGTGGCAAACATTGTGGATCATACATTTATTCATTACCTTTTCTCAGTTTTTTCCCTGTAAGGTTTATTTTCTATGTGGCTTCTCACACTATTTTTGTAGCTCTACATGCTGAGCTCCTCTTGATTGCTGAGACCAACTTCTGTTGCGTATGTTTCCTTCTCTTTCCTATCACCCACTGGGGGAAGAATTTTGAGTGTGATAGGTTTGGCTTTGCAAGCAGACTAGGAAGGGACCACCAAACCCTACACACTACAGGAAGGCATGTAATGTACATTCAATCTAGAAGACTTCCCCGGGACACTTACTCAACAGGCCATAAGACACTGCCTCATCACAAAAAAAAGCAAATATGTTCCAGCAAGATTCTCGCTGTCACTGCCTAAGCATCAAGGCTGTTTCTCTTCACTGACTTACAGGAAGCCAGGGGCAAGAGGCCGCAGAGAGCAGACAGCGTGAGCCTTTCACTGCTCTCTAGGACTCCAGTGCCATAACAGTCATGATCACAAAGCATACCAGGAAAGCTCAGAATCGGTAGTACAGAAATAGAAACTGTAACATAAATGATCAGAAGACACAGAAGCTACACCTTGCCACTGGAAAAGAGAGGTAATGATCTCAGGATGGTCAGTACCCTATGCTACATACTGTCCATTATCCAGACATCCCAGGAAGTGGATCACATCTCAGGAGGAAATAAAAAAAGACTGATAAACCTTATCCATCCTGTTAGGAGAAAACGTTCCTTCTGAACTATAAAAGTGGTGACCATTAATGTAAACTTGTGAGCAAAACATGACAGATGACCATGGAGAGTTTCTCATGGAGTAACATGATGACTTAATCTATACCAGTTCACACTGTGAGCATTCTCCAGTTCTTACAGATTTAATCCTGGAGAAAGACCTGGGAGGATATTCTTACCCTGTTCCCTGTGTCCTGATTTCTGCACAGGGGAAACATTGACCTGCAACCCAGATAGGAATAGAGCAAACATGTCCTACAGAGATATTAATCTGGGCAAGTGGGAAACTAGCACCTGTAAATGTGCCATGATATACATCAAATCTCAAGTCCAGATACAGTCCAAGACCAACCTCTGACACCACCACCCACTCAGAGTTTGTGCTTAGATGAGGCCTACCTCCAGAATCTCAAAGAAGGTTCTGCTTCCCTTCCACCACTGAAAAGCAGTTCATCCTGGGAGAAGAATTACTCTGTGGCTTTTGTTCACAGCCAGCCAGAAGGGTAAAGATAATGTTCATCTTTCAGCAAATGAATGGCAACTAAATCTCTTTTCAGGTTCCCCTGAAATCCCCCGTGATACCTCAAGCAACACAACACTTGAAGCCTCTTTATTTTTTATGTGTTTTGTAATGATTAATATGTCATGGTTCTGATCAGAAAAGATGGCAACCTGATATAACAGCACTATTCCTTTAATCTAAATCAGATTAAATAAGCAGAATTTTTAATGAACTTTACATATAAACAAATGATTTTGTTTCTTAGGCTTTGTAAATCACACTCTCAAAAGTTTTTTGCTAACTCTGTCTTCATTATTTGCATTGCATATTAAAGGTATGGGAATGAGCCAGACCTTTTATCTAACTATAATAAACATCTTGTAATGCAAAAATGAACACAGATCAACCAAAGTGGATGACTGGTATTCCCTTCATGCGCTCTAACACCTGGCAAAATTATTCATTAATTCAACAGCCACATTTAAAAGCAACAGTTCAAAGGCCTGTGAATGGTAGAATAACATGTTCAAAACTGAAGTGCTCTTCAGCAGCAGCAGTGTCAGAGTTTAGAGAAAGAATTATTTCCTGTGAGATGGAGGGCTTGAGGGAGTGAGATAGCAGTTAGGAGGATCTCTACTTTGTAAACTTTTTCTTCAGCCTCTAGCAAGAGCAACAGAATTTAGTTGACCTGCATTTAAGAAGGGAATTTTCCACACTAAAGTGTCTCTATAAAAAAAATCTTCCTTGGGTTATGTGACTTTCTTGCCCCCATGAGTTAGTCACCAGGGGAAAAGTGACTCATGAAGTAAACAGAAAACTCAGAAAGGAAAAGAAAGGTTAGGACTTTGGTGCAATTCTTTGATGTATTCTAGAAGATGTGTAATATGTCACTTTGCTTCTATCAGCTGAAAATTGTGGCATGTGCTAGTCATGTAGAGCTATTTACAGAGTTCTTGTGTTTGTTTGTAGTAGATGAAATGTACCATGTGCAAGAAGCTGTCCAAAACTTACATGTTTTTGCTGAAGACTGGTTCCTACTTCTTCTTAGCAGGTCTATATATAGATTTTTAGAGTATGTTCAGTTCTGCATGGGAGCTAGTAAATTCCAAGGATTGACCTTTCAGATGCTTTTACTCAGGGAATTTGTATGAACTCCAGGGCATAACAAGACAAAGACTTGGAGTTGTGCCACTCTTAGCACAATCCCAAACACCTGTAACTATCTGCAGCATGTAAGAACCACACTTAAACATAACTGTACATACTTGTTCCAGTCACTGTATGTCCAAGATAGACTTCTATGTGCAAAAACATCAAATCCATGACAGACTAGCCAGTGCTAGGCTCTGTTTATAAATCCATGCTGCTACATACAACAGGATGTTATTGGATATGTGATCTACTGACCTGCAGATGTTCCAAGCCTTACAATGTAGATGAACACTGTAAGATGTGGAGCATGTGATGCATGGAGCACGTTCACCAAAGAGTTTAAAGAGACCCTCCAAACCTGTTCAGTTCAAACTTTCTGTTCATGACATGACCATGTGTTCATTTCAGGGAACCTGTTTCTGTTCAGGAGTGCTGCAGACTTCAGTTTCAGGAGCTGGTATCTCTTTCATAACAATTTCTTTTTCTCCTGCAAAATTATACCATCATAAGAGGCCTAATGCAATACTTACTGAAGTCCACTGGCATCTTTCAGTGGGGATAAAATTTCCCATTGACTGCAGCAGGCACTGGATCAAACCTCATGTGAGGTGGTCTTTCCAGAGTTCAGAAATTGTTTTTTCTTGATCTCACAGTTTTTTTTCCTTTGATGATAATGTACTTCTCATATGATAAATCACTGGAACATGGACTCTCATTTACATCTTAAGACACTATCTCCAGAGGATGGAAGCAATTATTCCATAGCACCTTTCACCTTCTTCACTCTATGTAATTTTAAATGCATCCATCCATTAAGTGATTTTAAATTGATCTTCTCCCTTAAATCCCCAATCTTTCCCCTCAAGGTTATTCAATTATACGTGTAGTATTGGGTAGTGTTCCATTAAAGGGTTTCATGTTTTTTATCCAGTAATACATGTAAGCCGTGGGTGAAGGAGAGGCAGCTGATGGTCTCCTGCTTTTATTTTGAGACCTATTTTTGCTGCATTAAATTGTACAGACAGAAAATTCAGGTATTTGAAAAAAATCTTTTTATTTTACTTATTATTTGAACTGTTCATTTTATCCCCAAAGCAATATGCAAAAGTTACATTTGTTTTACATAAATACTTTCTCCATACTTAAAAAGGAATAATTCATTCAAAACTAAATTTCCAGAAAGGTGTTTTAATTTAAGTTATGCATTTCTAAGTAGCATTAAACAGGAGAACAAATGTGTTGAACACCTGTAAATCTCCACTGATCTCAGGAGGAAAAACTGCTTAGGAACCATGACACTTTGAAGTCACACTTCTATACACACTACTATGAAAACATGATCCCTCATTTTAGTTTTCTACTGTACAGAAGAAAAGAGTTCTAGGTATGGAAACACGAATGTTTTCCCGAACACTCCCTGTTTTTTAACTAAGTCAGAGCAAGATCAACTTACTATGCTAAGATACTATTAAGATTAAGATAATATGTTGGAATCAAAATAGACACCTTATGAACCACATTTGCCGACAGGTGAGAGGGAATTATATTCAGATATGCAGGAAGGAAAACTTCTGTCATCACTGTTTTTACTGAATTTCCCAAGTGATATCAGTGTCTGACAGTAAATAGAAGCAGTTAACATCAAGTCCTATCATTGCCTTAAAATGGAACTGGCATTTGGCACTGTGACTTGTTCCAGATGTCTATCACATTGTTATATGTTGAGTCTCTGTACAAAAAACGTAACAAGAAATCTGGTGTGGGAACAGGGGAGAGAGATTGCAAAGCTCACCTTGTAACACCTGCTGATCTAGGAATACAACCACTGTGTCACACTGGGAAGCACATCACCCACATGTCCCATTAACACTGACATAATGAAAGAAGACAAATGCTTCTATAGAAGATTAGAAGTGGATAGAGTATCCAAACTTGTACCTCTCTCAATTTGGATCATAAGTACTTTGCAATGCTTCATTATGTTACAGGGGGTTAAACTGAGTGAACAGCTCTCCTATCACCCATGATTATTGTCTAATGGTAGAATCTAAGTGAGCATCATCCTTAATCTCAGTGGATTTCTTACTGGGTCACATCACTGACTTCCAGTTAATTTATGCTGATTAAATGAGAGCTGCATTTGGACCATGGTAAATTTAGGTAACATGTATTCAGCCATTCTATCCTTATTAGCCTTGAGGTTTATGACTACAAATACCAAAAGCAACTATAGCCTTAGTCAGTGGTGAACTAGACATTTCATAGAATCATAGAATCACAGAATGTCCTGGGTTGAAAGGGACCTTAAAGGTTATCTAGTTTCAAACACCCTGTAGTGGGCAGGGAAGCTGATCAATAGATCAGGTTGCTCAAATCCTCATCCAACCCGGCCTTGAACACTTCCAGGGATGGGGCATCTACAACTTCTCTGGGCAACCTGTTCCAGTGCCTTACCACTCTCACAGTAAATAATTTCTTCCCAATATCTAATCTAAACTGACTCTCAGTTTGAAGCCATTCCCCCTTGTCTTGTCACGAAGGGTGCTTGTGAATAGTGTCTCTCCATTTTTCTTGTAGGCTCCCTTCAGGGACTGGAAGACTGCAATTAGGTCACCCTGAAGCCTTTTCTGTTCCAGGTTGAACAATTCCAATTCTTACGAGGGGCGGTCCATCCCTCTGATCAACTTGATGGCCTCCTCTGGACCTGCTCCAACAGGTCAACGTCCTTCCTGTGCTAAGGACCCCAGAGCTGGATGCAGTACCCCACACAGAGCCTCACCAGAGTGGAAAAAAGGGGCAGAACCACCTTCCTCGACTTGCTGGCCACACTTTCTGTGATGCAGTCCAGGATATGTTTGGCTTTCTGGGCTGTGAGTGCACATTGCCAGCTCACATCCACTCATCTACCAGCACCACCAACTCCTTCTTGGCGGGGCTGCTCTTGACCAATTCATGCTCCAGCCTCTACTGACCCAGATTTAGGTACTTTTGGGCTTTGGCCCATATTCAGTTAACAAAGAAATTACTTTTTAGCAAGCTGATTTCCTCCCTATCAGCTGTTTGTCCTTTTGCCTATGATTGACAGCAGAGACAGCAAGTGGGAACACACACCCTCACTCCAAATATTTCAGACAACACTCTGGCATCCTAGTGCAAGCTTGCCTCCAGTAGAAGGGGGATCTAAATTAACATACAATGAATCAAGGATTTGGAAGTTGGGCATCACATCATACCGAGGGATGAGAAAGCTACCATCTCAAGTACCTGCAGCTACATCTGTCTCAGTGAGTATGTGTCCCATGTCCCATTGCAAGGACATTTTTAAAATGCTCCTTATATGAATAAATCCCATAATCATACTAGAATTTCCACAGTCATAGAATCACAGAATCACATAATGGTTTGAATTGGAAGGGACCTTAAAGATCATCTACTCTGACCCCCTGACCATGGGTAGGGACACCTTGCACTAGACTGGGTTGCTCAAAGCTCCATTCAGCCTGGCCTTGAACACTTCCAGGAATGGGGCATCCACAGCTTCTCTGGGCAACCTGTTCCAGTATCTCACCATGCTTCCAGCTGATGTTTTAATAGTTATAAGAAATGGGTTCCTTGTACTGCTAGTTTACATTATCTGACATTCTATTCCCTAGAATGTCTTTTTGAGTGTAAAGCTCGGGCAATCTTCATTGAACCTCAGCTGACATGTAAGTAATGCAAGTTATCAAAAGCATATCAGAGATCCATTGACTCAGTGAGAATTATCTGTCACATAGACCAAGCTTAGGTTTGCCAGTAGCCAGTCATCATCCACAGCAGTCTCTACCTAACATAATCACACGGTCACTATGTGCCTGCTTCTCAAGTCATAATGGTGGCATATTCGTATAGTGTTTCCACTTTTTTTTTTCTTTTGGCCCTTTCTTGCAGCTGCTGGTTAGTAGCATTTTTGTCTCATTTTATTCCATGCAACCTCTTTGCACTGAATCCCAGATGCATGTGAAATGGCCACAAAAGAACTATCTGGGTTAAATGAGTATTAAACAGGTTTAAAATTAGTGCTTATTGTTTGGAAGCAGATGCAAGCTTCAAACAAATGCAAAACATCGATGCAAATGCAAAAAGGAGAGCAATTTGAAAATCAGATTCTAAGTACTTGATTCTATAGGTTGTTTTTTCTAGTAGTAATACCCAGAACAGTTCTGTTAATGCAATGGAAGCACATTGAATAACTACTCTACCAGCATTTGTGTCTGCAAAGTTCATGAATCAGCAAAATAACTCAGGTTCCCCACTAGTCTCATTTTAATGAACTGTTAACTCTACAAAGGTACTCTTTTAGAAGCTAGTAAACACTGCTACACATCTTTATGCTACATTCTACAGAAATTATTATTAGGTTACAGTTACTTTTGCTGTTTGTTTGTCTTTACTTTTTGCACTATTTTTCTTGAAGACTGGTTGTATCCAGAATCATGTTCCTGAAGATCTGTGGTGCTGAATCTAATGAGTTTTATCTGTCCATACTATATGCAAATGGATGGCAGCATATGAGGGAAATGTCTATGTCAAATTTCTTCAAACACACCATTGATAAAATTCTTATCTTCTTCCGAATTTTCATTCTTTGTCCTGCTATGCAAGTTGCAGCAAAACCAAGCAGTATATTTGTGACAGGATTTCAGGCAATGTCATGGAGGGAGCTTGCTTTAGTCATAAGCAAAGCAACAGGTTCCTAGCATGGCACAGGAGTAACAGTGACAAAATCACAGTCTACAGTAACCAGGGCTGGTGGGAAGGCTGCTCACAGCCAGGCACAGATTGAGACACTGCCCAGGCAGTGGGTCAATGGCTGCTTGCTTAAGGGGAAGAACCTCCGACAGTTTCAGTTCCCCAAATCTGCAAAGGTGGTACCCTGAAATGAAATTTTTTTCATACCTCAAATGCATTTAATTTGGTTTTGATCTTGTGAAGCCTTAAATTGGCTATAAGAATTGATGAATGATGAACACTGAAATCATCAATGGTGCACACAGGGCAGGGACCATCTAGAGTATCACTGCTAGAAACTCAAGTTCCCTCTGCAAAGAATAGAAGAAATGCAAACTTTCCCAGGCAACTTTTATTCCAGTATGGTCCAGCTGTGACTCAGTGGATTCCCCTCCAGACCCTTTGTATCACATGCTTTCTCTGTAGGAAGCAGTTACAAAATTATTCTGCATAGGCAAATAAACAGCTTTCAGGTAACATCAAACTGACAGCTTACATTGCTCACTGGAGCACCTCGACAAAAAAGTTAGGTTCTGCAGGACTGCATGATCATCCATCCTGAAATTTGTTTTAAGACCTGCTCTTAAAAATGACTTACAATTGTCACTTGGATGAAGTGTAGCGCTGAGAGGAAAATTAACTTTCTATAATTTTCTATAAAGTGCACCAAAAACCTGTCATTGTATGCCAATTAAAATAGCAGTGATTTTTATGTAGATACTCAACCACTGAAATCAGAACAGGGACAACAGCTAGTTTCAGAAGTAGTTCTGAACATACATTAGGCATAATGGCTTTTAGGAAGGGTTTTGATTTAATGAGAAAAAGACTAGAAAACTACTGAAATGAAATGGCCATTATTCCCCAAAGTATTGTTACCAGCAGCCTTTTGTGGCTTACAGTTAACAGTAGATGCTCACTGGGATTCATTTTCATTGCAAGCCACATTCACTTCTCCACATTATCCATGTCACTGCTCCCTATAGTAACTAATTTTACCTCTGTTGCTTGCTTATTTGAGCTTTTTCAAATTGGATGGAAAGTATTATATTTTGTACTATTTTAATTGTTTATCATTTTCTAAATATTACTTTTTTATATGCATCTTGTTTTTCTATATTGGTAAATATCAGAGGTGTGAATAGATGTGGAAGGAAAAGGATGTAGACCGTATTTTTCTTTAAAATATGTGTCTAGAACTTGAATATAATAAACATATTTGACAGGACAACTTGTGCTCACTTCAAAAGCACAGAGATTGCTCTTGCACGCCGTAATAGCATTGCAGAGTAGAGAGCTAGAACTTGGTCATTGGAGCCGCAAAGATAATAAAGATTCCTGGTTAGTGCTGACACCAGTGCCCTGGTTTTAAGAGTGAGGAAAGTTTGAAGTATTTGTGGGCCCTTGACCCTAGCAGAGCTCTCAACCTGTTCCTATAGATAACCTGAAGTCAGTTTTCCATTATCTGCTTGGTATTTTTTGAAGAGACACCAAAAATATTTTGGCACACCTCTTTCTCTCATCACCTCACCCTTGAACTCTGCAGCAAGATTTACCATAGATCTGCATGCCAGGAGACTACTGCCTCCATCCCCAGTCTATGCTTCAGTCACTGGGCAGGCCAAAGGCAATCATGCACATACATATTTCTCCAGACACGGAGTCACTACTGTCATGCAGGTGAGGTAAAGGCAGATGCTGATCTTAAACCTCCATCAAGAACTGTCGGACAGTCCTGGAGACACCCAGATCATCAGAGTGAGAAGCAGTGCCCCTGTGCTATCACTGAGAAGAGGTACAGACCAAGAGCATCAATAATTAGGATCTTTATTGCAATCCATGTAGTTGCACTGAAGGAATTTTTACTACCCAACTGCTGGCTATTGATCATAAACACCTGTGTTGGCTCATAAAATAGTTCTAATAATTTTATATAAAATTATTTTTCTTCCAGATTTTGCTATTTCTACAAAGTCATAAGATTCTAGGAATATATCCATGGATAGTTTTTATATGTGTTGTGAAGCTCAGCACTGTTCAACTAGAAGCCATCAGAATGATTCACAGATTATTTTCCATCACCATACACCACTACAAAACAACTTTTTACAGTATAATTCAACCTTATGGTTGATAGAAACCAAGACTCTTCTGTTCTAGCCGAAATCTTCAAATCTTGGATTTGTGTTAACCACTTATTCCAAGGGAAAAAACAAAGGCACGCTTTTTGCTAGAGTCAAACCATTTGTGCTAAAGAGAAGGTAGACTATAATACTTTACAAGTTGCTTCAAAGGATAGTAGTGGGAACCATCTATCAAATCAATGATTCCTAAGAATTCACTAGAACATGCTGTTTGCACTTGCAAACAACTGTATTGTTTCTGCATAGAGAAGAGCAGCTTTGAGCCATGACTTCCACAGAATCCTTACCGACAACAGCGTTCCAGCCTGTTTAACTTCTGTCAGCTCTGAGGTTCACAGAGATGTCCCTCCACATTCTGACCATCCACAGCATGAACAAATGAATATCCAGAAATATTGCAGCATTTCTCTTTTTATAAAGCATAATACAAATCCTCCCCTCTCAAAATCCTTTAGTATATCACTAAGAAATATTCCACAAAATACCTCCTCTGCCTATACAAATGAGTCTCTACGAATATTATAGATATGTTGTATGTATTGTACATATACAGAGAGAGAAAGAGACAGGTACTTTCTACAGCTTATTTCTGTGTAGGATGAAAACCAAACACAAACAAAAGGAATCAGGAAGAAAATAAAGGAAATAACTGTTTAAAAATACAGTGATATTATTTTGAAATGAATCTTGCATCATAGTTTGAGACAAAGTTCTGGTAGGGACAATACCTACACCCATATATAGAGATGACAGAAAGGGAAGAAAAAGAACTCCTAATGAACAAGATCTTAATTCAGTGTATTGCAGGTGTACAAACACCTTTCCCATTATCACCAAAAGATTACAATTGTCAGATTTCTCTATACTCAGTTAAGTGTGTTAATTAAGTAACATTAACTAACAAAATTATAGAAGAAAGAAGTGTAAGATAAGGAAATTAAAATAGTACCCATTCAGACATTATCATGAACAAATATGCAAAAAAAAAAAAAAAGGAAAATTAGAACTGATTCTACTTAGATAACTGGAGAAAGTCACAGATGTGATTTTCTTCTTCCACTTTACCATTATGAAAACTAAAAAAATGAAATATATAATTAAAAAGAAAAAGCATAAGCAGCACCAAGACCACCATTAGTCAAGAACTCTGGCATGTGCTGTGGGCCTTTGCCTTGGGACTCATCGGATTTGGAAGGTGGAGCAAGGAGAATAGAAAATTGCAGAAAATACAAGAGGCAACAATAGATATCCTGACAGACAGCAAGGAAAATAAGTGTGTTGAAGGAAGTGAGAAGGCACTGGCAAAGGTGCCACAGGGCCTGTGGAATCTCCACCCTTGGAGATACTACACTGCTAGACAACCCCCTGAGCAAGTAATTCTAACTATGAAATTGGCCCTGCTTTGAACTCAGGGCTGAGCAGATGGCCTCCAGAAGTCACTGTCAATCTGAATTACTGTTATGATTTTCTGAAATGCTAGGAGAAGGGATTTTAAGTCCTTTTTCACGTATGTGAAATTAATCTTCACCCATTATGTAAAAATAAAACATAAGTACTACATTTGTTTGTATTTCTGAGGTATTCAAAACACACAAAAAGCTCATATATCCATCAGACAAGCAATATTTACCTCAGAAATCACAGAATCACCGAATATGCTGAGTTGGAAGGGATCCACAAGGATCATCAAGTCCAACCCTTAGCCCTGCACAGAACCATCTCCAAGAGTCACACTCGGTGCCTGAGAGTGTTGTCCAAACACTTCTTGAACTCTGTCAGGCTTGGTGCCATGAACACCTCTCTGGGGAGCCTGTTCCAGTGCCCAAACACCCTCTGAGGCAAGAACCTTTTTCTAATATCCAACCTAAACCTTCCCTGACATTCCCATGGGTCCTATCACTGGTCACCATTGAGAAGAGATCAGTGTCTATCGCAGTCTGTAGTAGAGAAAAAGGCAGGTGAGAAGCATTGGAAGAGGACTAGATTATAACATAATAACCAAGCAGGGACAATCACCCCAAGGTAATGAGACTATAGTATGACAGCAGGGTTATTAGCACTGCTCATCCATATGGAAAGAAAGGGACACAAAACTCAATGACAGTACATTTATTATCTCTCACTTGTCTTAAGAAGTAACTACAGCTGTTTGCTGTGTTTACTGGCTGGAATTATCTCTTTTAGGAGCCAGATATACCACAAAGTGTTTGGGAAAATTGAGGAAACATTACAGAAGCAAAAGCATATTGTGAGTGCTACAGGGCTTAGTGATCAACATTTAGCACTGGCCTCGGTGGCACAGGATTCAAAACACAGAGAATGAAAATGGAATTTGCCATATTTCTACAGTATAATAATATAACTATTTAAGAGAATAATCATACATTAAATTTCTTCATTTTGTTTCCTCCAGTTTCAATTACACATCACTTCATGTGTGAACTCTGTTTCTGAAGGCACTAATTTTATTGAAAGCATTGAAAGAGGACTTTGCTTGTTCATGTTGCAAACAAAAGTTTATAGGGTGCAAGCTGGATTCAGAATACCGGTACTCAAAACTATTGCGCATTGCAGAAGCATTACATTTGTGTACACATACCAGAGAAGTCCCAAAGGTACCTTCATCCCTGTTACTACACATTTATCTGTGCAAGTAAGTCAAGAGTAGCACAGAGCAGCTGAGCATCATGATTCTGTTTAAGCCCTCATGGGCTTTGCAAAAGAGGAACCTATCTCACTGACAAGGCCCAAAGCCAAATGAATTAAAGAAACATTATTAACAACCCCAAACACTAATCTGGCAGTGCCAGAAAACAGATGACTATCACCCTTTTGCCTTTTTGTCTAAATGGTCGTCTGTGCAGAAAGCTAGTATCGGCTTTTCCCTCTGTCTGAAGAGACAAGACTATATATTTTTCACATCCCAGAAAAAGGACTGCCCTTCAAAAGGCAGGATATTCTTGGAATTGGGATACCCCTCCATCTCTTTCTTACTAAACATTTTAGCAATTCTAAAGTAAATTAGTAAATAAGATAGTTTGAGGGGAAGGCAGATAATAACTCACTATCTTAGTAAATCAGGCACTGATCCAGAAAGGAATGTGGAAACCATCTAATTCCTTAGTGAGCTGAGGTTTTACATGTAAAGTGCAAACATACCATCAGAAGAGAATGGGACATAACAACTCAGTGCCTAGATCCTGCCAAAGTTGGAGTGGGTTCAAGTTCCAGCAGACAGAGATGAGAATGGAGTGATCTCCTCTCATATTTGGTAATCCCCTATTTGTAGGGGAGGTGAAGGATAGGAAAATGTGAAGTTGCTGCAGACACTTGATTTCAGAAGGATCACAACAGAGACTTAGGGAGCCCTTCTTTGCAACACTGAGCCTTCTTGAGAACTGCCAGCTTTTCGTTTTCTAGCTTAGACATCATGTTGGTCAATTCCTCTGCTTCTGCAATAAGGTATGGCTATGACAGCCTCTGGCTAAAATAGTGTACATTGAAGAAGGACACCAAATGAAAGTCAACATACTGAGGGAACAAAAAATACTCTTTGCGCACAGCAGAGTCATGGACGATTCTCCACTTTCCCACTGAACAGTTTTTTTCTTCAAAATTTCTGAGCAGATGAGGCCCTGCTGCAGGTCTGTGTAAGATCCTTGCACCTTTGCCCCACTGCTGCAGTAGCCTGGCTATCTTGAGGAACAGTGCTGGGCTGAAGGGCACCTGCTGGTCTCAGCAATCAACACTAACACACCCTTGTCTTTTCAGATTCTAACAAGCTGAAGGAGAGAACACAAATGTTCTCTGAACAGAAGTATTTTCTTCAGGTAGTACTCTCCTCATTTACGACAGTGAAAATACAGACCAAAATAATAATTCCGAGAATGTTAACTACAGGTCAGTCAGGAAGCCTAGCCTATGTATATCTCTGAACAGTGGCAGACAGTGAAAGTGATTTTTTTGAAAAGTTATGATATCAAAGAATTATTTAAAAAAAAAAAAGCTAAAAGCATGAAAAGACCCAGGGTTTGGCATAAAAAGTGTTTTCATAACTAATACTGCTAATGCATTTATCCAAACATCTTCACCTTAAACATGATGTTACTCTCCACATAAAGTTTGTATGGTCATGCAGTTAAGCCAGTCTTGAAATCAAGATGTATTTCATATAATCCAAACAGTGTTAATCACTCTTAGATCTCTGAATCACTAGACATGCTATATTTGACTTCTTTATTTGTAGCCAATATAAGAACACTGGAATGTATTAAAAGACCTAAACAGCCCATTTTCTCTACTTCAGTCACTACTCACAGGCTCTTCACTTAAATATAAGAAACTAATGAAAGTTGCAAAGCAGGAGGGATTGCTATTTAAACAATCATACACCAGTGCTTGTACATACCGTACCTGCCACTACAGTTTTGGATTATCTGGTTTGGACAGAACATTAACTCATGCTGATGTAGAGCTAAACTTTAGTTAGATTGAAAATGGAGTTAAAATATTTTTTAAAGAAATCTATATTTATTCATATTTAATTCCAACTAACTTCATGCTGGATGGTAAGAGGGAGCAGATGTAGAATTAGCAATGGTAACCACTTAAGTGTAGTATGAATGATTAACAGAAAATAAAGGTAACAAAGCAAAAGAGGAACTAAAAGAGGAAAATTTGTAAAAAAAAAAATCAAGTTTACATGGCAGGCTTTGAGATTGTTATTCTATCAGGGACATGTCCTTTGGAGAAAGGAATTCAAACCCAATTGAAGACCATAGCACAAATTATAAGAGGTAAAAAATAGGAGAGGAGTTAGGAAAACTGAGTGGGGATATGAGAAGCAGGTATGGTAAGACAAGGACACAAAATCATGTGTTATGTAAATACCTGTGGAGCAGGATGGTTTCAAGAGAATCAGTCGTTCTACTAGGCTCTCAGGAAGTGAAAGGAGCAATAAATGGGGATGAAGTCCCTGCATCTGCTAAGAGTTTGCTTCAAGCATGTCAGGGAAAATATCTGTTCTACTCATGCTATAAAGAGAGGCACTGTCAGAAATAAAAGATTTGGAGTTTTTATTTAAGAGTTTTCATAAAAAATACTTTAATTAGTCTTGAACCACCAAAGAACCAAGACTTGATTCATGAGCACATTAGTGGGTTTAATTGCTGCCTTATCACCACTTCCAGGAAAAAGTAATCCACACCTTAGACCCTTGGAGTTTTGATCCAGAGGGTGGGCTCAGGACCCTGAGTATTGTGCAAGGAAACTCCAGGGAAACTCCTGAGCATGCTGAGGTCCACTGCGCTTTTTGTGAGAAAGTTGTTCCCTGGTCATCCCTCACAGACCTTTTGCTGCTTCTTCTGAATACAACACCTTGCATGGGCCACTTCCAGACAGACTTTCAGGAACTAAGGGCCACCAGGATTGTGGTTAAACTATAAAGGAATTGGCTCTGTTCTTCTGATATATCAAGGGGAGGCTCTATTTTTGTACCATCTGTTTGACTGACACTAGGACGAGCTTTCAGCCCATGAGAAAGACATCATGAGATTTTTTTAAGACAATAGCAGTTCAGAAATGTAGACTAAAGGACGCCTACTCAATATAAGATTCATCTGCTGAACCATATCATGGCTGATCATGGGTTTTAGCAAAGGAATCTGGCACATCCATTTTAGTTTGGGCTATATGACTCCCTACTGCTCCCCATATTTCCAATTTAATTCATTTTAATGTGAATTCAAATGAAAAAAAGCTATTCCTGTTGAATCAACAAGCACTGTTTCTTGGCCTGTGTCAGTTTGGCTCAAGGAAGGGCTGGACACAAGCTCTCTGGTCCCTTGCCATCAGTGGGAGAGGAGAGTGCTGAGGTATTCCCAGAGGCTCTGAACCCACTGTGGAGTCAGCTCCTCCCACAGCATAACAAATGCTGGATAAAAGCTTCTTTACTTTGGTAACATGCACTCTGGTGGAGATTCCTTCCTCTTAGTTTATAAGGAGATGATGGTTGCAGGTTTGTTACTTCTCTGTCAGCCAGAGGGAGGAAGTGCTTGGTACCGTTTTCACTGGATCATCTCATCTATGCCATCAGTGTGCCTGCTTCTTGTTGTGAGGCTGGTCACTTCCAAGGTGACTGTGTCAGCAGAGTCTCTACCTCAGTTCAAGTATTTCACCTTTCCATCTTCTTCACTAAACAAAGAGCCTATGCTTGCTTCATCAGTGAACTGGACATAACAGTTGTCTGCCCATGGTGCGAACTGTTTCCTTTGGCTGGAAAAGTATGGAAATCTGATGTCCTTTTTTTTTTTTTTCAGCAGAAAATATGTTTTACCATTTTAAGATGATAGAATACTTTTGGAAATTATGTCATCTTTTTATATTCCTCATTTTATTGAAATGTCCTGAAATTTCAGTATTAAAATCAAATTAATTGCAGAGCAAGAGTATGAAGTAAATTGATACAGATGCTTATCTGACTGTGTTACAGAAAAAAACTTTAGTGAAGGTTCATGTTATGTAAAAAAAAAGAAATTCACTCTTCAGTCTGAAAAACTCAAACATCCTACAAGAGCACTTAGCAGTGAAAGACGATGAAAGTTTGGCTGGTTTCATCTACCATTTCTCTATGAAAATTTGTGCTTATGTGCAAGAATAAGTTTCTTATGTTTCCACTGCTGTTGCTGCTTCTGTCTACTCTCTGCTGATAGTTTAACACTTTTGTAGTGCGGAAATCCTTCTTTCCTCTCATCAGCTGACAGCATCATGTGACATTCTATGAATTGCCATTGGAAGCAAACCAAATACCACCAGGCTTTGTTCTGATTCTGGCAGAAACAAACTGCTAGGTTTTGATTTCTCAGTTGTCAGCTTTGACAACTGTATTTACTAAGACAGCTGGTAGTTCCCTCCTTTCCCTGAACTTCTCATGAACGTTGATTTCTGGAGCTGCCAGATCTCCTATCTGGTGATTCAGAAAGATCTTTACTTTTACAAGTGTGGATTTGAGTGGAAAATCAGCCCTTTTTTGAGGGTGTGCTGGTGAAATTGCCAGGGTGGGGACCAGATAAAGCAGGGAGAACAGCCTAGAAACCACACTCAAAAAGAATTGTTACAGAAAGAAGGCTGAACTTCCATTCTAGTAAGCAAGTAAATCAATAAATAATAAAAATAATATTTACAAGGGTATAAACAGGCTTCAAAGTAAACACTCAGTTAAGACGAATGGTAAAGTTTACACTCCTTTTAGAACTATTGATTCAGTCTGGATGCCTGTAGATTCATGAAAATAGCACTGCAGCATCCACGTGTTAGAAGGCTTTCTTTCTACCAAGAAGTGCTATCTTTCAAAACAAAACAAAAGTTTAAAATGGTGCAAAACAATGGTCAGAAGCTGCTCCACATATTTTCAGCTTTAAGTTATTAAATAATGACAATTTTTTTCCAGTAGTAGGATTCTGCCACTTAAGTAATAGCAAAAGAACTGGAAAAAAATTATAGCAACTTGGAAGAAAAAACATGGTCCTATTTAAAAGTACAGTCTTAACTCTCTGAGAGGCTGCCTTGTGAGCAGTTTTGAGAACATTTTGTTGACAGCAGAATTTATACCTTAATTTTTATGCATATAACCCTTTCCTTATTATTGGTACTTGTGGAATAGCAGAACCCATGGATCATAAGAGATGTCCCTTAATAGAAGTTTGTTTTCTTTAAAAAATATACAGTCTTGTGTCCCAAAAGTTTGTTTAAAAAGTTTAGGATGTTTGCATCTGGAAAGAGATTTCTAGAAGAGCCACTTTTTTCTCCAGCAGTTAGACAAATGATTCAGACACAACTGTTTTCACTATGAACATAAAGCCAGGTAAAATTAATACAGCTTGCCACTGCTTGCATGAACATCAACAAGTTACAAATTCCTCTTTAGTCATCCCCACTACCAGCATTCAAATATGTCACTGATAGGTTATAGATAGCAATTTCTAAACCCATAACTTTCTTCATAGAACGTGAACTTCAGGAGTTGATGGAACCCTATTTTTATTCCTAATGAGCAGACCTTCCTTTTGACCATCGCAGTCCTTCATGGAGACAAATTCTGAAGTGACAGGATATATTATATAGTTAATGTTTTCCATTGGTGGTAGACCATCACTCCTTCTATTTTAGACACAGTGGCTGTTTACTATCCAGATTGCATATAGGTGCACCAGAAGGGTCTTCAAAGAACCAGAATGTCTTCTCCTAACTTTGAAAAAATTTGAGATGGTCCATATGCAAGATATGACTGATGTCAACTTTTAATATAATGAAATCCAGTCAGAGATCCCTGGAACCTGACAATAAGAAGAAATTTTAACAAACTGGAAGCATGACAGTCATATCCTGGTGGTTGCTGCAGTGGCAGACCCTGATGGGAAAGTCCATCATTCACACTGAATTAAATAAACTTATGCAATCACTGAAATATTTTGTAATGTCTCATGTACTCAAATGGTTACCAGAAGTACACTAGTCTCAGGTTTCTTTAACTGGGTGTTATGGTTTAGTGCCAGCTGGCAGCTAAGTACCATGCAGACACACCACTAGCTCAATCCCACCACCTCTCAATGGGATGCAGAATTGGAAAAAAACAATAAAACGAATGGGTTGAGATTAAGAACAGTTTAATAATTAAAAGAAAGTAAAATATAATGATGATGGTGATGATAATAATAATAGTAATTAGTATTAGTATTTATTAGTATTATTGTAGAGAGACAAATAAAACCTGAGAAACACAAGTGACACACAATACAATTGCTGATCACCCACCAATCGATGCCCAGCCATCCTTGAGGAGCAACCGGTCCCTTCCAGACAAGTCCACCACAGTTTCTATACTGAGCATGGCATTCTGTAGTATAGAATATCCCTTTGGCCAGTTCAGGTCAGCTGTCCTGGCCAAGCTCCCTCTAGTCCTTTTGCTCAGCTCCTCACTGGCAGAGCACAGGAAACTGAACAGCCCTTGACTTAGGGTAAGCACTACTTAGCAGCAACCAAAAATAAAAACCTGTTATCAACATTATTCTCATACTAAATCCAAAACCCAGCACTGCACCAGCTACTAAGAAGAAAATTAACTATCCCAGCTGGAACTAGAACACTGGATCTAACTGTCCTCCTATGAACTGTGTCAGTCTTAATTTATTCTTGGTACCTCTTCCATATAGTGTTGTCTCCTGCAGAAAGAGTATAAACCTGGCCTGGCATTACCAGCTTTCACACACAATCTACATGGCTTGTATAAAAGGGAGGCCATTTCTTGATGACCTGTGCTTTTGTTTATAATTGTAAAGAATGTAAAGAATTGAATACAATGTGGTCTTAAGCAGGAGTGAGAGTGTCCTGACAGTGGACTGGAAGGAACACAAGATCACTCCTTTCTGCTGCAAGATAGATATGCTTGAGCTCATTGCTAAACCACTGTTTCAGATTTCTATAGGTAGTTATCCAGTCTACCCAAGAATACTGTTGTATCTTGAGCAGTGAACAAAATTCATGGGCTGTCAGCTTTCTTTGTGCTATTTCATAGAACACCTGAGCAGCACTCACAGTGGGTTTGTGGTTGGAATTGATCTATTACCATTGTTTCAGTTTAGCCATTAGTCATCTTTAAATGCGGTATCTTGTTGTCTCTTCCATGCTAAAATTTTTCTTTGAAAAATATATTGCAATACTGAGGGACCCTTCTCCTCTTTATAAATTAAACTGAAAGTTTTGGTTTAAAGTCAATAATGTTTGAGTCTGGGCTGTTTCAAAACAGGTTAAGACATAAATTAAAAAACATTTTATAATTATAATATTTTAGTTGGACCATTCACTTTATATTTCCTCAATTTATTTGTGACTAATCACACCTAAAAAAAGACATGTTTTTGATTTACAAGTCTAATTGTGTCACAGAAGTACATGTGTGTGGATTCAGACATATGAAAGAATCTCATCATCACATCTCTCTTTCACCTGGTCTAGAATCAAAGTGAAGGGAACAATGGTTTTGCCTCCTTACATGGACCATCTCACTGGCAATATACTGGAGCATATTCCAGTAGTATTTATTGAACTATACCAACTTTTCCACATTTGTCCAGAATCTTATATTCTGCCTATCACATGTGGTTCAGTAGCCCCAAGAGTGTGAACCCAGTGGTTTCCCTTATCTGTGGATATTATTATTCCACAGGAATGATTCCACTTATTCCACTGACTTTTGGTGAGTCAAAAATTATCACCATTATTATAAGGCGAATGCCTTCCTGTGTAAAAACAGCATCTTGAACAAAACTCAACAAAAGAAGATACACTCCCTCAGAGTTTGCCTTTTTAATTTACAATCCAAATCTCCATCTCTGTCCTAAAAAGCTTTCCTTTAAAAATTCCACTGGCTGGCTTTACAAAACAGAGCAGTTCATATCTGTCTGCCTGGTGAAGGCAGTTAGAGGCACTGCTAGAGAACAGGGCAAGCAGAACCTAGGCATGGAGCTCCCTGGGATTGAGAAATTTCCACTATCTAATGGAAAGTGTGGCAGATCTTTCTCCTGGAGGTAAAAAGGAAGAAGAAATCCTTCCCCCAGGAACCCTGCTTGCAGTTTTCTCAACTTTTGGTTATTTTTTAAGGCATACTGATAAGGGAGTCAATATGGGGATCATGTAGATGTAAACACTGTGTTCCGCTAATGGAACTTCAAGGATGTTGTTTTGCATCTTGCTTAAGAGGCCAAATAACTCTATTTTATAATATACTCAACCTGTAAAAGCATTTGTCCTTAAAACTCCAGTCTCCTCACAAAGACAGGTCTCCTGTTAATGGAATCAATTAGTGAAGTTCAACATATCAGCAAATGAAAGCAAACAAAGCCAAACAAAATCCCTTTTTTGCTTTAGATTTTAGTTTTAATTTTTTTATGAAACCCGTTGACTCTTGCCTTTCAGTCCCATCCCCCTTTGCTTGCTGCTTGTTTCTCTGCCATTATGTCTAAATTAATGATGTGTTTGGCAGTCAGACAACTGATCCAATTGGCTGCAATGTCACAGTTTGAAAATGCTCATCAGTCCTGCAGCCTACTCATTTTTTGACTGCCATGAACACAGCCATTGAAGAGTGTGCATGCTCCTGCTCCTCACACACTCAGCACACAATCAACAACATTTACATTAATTTGGTGAATATGTAGTCACGCTCATTGAGTATGTTGAGTTTCATTATAGGGGAATGGGGAGGGAATCACTGCTGGATAAAAAGTGATTCTGCAGCTGACCCTGGCAGCCCAGCCTAGGGCTTCTAGAATAAGGCAGGATACATTTTTTAGAGGGGGAGCTCTCTTAAGTGGGCAAGCTAGCATAATTGTATTCCTAACTACTTGGCTGCAGCAAGAAAGCAGAAAAAACCAAAGCTATTCATATCTGTCTCTGGCACAAATTCAATGAAAGTATTTGCATGCCTGCAGTACTAAAATGTTCATTTCCCTCTCTCTTCCACCATCCAGGTTATTAATGACAGTATCTGACACTACAACAACCAGTATAGACTTCTGTGTAAGTCCATATAATTTAGCCTTCCATTTTGATAGTGAAACATCACTAGCTACTCTCTAAGTACACCTTTCAAACTCATTTTATACATGTCCATTAATTTGTTTATATATTTTTTAACCTTTGCTTGCTTATATAAATGTTATGTGAGACATTGTCAGTTTTTAAAAGATCTGGAAAGATAATAACTGTTGTTTCTCTTCGGTGAGCAAGGTCTGTTACCCACTTTGAGAAAGAAACTATATTTGTTTCATGCTATTTGTTCTTGGCAAATCAATGCCATTTGGCAAATCAAAACCATTCCTCATCTCTTTACTTCTCAGTTACTTAGAAATATTTTATTTGATTGCTCATTTCTTTTAGAAATTGTAGTTGCTCAGGTGATCTGTAATTTCTTAATGTATTTTCATTTAAAAATAGAAACCATAGCTGTCCAGAGACAATTTTCTGGCAATTCATTCACCCTTCCAAGTTTTCAAAGATAACTGTGAACAGTCATATGATTCATCTGTCAGTTCTTTAAGTAATCTCAGAAAAAATTCGTTAGGTTTAGCTGATTGAAAAGTTCTCATTTATGTTCCTTCTTTTCAAGAGGCTGAGATCCTGCTTACTCTCTTGCAACTGGAATGAGTTGACTACTTGCCACCCCAAAACTGATCTCTTTAATGAATGGCAATGTAAAAAACAGTGTATTTTCCTAGGAGGAATCTCTAATACTTACGTGCTGATGTCATAGGAATTACAGCTAAAACCATTTTCCCCTAGGTGAAGAGGAAAAAATCTTGGGAAAACAACAATTGAACATTTTGCCTCTTAAAGTATTTATCCTTCATTCTGTGCTCTTTTTTTCCTTAAACTTTCAGTGTGAATACACATTTGCAGCACCATTTTCAAGAATGTTGAATTCTAATTAGTCTCACCATGTCACTCTGGATTATAGGTAAAAAAATTCTTTTCCCCAGCCAAGACAACAATTAGAGCACTCTCAGTGCAATTCTTATCTATATATTGATAGGATGATGTCCAATCAACCATTTTAAGCACAGAACACTGCTATCCTCTCAACCAGTAAGTCCAAAGGTATTCAATAACACTACAAGGATGTAGCAGATTAAAGACAATGAGCATCTTTCTCTGAAGCATTTACTATTAGTTTATTTTAGATGTATAATTGATTGGCTCCTGCAATATACCAATTCCCTCTACATTGTTGGCAACAACATCTGATCAAATATTCTTTGCTTCAGGCTGTAGCTATACTAACCATCTCATCACAAAACTGAAAAGTTCTCTGAAAACTGCTTCACAAGACAAGGAAAAGGCTGAGAATAGCAAATGAGACCACCCATGCTTCACACTCAAGTTTGAGAGCTCTGCAACAACAAAGCTTACTTTCTTACTTTAAACCTTTTATTGTCACTCAGTTTTGCTATGCAAATCAGGGCTTATAGAGGACAAGCAGAAACTAATATGAGAATGAAATGCATTAATTCTAAGACAATCTTTACTACTTTACATGTCTGCTCATTTAGAATGTATGTCAAATTGCAATTATGCATGTGAACCAATGTCTGAGTTTAATGCCTGAAAGGTTTTTTAATTGCAAAAAAAAGTCATCAGACTTCTGATTCACATAAAGGGTGTATGTTTTCCAGGCCTCTGGCAGAAATATTTTAGCCTTCTTTTAGAAAATAATTATTTTGTTCACTCCAGGCTTTGTCAATATATCTAATTTTTCTACAACTAATTGTACTTTTCAAAATAGGCATATTTTATAAAGTCCGGGAACTTACTTGAAGTAGGTTTTCCTGGATAAGCAACTGCTGAGAAAAGTGCAGAAGATCTGGCAGCTATTGAAAAAGGTTATGTGAAAAGCACAACAGCAGAAAATGCCAGTGTGGAAGGAAGCAGGAAGTTGAACAAGATGAAAATATGGAGTCCTTTGAAAATCAAAAGTAGGAAAAGTATGATATGACTTTGGGTATTGCAGAGCAGCTTTTGTATCTCACTGTCGCAATGACAAACACTAGCCCACCCAATGTACCATCATGACAAATTAGGAACACGTCAGCTATGGAGGCAGTAACCTCTACCAGTGGGATGGTAATGAAGAGTAAGGGGCTATTTCAAACACTTCAGAAAGATAAATTAGAACACCTCCATCTCTACCCATAGGATGTGTGTAATGAGGCAACGTAAGCAAGGAGGATAATATAAGAAGTGTTAAAGTGCAAAATTAATTAATACCATTATGGACATGCATTTGAAATCAGAGGAAGATAAAAGAAAATATAGGTTTATCATTTAATGGAGGAGGACAGCAAATAATAGGCATAAAAAAAGGCAAATCTTCCCATTTTGCTTCACTCATGGAAAAGATTAACTGAAAGCAAACGTTACTGCAATTCACTTACAAGAGAAGGGCTAAGGTCAGTAGTATTTAGTTATTTAAAATATATTTAAGTTAGTTCCTGATGAAGTTCACCACTGAGCACTTAAAGAATTACCCAGAGCAATCCCTGAGGCATTAGAATAACCTCTGACAACTTCAGGAGGGGAGGAAAAGAATTCAAAAGACTACACAGAAGTCAGCTTAGTATCTACCATTAAAAAGGGGGAATAGAACCATAGCCTAATTCAGTGTCAGAAGCAATATTAGGCAAAGAATTAAATAATCAATGTATAAGCATCTTTAGGATATTAAGGTGATTAAAACTGCCACCATAGATTTTTCAAGAGTAAATCATGTCAAATCAATCTAATCTCTCCTTTCAGGACAGCTGCTCTGGCAATTGAAAAAGACAGTAACACCTGTGCTATATCTGCTCTTTGATATGTTTTTTGAGTTTGTTTTCCATATCTTGGTATATACAAATTGCAGGAACATAGCCTAAATAAAATCCCCATAAAATGGAGGCAAAACTGGCTGAAAATACATTTAAACCACAAATGCCCCAAAAGCATTATCAGTGTAGGTATAATTCAAGTAAGATTCTGCACTGAATTGTCCTAGATTCAGTTTAATTCAATGGGTTCATGTATTATTTGGGTGATAGAATAGAGAATACATAAGACAGTTGTGATGGCATAATGTTAAGCACACCAGGGAAGACAGTATCAGAAATCTAATTGATCTTGACACATTGGACGTCAAACTTGGAATTCAATAAAGACAAGTGCAGAGCACCACACTGAAAAAAAAAAAAAAGACAACAGATATACAATTACAAAATGAAAAACTGAAGAGGCAGCAATCAATCAGAAAGGGACCGCTGCAGCAGTTTGCTGCATGAATATGAGTTGTGACACTCCTGGAGGGGAAAAAAAATTAAGGCAAATCTAATTCCAGACGAAGCTCAGAGGAGTGTCACAGGTAAGAAACACAGCGTGCTGATTTTGCTCTGCTTCCGGTCACATCTGCTGCACATTGATGCTGCATTTGCTCAACACACTTTACATCAAAAACAATTTAAGGGGAAGCTAGCAGGCAAAGTCACAGAAATGAAAAACTAAGCTAAGGAAGAGACACAGCAATCCTTCAACATGTAGAAGCAGAGAGTGCTCTATGATGGGTAAACAGAGGAGGCTGTAGTGCTGGAGGCAGCCAAATGGATGTGGGCTACTTAACAGTGCTGTGCCAGAGTCCTAGAAAGCCAGGCTGCCAGCTACTGATGCTGCTGCCAAGAAAAGGGTTTGGATGGGTAGAGTTAGGGCTGTTCCGGGCAGGAAGAGGAGATCCCAAAAGCAAGAGTCGCACTATAGGATCGGGACAGTAGCAACAATGTCCATTTTCTACATTTTTTCACTTGCAAGCACAGTCTGAATTTAGCCTTCCTCCCTAAAAGCTAACTGCCATCTTTCAGTATTGCCTACACTACTGAGAGGCCTTGAGCTGTGCTGTAGAAAGCATGTATAAAAAGCATAAGAATCAGTTCTTGATGCCCACCGAGACAAGGACAACAACAGATTAATGACTTTACATCAGAATAGCTTTTGCGTAGATATTAGGGGCAAAGTCCCCAAAGAGAAGCACTAGAAATCATTGCTTAGAACATTATGGAACCTCCTTTGCTGCAAGGATGAAGAGCTGCAAGGGAAAATATATATCAGCATTTACAAGCAGGTGTGTTGTCTCCCTCTGAAGAAAGACCAAAAAAGTGACTCACTGAGGGGCCTTTCCATCATTACACTTCTGATTAATAACATTTCACTACATCTTCACGCTTTACCAGGAAAAAATGATAAAGCAGCACATGGTACTCTGTGCTGATGGTAACTTTCAGAGCTCCTCTTTACAGCCCTGGGACAAATGACTGGTAAGAAGAGCTTCAGCATCATTTTTGCTAGGATTATATGGTGTGTGACATAAGCCCATAGAAATTGTTTCTGGCTTCGCTCTCTGGCATCAGTGAACAAGTGCTAAGTCATACATCTGTTTGGGAATGCAATCACATTATTATCTCCTGACAGAGAACATAATCAACTAATTTCAGCCCTGGTATAAATGGATAACCATTTATTATAAATGGATAACCATTCTCAGTTACACTCTGAAGAAGCCTCCTTGTCTCCATTACTGATGTATAGGTAAATTAAACTCCTCAATTTATGTGCTCCAAATTAGTTAAAATAATTTAAAGTAGATGGAGTTAACTGCTTGGAAGTTGTTTCTCAATAACTAAGCTATTAGTAATCATTCCTAGGGCTCTTTATAATCAATGCTGGATTGTTTCTCACTGAATATGTACATCACCTTGCTATTACTTCAGTGGAGTAATGCTGGGTTAAACCAGCTGAGGATTTGGCCCACAATATCTCAAGGGTACTTGCTTTTAATTTAGTAATAATTACACACTATGCTAATAGACTAGAAGGTCTTTGGCCTTTGATTTAATGAAATAATACCAACATGACCCTCAGAATCAATTCGTTCAGCAAAGCAGAGAATTATTACTTCACAAACAGGAAGTAACCACAATTTATTATAATAAACTTAATTTTGCTCATAAAAAGAGAAAGGAAAAAATTAAAAGGACAGAGGAGATGAATAAGTAAGAGGACAATTTTTAATATGATTTTCTATGGATCTTATCTCCCTAATATCTCATAACCCAAACCAAAAGTGTAAACCATGTTTTTGCACACACACACGCACACACACACACATACATACGTGTATGCATGCACAAGCACTTAGACCAGATTGAATGGATCCAGATTTCATCACCTACTAAAGGCCTCACAGGCTTATGACAAATGGTACAGAGGGATGAGAAGCCATATGTTCTGTCATCCACAGGAAGCATTATATCTCATACTAGATTAATAATAACCTGGTAATGTATGTCTTGCATCCTCACAGTGAACCAGCAAGGAGATTGAACACCTGGTCTCAGAATAACAACCTAAAGAAAGAGGTGACAGCAGCTCTTCTAAATTTCTCAAAGGAAAAATGTCTCTCTCTCTCATGCCCCAATTTTCTGGAGGAAAATTGCCTGGAAGAGCAAGCAGAGAAAAACAAAATAGCCTTTACTGCTCATTTTCTTACACTGAGCTAATTATATCACACAGTTATACCCACATAATCTTACAGTTTCACAGAGAGGGAATCAGGTCCTGCCAAAACCAAAGAACACTACTGCGTCTTGTTCATTACACACTTTATCTAAAAGGAGAGCTATAGGGGATGGATTTTTAACTTTTTAGTCAAATAAAATGTTTCCTATAGTAAGTTAAATCCCCCATATCATGGGGGTTGGAACTAGATGATCTTCAAGGTCCCCTTCCAACTCAAGCCATTCTGTGATTCTATGACCCCTAAGGTAACTATTTATACTTCACATCCTAAAAGCACCAGTCATACATGCAATGGAGACTTACTCATCTCCTGTAAAATAAGGTCCTTTATCCAGATGCTCAAAGAATATAGTGGTAATAGAGCTCTGTGAACTCTTCTTAACTGGTTGCACAATTTGTAAAGGTACAGAGTCACACTAGGTCATTTTATTGCTGTGTGTTGCTTTTCTTCTGAGGCAGTGAACTTTGTGTTCTTTTCTACACAATGGCTGCATGAACACTTCCTCCTTTGTCTCTTCCCTCCATTCCACTCAGCTCTACGTACTAAGGGCACTTACCTAAAGGGTTACTGAGGAGAGACAGAAGCCTCAGACTGTGGCAGTATCTGCCATGGGGCTCTTAATTTTACAGAAGAACCTGCCTCTATTCTAAAAGTTACTTGAGCTCTTGACTGATAGACCATCCAAGCTGGTTTGCCTTGACTTCCTGCAGTTAATGTTGACTTTTCAGACCCCCTCCATACTGCAGTTTGGGCTCTGATTTGGAAACTGTGCAGTTGAAATTTAAACACTGTTCACTAGCTTATCCTGGGACTTGGTTCTTCTCCTGTGAAATATCAAAATCTTTCTGCAAATCATGGGGACAATTGAACTGCTGTGGAAAAGCAAATAAAACTTTGTAATAGAAAATGTTAGACACACTAAATACATAGCTTGCCAAAATTCTTCTTACTTTATAAATTAATCTTGAATAGTTTCTTCCCAACCTAGCTAAGGGACAATTCTTTTCTTGTGCTGCTGTACTTCAGAGGTGGCTTACAGAACATTTACAGAAGTTACAGCATTAAATTGGTGTGAATGAATAATCTAGAAAATATTGTGAAAATAATGTCATTGTTGCAGAACCCAGAATTCAGTTTTTCAGGGGAAATGTTTCCTCTAGAATCAGTGCAGAGTGATGCAAGTATTTCACCTTATTTTAAAAGCCCTCTGTAGAATTTCAGAGTATATGACATTTACAGTTCTATTACAAAAAAGTGGAGCTCTACTCTGAGTTAGTCTCATTGGGAAACAGTGAAGTAGAAATTGTAGTTAGTTACAATCCATTTCTAATAGCATTGTGTTGTCTTCAAGGCATTTTTGAAATAATATATATAAGGTTGGAGCAGCTTCTAAAGTTGCATTTGTGTATTGCCTGTGAAAAGTTACTTAATTAACGTTGTTAGCCTCCTTTAACAGTGTTTCAAAATAACTGACTGTGATTAATAGACCGTGATAAGAATTTTGATCAGTGATGTAACGTCTCTTCATTTAAAAAGGAAGACTTTATTGCACACTAAAATTTTGGTTTAATTATTTAAGGGTAGATTTCAATCTTGTCGGAAAATGCAATCTTCATTCGTTCAGTGGCCTAAGAAATTAGTTTCCTCTACCCAAACATTTAGGAACCTTGCCTCCATTTCCTTTCCTTCTGTCATTATTTCCTTTGATTTCATATAGTTTTAAAAAGTGATTGTTTTCAACAGTTTCTGAGCATTTCAGTAAGCAATTTTTCATTCTGGAATAAAAGGTAATGATCCATAAATTAGTAATGTCATATTTTTAGAGCCAGTAAATTAGTCTTAAATAAGTTCAGTAAGTTCTCTGAAATACGTCATTAATTACTACTGGTGTTTTAACTAGACAATTTTTGTAAAAAGTTGTTTATGATCACCATTGGTGGGTGACTATTCCTTACAATCTGTCCAGGCTGGTACTGCTGAACTTACCCTATCTACTATTGTGTGAAGCAAAGAGATCAGGAGACTGTGAAGCATAGTTTAAATATCAAATTCAAACATGTCCAGTAAACAATGAACCTACAGACCATCAGACTTAGTAGGGTCAGATTACTTTCTGTTTTTCAAACAGAAACATACCCTAGCGCTCTTTACATATGGCATAAAGGAGTTATAGACCAGTCCTGACTGAGTAGTAAAAATGCCTAAGCTTAGATCCAAGCCAATTCAGGCATTAAATTACCTAAAGATAATGCTATCCAATGACTTGGTGACATGAGTAGCAAGTGAGGCTTGGATAGTCATTAGTGTTTCTCCTTAGAATAAAGAGGTAGTATTACCTTAATGACATGAAGTAATTAGAGGAAAAGTTCATCAAGTGCCAAGCAAAGTGAACTTTTCAATACACAAGTCAGTAAATGTTAATTGAATCTTCTCTTTGGACTTGAATCCTTAGCCAATATTATGCCGTCACAGGCTGTTGCCACCAAATTAATTATCAAGCAAACAGATATCTTTGGTAAGGTCAGATCTAGCTACAAAGAATAGAAATACAAAGTCTTGCTTCAGTAAACATAAGGGGCACTAAGTATCCAGAGGCAAGGCCTTTGCTTGCTATTCCAAGTCTCCAGGTTGCCCTTATTCCTAAAAACATATGTGATCTGTTGTTCTTGCACTCACAAGTGGATTTTCTTGGAGTGTTGCTACAGATATTGCTCTTTGGTGTCTTTGGGTCCTCTTTTCACATTTTCTCTGTGATTCTTTGGCCTCCTCACTACTTTTTTTTCTAACACACAGCTCCCCCAGAGGAGTCCTGGCCCATTGCATTTTCTTTCCAGTGGTGGCCAGCTGCATAGTTTGACTCCTAACTGGTTGGTGCACAACCTGTTGGTCAGACCCAATTTGTTCACTCTCCAGTCCATGCAGCTTTTATATAGGTTTAATCTAAATGAGAGGTAGTGGATATTTGGCCTCAGTTGTTGAGTAAAACTATTAGCATAGTGTTTGCTCAATCCTTAGGAGAGCAGTGCAGGGAGAATCAACTGCAGGCTGAGGTCAGCCCCTGGGTCATACCTGCTGTTCTTTCTACTCATCTCCTCTTTTGCCTGAAGGTACATGGAGCCCCACGAACAGTATGAGCATATACTGCAGGTTGAGTGTGTAACTAAGGGCTAGTGGAAAGGTATTACACACCAGCTCTAAATCCTCCCAAGAATGATTAGATGTTTCTTAAGACAGAGTGCCTAACACTGACAACTGTTCTCCCTAATCCCTGCTATAGCAGGGAGGTCATAAGGGTTTGGAGTGTTTTGTTTGCCCCACCCCTATGCGTAACTAGCATGTGTGAACTGCACCATGCAGAATGAACAAATGCAAATTATCGTGACTTATTTGGCATGCAACAGGATGATGAGGCTGGAGTGCTGCATCCTGCCAAGAAATTCAGTTACAAAGGCATATGTTGTGCTCGTGGTGCATATCACAATATTTTACCCATCTCATTGGCTGTTATACCTACTTCATTCCCCAGTTTCTTTATGCCCTTTAACTAGTAACATGCTGCAACCATTTGCCAGCCTTACAAGACTGAAAAAGCTTGCCAGGCACAGCCTCCTGTAAGGATTTAGTAAAGATTGTCAGGTAGCTCACAAAGGGAAGTGAGGACAAGTATTTCCCCCCCAGAATATTGGTTTCCTCAATGCAGGCAGGATGCACTATCCCCAGCAAAGCACTGCTGATGACAGTCTGGCTCAGCGTGCTGGGATCACCTTCTAGAAAACTCTTGCTCTCCTCACTATGACCACCTCTCCCAGCAGTGCTCTTTCCAGCAGCATCCCTTGCCCATCTCCACATGTGGAAAGCTTTCCTCTACTCCCATGTTCTTCACAGCCACTGTAAGAACAAGTAGACACAAATTTTGAGGGACCATGATCAGAAACAGCTGCCTTTACCAGCTCACTCAGGGCTTGTCCTATTTCCCCCTGAAAAAGGGTCTGAAAAACAGAGGAAGAAACATACTCATTCTTTAAAATATGGACCAAAAGCTGCTGTCATTGCCACTACAATATGAAAAACAGTGGTGGTTAAAGGATGGACCTCAAAATGTGCCAAAAGCCAGCCTCCTGAAAAAAGGTCACACCATGGGAATACAAATATCTCTAGAGTGGATATAGGTAGTGGGAGGAATTCCCTCTAGTTTTCCAGCTGAAGCAGCTCCTTTGCACATGTAATATTAAAATATTAACTGAGAAAGAGTGTGGGAACGAACAAGGAATGTTCTTAGAGGCAGAAAATTTGATTGTTAGTCTCTGATCTTGCATGTTCTTGCATACACAGTCTTATCTGTTATCTACACCTTGTATTAGATAAGAGGCACCAGCAAACCTTGGGATCTTGGGATTTAGCCTGCTCAAGAGCAAGCTGTACCCACTAGGTCAGAAAACCATGCTCAGTCCCATTCCTTCTGTTCTGACAAGAAGGCATTCCACAAAAATAATTTAAAAAAACCCTCTAGCAAAGGAGGGATGGGAGAGGGAGGAAGTGAAACAGCCATACCCCAAAAAGCAACATCAGCCCTGAGATTGTCTGCCAGACCAAAATGCCTCATGCAGATGAGAGAAAATATGCATATTTAAGGAGCCAGTATGCTTCTTAATGCATGAGAGGTGATAAACTGCTCACTTTTGAAAATTCATAAATAAACTGAAACTTCAGAAAATGAAAATTTTCTGAAACTTTCACCCTGGAAAAGTATGTGAAGTTCCATTTTTTAAAGGACCTGAATTCACAACAACTTCATTTAACTTTATATTAAATGTTACAGCAGTATCAACTAATGTTTCTGCCTGTATTGGGATTGACATTGTACATAAAAATCACTTATCTGAGTTGCATTACGAAATATTTTGAAGAACTTCAAGGGTTCTTCAGCTTACTGAAATGAATTCATTGCAAAAATTGAGTTAAACTCCTTTGGGGTGAGCTTCTTTGGATATCTGGCATGTTATTTGTAAAATCTATTATTTCACTGTGCATAAATCTATAGAAACAAGTCAGCCATTATTTCAGCCCAGAACTCCAGTTTCTGCTCCTGCTTTTACTCCTCTCACATGAGCTTACCATAATCCTCTTAATAACTATGTGTTCTGTTTACAATACTTCAGGCAATATCAACCCTAAGCCACTTTTTATTTCCAGTTGTTTAATGATGATTAGTTTAATTTCATTAACAATCAAAGGGTGCTCTTTTCTGATGTTCAGTCATAGTTCTGCTGGGATTTTTTAAAAAGCCTAAGGGAGGTGTTTATCCAAACACCAATGAACTTCCATGAAAACAGGTTGCATAGCACAGGCCATTGGAGAATCCTAGCTTTAATTATACTTGCAGTACTCAGGTCAGCTTTTGAAATACATTGTGCATATCTGAATACTTGCTTGTCATATAACACAAAAAAAAAAAACCACCAAAAAAACCTCCCACAAAAACACAAAAAACCTAAAAAGGGTCACAGGAGTGATCAATAAAAGGAATAAAAGTCTCAAGCCTCACAGGGTATCATGCAAGGGCTGAAGGGTGATATGTTATGTTAGCAAAAAGGGATTTGGGCACTACCTACCTTGTTAGTGCTGCTCCAGGATCTCAGAAGCAGAGTTTTGACTCAACACCTTCCAACTTGTTCCTTTTCTTCTCTTTATCCCACTCTAAACTTTCATACTGAAGCAGATCCTTAAGATCCAGCTAGTGGGAAGGTTCACGTCTCCAAGGATTTCTCACCTATGAACATGTTCTATTTCCATCCATTAACTGTTTAAAATTGGCAGAAATCTCTTTACAGAGAGGATTATAATAATTTCAGTCCCCTATAGAGCTTGCAGAGACATCAGCATCAAAGAAGCCAGACTTACAGAACATATTAAATAAAATGCTTCTCAGTTTAGCGAAAAGTGCACCTGACATAGATGGTTGGGCTAAATACCTGGCAAGATGGTTCCCGAGCCCTGTGGTTCCACAATTTGTTGGGAAGGACTGATTTTCATGTAGAGGATCTTAATGAATACAAACTTCACAGAAACACTAACTTTAAACGATGCTTGGCCTCACTGGCTGTTGCTCCTCTTTTTTACAAGTGACTATTAACACTGCTCTTGACCTGCTCTGTTCCCCACAGAGATTCTGCTCAGGAAGTCACTGATGTTTCCACATGCTGAGAAGGTGGGTGAAACCGCACTTTCCCAAAGCACTGTTGACAGGGAGGACAGAAAAAGAAAGACCTAGAGTGCTGTGGCTTCTTTTAATCACTGAATACAAATGACCTAAAAATGACCCTAAAGATAATCCACCTCCAAAAAGAAAAAAAAAAAAAAAAAAAAAAGACGAGCAGGGAGAAGGGAGGATTGTGAAGACATCCCTCTGATAAACTCTGCCCTCGTACAAGGGCTGGAGGGCAGAATTTGAAGATACAAGCGGTGATGGTAAAGGTGGCAGCTTTCCAATATCAATGTTGTCAGTTTATCCTGAAAAGTTGACCTTTTTAAACTAGCACTGAATCTTTTCTTTTTCTATATGACAGCATTTTGCCTTTTTGTGGAAACAGTTCTCTAATAGGCTTTCTTGTGGCCGTTTATTACACATTGGGCACTAGGTTTGGTTTCTAATAGTTCCTTTTCATCAAGCTGCCTACTGCTGACTGTGGAAAGTGTAGGTTTGGCTCCACTGATGGCTCTCTGTAATGGCTGTGATTACACCCTCTGCATCTTCTTCACAGCCAGCCTTTCAATTGAATAGCACATTATGCCTGGATAAAACTCAAAGAGCAGCCTAATATCAGGGTTCTCTAGAGCTATAATAACTGGTTCAAGATCGAACAGATAAAACCACATCAATATTTCTGTATGGTCCATGACGTAAGACACAACAATCCTGCATATGTCTATCTATGAGTTAAAGCTGTATTTTACCATTGCTCTGGGGAAAGAGGGATGAAAATAAACCAATGTCATCAGAAGGTCCAGAGAACAGCTAGTAAACAGCAACCTGTCGCCTGCTGCATGCATTAGCAGCATCTGTCTCTTTAGGTCAGATTCAGCAGATTGCTTTGCAAGTTATCATTCTCTAAGCAGGTATTCCTTTAAACCTGAGAAAACGTGTTTCTGCAAAATATTTTATTCTAGCTGAAGACAGTTATTTTCAGGGAATCTAATGAAATGTTGCTGTAAGTACAAACAAAATGATGCCTCTGTGGGGAGGAACCTGGGAAGAGGCTGGACATGAAACAGAACTTCTTGTGCATTTTTAAACTATACAAATTTACTATCCAGTTTTCTGATCCCGAAAAGTTAAAACAGGTCCAGAACATGAAATACAAAAGAAAACAAAAAGGGAGTCGTTCATTCACTATTGGTTCTTTAGAGTTTAAATTTTTAGGTTCTTTCTGTGCACAGGTAAAGATTAAAAAATGAATTCTTTAACCAAACTTCAGCTCTGCCTCACTTTACAGATTCTAAAAACTGGGAATCAGATTTAAAAACCACCAAATTTCTCAAGGATATTCCATGAAGGGAGGAAGAACAATGGCAGAGCCATTATCAATACCTGTATTCAAACCTTGCTTCAGCATCAGAATAGGTCAGTAAATACACTTACCCAAACCTCAGTCATGTCCATGGTGATGCTTGTGGGAAAAGCTAAGAAAATTCTTCATGCAGTTTTCACAGTGTTGGACTGTGGGGCCTTTCTGTCACACCAGTCTTTTGGACCATGCTGTCCACAGGACCAGACTCACACAGGTTGTGCCTTTTCAGCAAGCAGTGTGGATGAGCAGGGTGGGCCTCTGTGGAGTAAAGTAATTAGTCTTGAGGATCAGAGCGGATTTTTTTAGGGGATGTCACTTCAGGCTAGCTGTCAACTGCCTATTTGTGGCTAGAGACCTCTAGGTGCATATCTGGAGCAGATCTTGCAGTTTGGTTTCATTTGAAAGGAATCCAGTTCATTTCCTATGAGACTGCTTCATGATGCAAACCAAAGTGCAAGCGGAGGCAACTGGGAGATTTACTTCAGTAACACCCTATTTCTCTGAACTCAAATGTGAATGTAGATGCACCCTTAACATCCAAGAAGTAGCTACTCTCCAAGCGGCTTGATGTTGTAAAGTGCTGAAGGTATGTAGGACACTGGACTTCACTTAAGTAGCCAGTTTTTAGGTTCATCGAAGTGTCTCTGTTCTTACTTTTCCACTGTAGAACAACTCATTAAAACAGATTTTTCAAAACACAAGTATTACTGTGAGGAAACCAAGTCCTGACATTTATGGACTAAAGCTCTATGTGCCATATAGGTACACCTGTCAAGATACTGTGTATTTTATATGACAAATTTTCCACTTTTTCCAAGCAATGAATTTTCCCATTTCATTACAAAATTTAACTCCTCTTTTATCTTTACAAGGCTCCACCTGCACTGAAATAACTGCTGGTGTGTGGAACCACAGAGGGGCACTGTGATTGTTCAGCAGAGCCAAAGTCATCTACTTATTTTTCTATCTGCCACAAGCAAAGACCTGGATTTGACAACAGCCAGAGAAACCACAAGTTTTGTTCCTCCCAGGCTGCTCTGTTCCCTGGGGTTTGCTATCTCACTGAGGCAGGCACTTAGTAAAACTACCATCAGAGAGATCAGGAGCGACAGGCACAAATTTTCACAGATCCCTACAATCTCATGTTGCTTTTTTTAAGCAAAATTTGTTTTGATTTTTTTTTAAGGGGCTCTGGCAATCTTACTAGAGCTGACATGAAATACCCAGCTGAAGCCTGAGATTTACAGTGTAAGTGAAAGAGCTCCCATGAAAAACACACTGGTGTTATGTGTCTAGTTCCCAGAACTCTGATGCCTCCCTTTGCCTCCACCATCAGCAATGCAATCATTCAAATAAGCTGAAATCAATCATATAATGAGTCCCACCATATGATAGTTATCTTTGAGGAGAATGAATAAATCATTGTGCCTTTGACAGGGTATTTATGCCATAAATTGACCTAGGAAGTGGGATGGCAACACTTTGATAGTTATGGCTGTGATAGTGACAATTTAGGAATGAATGCATCTTTGTACTTTGACCAGTTCTAATCCTGGCACCTGTTGAAACTAAAACTGTGGAGGGAAAAAATCCTGCCAGTAATAGAGATGTTGGAAACAAAACGGCGAGCTGTCAGAGGAAAATGCAGAGGAGGCCTGATGCATAATTCCCCTGCCAGGAGAAAACATACCTGGGAGAAACAGGAAACTGATAAGCTCCTTTCTCTTCTGTGACAGAGCAAAGCTTGCAGGTCTGAACCAAGAGCAATCACCAGCATTCACCTTTCAGCACTAAGCCATGCTCTGTCGCAAGGAATGCTCTGAAACTGATCACATTCCTCCTTTGGGCATCTCTCCATTTCTCACTGCTTTCTCTTCACGCTCCACAGGTTTCTCATTTATAATTAATATTTTCATAAATAATGCAGTCAGAAAAGCATAGATTTGCCTTAAATGGTCAAGTCTGTCCATTCAGGCCAGCATCAGCTAGTCTCTTTACACATGACTATTATGAAGGGTTAAAATCAAGCTGTATTTGCTGAGAATAAACTAAAACTGAATGTGAAGGTAGCTCCCTTTAGCTTTGGATTTGTTTTTTAGTATCTACCACCTGCAAGCTTTACGTCCTGAACAATATGATACTGAAGACACTGAATGTTGAGTGACATCAGCCTGTCAATCTTTATTCTTGCTGTAGTGGTTTTTACTGCTAAACCAAATATTTTTAAGAGAGTGAACAAACAGATACATTAGATTTTCAGGGGTTCTGGAAACTGTAGTCAGGGTAAATATTTATGGGGCACAAAGGAGACAGTGGTTTAAAACCAAAGCTGTTATAGAGAAATTTATATCATAACTACTATAGTATACACAGAAAATCATATATTCTTTCTATAAACAGAATTAAAAATATAATGTATTATCAAATTATAAAGATGAGGCATAGAATTAAATATTAACACAGGGCATCGGTTTTAGCACTGGATTCAAAGATGCCTTCAGAACCATCAAATCAAATTGCCTCTTCTCATTGTTGATTGTGTTGCAAATTTTATTTCATGAACTGATCTGTCTTATCTGGAAAGTAGTTGGGATTTTTTGCGCACACAGCCCTTTTGAAAGATTGTTCCCAAGCCCTATGGTTCTGATGTTTGTAAATGTTTTCTAATTTCTAGCCTAAGTGTATTGCTAGCTAGTTTACTGCCTTTTATTCTTATGTCAATATTGTTCTTTAGTTAAATACTTTCCCTCTTCTCTGATACTTATTCTCTTGACATATCTGTAGAGTACAATAATTCCCTCTCTCAACCTTTGTTTTCTTTGGCTAAACAAACGTAGCTCTTTGTTTCCACTTGCAGAGTAGACTGTCCTTTCCCCCGATTACTGTAGAAAACCTCTGTAGCTGCTGAAACTTGAACCCACCTCATTTAACATAGGTTCTTTATCATAGAAGTATCTTGTTCAATGACATTCATCATTTCCATCTCTGCTGGAAACACATAACCTAACTGGTAGAATTATATTTACTTTTTTTCCTCTTTTCATCATAAAGGTGACTTAGAGATGTTCCATATACCCTACTTCCTGCATCCTCTCCCTAACCTAAATAGACATCACCTCTGCTTCTAACAGGTCTGGCTCCTTGTTATACAGCTAAGAACATCTGGTTATTTGTATGCATTGTGCACATGCTCTGGCACTTTTCCAATTAGACTGCATCCTGTCCCTGGGAATTAATCTGATTTATACTGTAAACTACTATGTAAATTTTCTTCCTGAGATTGGTTCCACACACTTTTGTGTCAATAAATACAGACAACTCGCCCCCACTTTTTGTGATTGTTCATAAAAAAATAATGAACACATTCTTGCCTATCCTGAAGAATTCTGCCTATAATTTCTCTTCAGCCTCATACTTCTGAGTGGGTTAGGACCACCACATTCTCTCAGGTAGAGAATCTATTATGTTAGGCACTGTCTTTCTCTGAATTTTGTCTCCTTTTCCATTATCTCCAAGTCTTTCTTGAAGGACTTTCCTGAAAGCGATAATGGCAGTTCAAGCTACTCTTCAAAGAGTATCCTGCATGGTCTTCTGTTGAGCCATCCTTCAAGCAGTCTTTACCATCTCCACTGTTCTTACCACTGTAACTGCCTTAGGACAACATCCCCTCAGTTCTCATTTGATTTGATAGCTAGCGCCAGTGTCAGTGCTTAGCTTCCTAACTGCTGGAATTGCTATTTTTAATCCTCTCGTCCTGTGATGATGAAACAGCTATACCTCCTTTTTCTCAATCTCGTCCTTCATATCCAGTTCAGTATGCAGAAATGATCCCTGATTCTTAGCTTCTACAAGGAATTAAGTCTGTAATTTTCAGTGGTCTAAGTATTTCAATTCTCTTAACTATTATTTCACCTTTGCTGAAAAAAGTCTAATGGATGAGGCAACCTAATGATCACTCAGACAGCAACCCCTGAGAGGTGACCACCATATCTAGAACTCCTTCTCCTCCTCCCTTTTAATGGTGCATCCACTTGTGTTTTGCATGGCAATGTCAGCCTTATGCAAGTTACTGGTAGTCAGCCATACCTAGTCAGAGGTATCTCAGCATCTATTCATGGGTAACCACCTCTGCTTTGGACATCCAGCACAGTCAAAATCAAGCACCTCTGCTTTCTCTAGCCTCTTTCTCTATGTTGCTCCATTTTTAACTACCCAAGCTGCTGGCAGCTCCAGCACAGGCTATGTTACATAGCAGGCTGCATTAATACACTATAGTAAAGATGTAAAATTATGAAAAGCCAGAGCTTCTGCATTACTTACCTGTGTCATTATCAATGGAAAAGCATTGAGGGACAGCCATGTTCCCCCTGGATTTGGAACTCCACTTCTGGTTCCAAAGGGCAGCTGTTTGCAGATGCCATCTGTTCTGGAGCTGGAGCATGGTCTTTGACTTGGATAGGGCCTCAACTATAACCTAACAACCCCAGGTTTGCCTTGCCAGAGTAAAGAAAAAGGAGACTTGGCCTGTTGGAGGATTCTTGTGCTGTCAGCAATCTTAGCAACCACTTTTTGGTCCTTTTGATGCTAACATAAAAAGGGATCATGAGGCAGTGGTGAGAAGGATTAGAGCACTGGCCTTCTCACTGGGGTCATTCACTTCCATGTAGAGAAGGTGTCAAACGTTTGCAGCTCAGAAAACAGCATTTTATACTCAGAAGACTTGAGAAAACAATTAAGATTCAAACCCCACAGTCTCAAATCAGTCCTTGTTTGACTCCAGTTCTATGCCAGAGTAATTTCACTAAAATCAGGTGAATTACTTCAGTACTATGTTGCATGAGCAACTCCACCATTTTAAATGGAATTATGCTGGCATAGAAGTGGTGTAACGTGGGTGAAATGAATCAGGCCTTGTGTTTGCAGCAGCCTTGAATACACCAGTATTGAGAGGACCTTTGGAGCTGGGCCCAAAGCACTCACAAAGGGAGCTCCTGCTGTTATTCCAACCCATAGGCAGTTCCCTGAACAAAGACCAATTATCTGAGCTTTGTGTGAAGGGGGTAGGGGACATGCACCAATATTCATAAATTAGGCAAGCCTGGTGTTTACTAAAGTGGAGCGCCTTCATTCCAATTAAAGTCTGTCTTCATTTCTTCTGGACTCGTAGTTTCCTTTCCATGTGATATTTGTCGGTTTTCATCTGTATATTATGACTTCGCAGACGAAATGAAATATCATCATTTCCCATTTGCAGATAGGGAAATCACAGCATAAAAATATAAAATGACTTGCCCAAGAGAATAGCCCCAAGGTCATTTGCTGCCTAAGGTAAGGTTTTGCCCACATGCTGCCTCCTATTAACAATTCTGTTCACTTCTTCAAGTGGTGTACAATAAAAAGAATGGAAATTAGACTTTTACAAAGGCTTTCTTGCACCCCACCTTAAAAAGAGCTGCTGCATTTTTTTTCTTTTTTTTTTTTTTAAACCTAAAGGAGTAAATAGCAATAATATTACCAAGGTTTTAAGAAGGCTTTAAACTCATATGTTAGACTGTAAAGGATTTGCACAGAATATTATAAAACATTTTAAATAATTTCTTTTATATGAAAAAGCCAATTAAAGAGGGAGAAAACTTCAGAAGGAATTTTGATAATGTCATTATATACAGTATAATAACAAGATCATTATAAGTTGTAAATATCATGTCATTACCCATTGTAAGTATCTGATTACATTCACTTACATTAACTTTGTAATTAGATGTAATTTCACACTTATCAAGTAAAATCATTTTTAACATGCATGGCAGTACAGCTCCATCTTTCTGTGTTTCCCTGGCTTGATCCCTGACAACAGGAGGACGGAGTTCTGAGTAAACGGTCCTTCCTCAGGATACCAACAGGAATACAAGTTTCTATATGTGAGGCAAAAAAGAGATATTTCTTTTTATCCAGATGGATAAGGACCTCAAGAATTAGCTCAGGGAAAGCAGAGGTAAATGGTCCTGTGATACAAGAAAAAAAACCATAGAGTAGAGCAGATATGTAATTTGAACACAAAAGTGAGCCTATATTACATCATCTACTGAAATGACAGACTTTATTTATGAATGTATTATTTAGATAATGTAAAACCATGCTTAAAGAGATAATGCCACCTTTCAGCTACTGCCTTAAATTCCCTTGACTCTTCGTCTTTTCTGACAAACTTTCATGACTGCTTTACTGCTTTCCTCAAGGTACCTCATCACTATATCAAAAGCCTCACATTAAGAGCAGTGCCAGTGCAGGGGCAGAGACTAATAGCTGTAATGGATTAGCCTGAGGGACCCTGAGGTCAGGACCCTGCTTCCAACAGTGCCCATCTTCCTGAAGCGCTTACCCTTCTCCCTTTCAGAGACCAAACAAGTCCCCAAGACCATCTCATCACCTCCCAGCCCCAGCCAAGCTGGCCTTTCACACCATCCACAGGAGGAATTTTGGGAAGAACCAGTTTCTGTTCCCTTACTGGGTCTCTGGAAAAGGTAACATCCACTTCCATCTCAGATATTTTCAGGGAGCAGTGGGAACTGTCAGGGTGCCCAGCATTCCCTCTAGTTTCCCAGCTGCACCCTTTTGAACCTGTGATCTTCACCTTCCCTTTTCTCACCTATCATTCTCGCTGTTTTCTTCCTATTTTCCTTTTACTGCCACCCTTTCTTTCCAAGGCCAGGGGAACCTACACAGGGTCTCCATCCTCATACCTCTCAGAAATCACAGCCTGAGAGATGGGTTAAGCCAGAGGAGATATCATCAAATGTAATTCCCCATGACAAACTATCTCTCATGATGTTGTCTAATCCTTGAAGCCAAGCACCTTTTGCATAACCACATTTTCTGTGCATTCCACTCTTTCACTCTACTAATTCGTTCCACAATGAATTTCCTTCTTGTTTACTTTGTATTTATTCGCTGACCTCCTAATTCCTTCCTCCTAGTTCTTGTATAAAGAGAAATGGAGAATAGTAATTTTCTGATCAGCTTCTTTATTCCACTCAGTATCTATAAACCTATTGAATCATCTCCTTCTTAAGCAAAAGAGCTCAAGTCTAACCTCTCCTTGCACAGAGCCATGCTCCTATCATCCTTGTCCACCTTCTCTCTCTTTCCTATTCCTACAAGATCCTTTGGGAAAGCAGTTTTTCACTACTCATACATTGCAGTAAGGTAGTTCTGCCTCTTCATTTGGCTTCCTATTCACTTCTCTAACCTCTTGAGATCTGTCTTTCAAGGAAAGGTCTGGAGTGCGAAGCCCTTAGTCCTGGAATCTCTTGGGAGACAGTTACACAGTTCAGTCTCAGCCACGATGAGCATAGCTGGTCAAGTGTAAGCACTTTGGAGATGTCACTCTCACTGAAAATTCAGTCCGTTTCTCCCTCTCGGGTGAAACCACAGGAGTTTGAGGCAACTCAGATGTCTGTCTCATCTCTGCATACAGCAGACTTCCCTGCTTTATCTCAGCAATTCAAGAAAACAGAGATTAAACACAGACATAGACCAAACCCTTTACAACAGTGAGAGGACTCCTAGAAAAAAAATGTAGGAAAAATCACAGTAAAAAGGTTTACCTTTTAAGCTAACACCTTGCAATAATATTAAATAGTGGAAAAGTAAGTGGCAAATTTATTTTAAACTTCAAATAATAAATTCGCTTCAGTTAGAGAAACCTCTTCATGTAAGTGAGCTACGTGGGAATTCGCCATGTGTTACCTGTCTTTTGAAGTCAGAAGGGGAAGTGATTGAGGCTGTCTACATGGAGACATGGAGAGAGCCTAAGACATGGCCAGATCTTAATTGTAACTTAATGGCATCTTTCCCTCTACCTTTGCGCCTATCCATCCATTATTCTCCATGATTTTGTAACCACTGCCATTTCCCTAGCTGTTTTGGAATCTCGCTCCAGCTGAGCGTTGGGGATGATGTAGGTTGAGTCTTCTTATATCACAGGAAATAAAATCTGGCTATAGGGCTTCAGTCCAAAGCAATTACATAGAGTTTTAAACTTATACATCTGAATTGTCTCTACAAAGTAGGTAAAAATATGAAAATACATGAAGTAAAGCACCTACTTAAGTGGTTTGGTAGTGCAAGTGTGCAGCCCGTGTAGGCTGATGATATCAGCTAATGTATCTATTTGCAAGAAATTTGCCAACACACTGGTCTAGGAGCCTTTTCATTCTTTTGTTAAATGAAATTGAAATGCACTGATTGTTTAAATGAATCATTTCTCCTCCTTGTTTTGGATTACATATTCTTTTTTTTTTTCCCCACCCCACATCTTCCTTGCTCTCGATGACAAAGCTAACGTCAGAGCAGATAGAACTAGCCAAAGATTTCCCTAAGTGATATTTCTGAAGCAGAGCAGGTGCAGATAAGGAAAAAGGATAAGCCAATTTTTAAGAAGTCAGATGGCATTGTGCAGCAAACAGGAGGCAAAGGATTGATTTCAAAGCACAAAATCAGGTCCTTTTATTTACATAGAATGCACCAATTCGCAGAATTTGAAATGGCTGGTTACAGAAATGTATACATTTGATCGTAGTTTAATCTTCCATGGACTGTAATACCTAAATCAGGAGAGCTGTGAACATGGTGTACAGGTTGATTCATTTCAGAAGAGTCACCTGGAGTTTCCTACATGGAAAATGTGGAAGATGTAATTTATATTATCCAGTAAAAAAACTTATCATGAACTTTATTGTTAAAGCATTGTCTAGCTGGTGGAGCTGGGGGTGGGGGTGTAGCGTGGGATACAAGTAATTTTGTCATAAGCATTTTTTATATATTTTGCCCTAAGTTGAGTGCTCTGTCTCCCTGCAAGTTTAGCAAAGTACACAAAAGTGAGATATCAAGTCTTATACTTCTTTTCTAGTAGCTGTCCTAAAAGATCTATGAAAAAGAAGGCTTGCTAAAATGGAAATGTCAGTGACAGTAAAATATTAAGCTTGTAGCTTGTTTAGGACCCTATAGAGTGGTTTCATAGAAATCTCATGTTTAAAGTACTGTATGTATGAATGAGATCACACAAAGATCCAAAATTGCTCCAAATTTTCACACAATCCTTTACTCTTCAGTACTAATCAGGCAACACCAATTAAATACCAATTAAAAATTTTCAAGCTTTTTTGATAAAATGATCAACTTTTTAATAGAATGCCTTTTTATCTCTGCAGTGCTCACCAAAATACTATGGTTGCACAGAAAACCAGCTTAGCTGTATATATATGTGTGTGTGTGTGAATATACAGGCATAATCTTCTAATTAACTCCTCGAGGCATAATTACACTCAGAAAATACAATGATAAGCGGGCCATGATAGCTACATGTCCTAAACTACTTCTGCAATTGGAAGATTTGAAAATTTATCAAATAACCATAAGATTCACTTCCACAAGTTTTATCAAAGTAGAACAATAAAATAATGACTGGATATTAGTGAGGAGATCCTATCATGGTGATGCCAGTGGCAAAGCTACTCTTCCAAGGAGTCAGGGCCTCATGCAGGTTTTATTAACTTGCTCTAATTTTTTTTTAAGTAAAAGAAAAAAGAAGGCAATTGCAAAGCCTTCTGGTCTTTCCTGGTACTAATTTGCAATGTTAAGATAACTATGCTCCAAGACAGAATGTGGTTTCTGCTGACTAGTTAAAACAGAGTTGTGGCACCTAACAGAGGTGTAAGCAACATAAGTCAGGCCCCTTCACACCAAACCCTACCTCTATTTGTCACTGCATAAACTAGAACCATGCAATCAGCTCAGCCTCCCACATCCCTTGAGCAGCTCCTGAGAGCAGAACTTGCCTTCATCAGCTGCCAGTGAGGTCTTCTCAAACACCACTTGCTCCAGTGTTCCTTTCTCCAGCAGCTCCCTTGCCTGGTGGGTACTTCATCCATGCATAACCTCTGAAAGAAGTTTCCCTGACAGTGGCATTTCTTCAGTATAACACCATGGGAGGTTGTGCCTGACTCTCTCAGAGATAAACTGCACTGTTACTGATGCCACTATTGTGAACCCTCTGCCACACATATCTGCAGATTTATTGTTCAACTTCTACTTAATATTACAGTCATTCCGACCTGTGCAGAGTGGATGCAAAGTGCTATCCCTAAGATAATGCCAGAGAATTCTGAAAAGCAGAGAGAAAAAACTGTATTGTTGCATGAAATAACCACAGTGATAACAATTTCACTGTTCAGCAGACCACATAGACACATATTTAAAATCCAATCTTATGACAAGATCTTGACGACAAAAGGTTACCAAAATATACCATCAATTCAAATGTATTTTTATTCTCATTCAGTAGGTGCCACTTCCACTGGAAAAAAATTCTTTTCATTTTTCTGCTTTTCTTTTTGGTAAGCTGAGGACAGCTGCTCCTTTTTGTTTTTCACTGTCTATGAATTGCTTCTCTTCACCACATAGGAAGCCCCAAACACATAGGCATGCTTGACAATTTTACTCTCACCTTTCTTCTGCATCTTCAGGCAAGGCCTCCTGTAATGTTCCCAGTTTCAATCTCAGGATGAGCTGCTCAAAGATGAACAATGTGGGATTTAGGCTTGTTCCTGTCAGTCCCATGAGCTTTTTGGCCATAATAATCTCTAGCAATATCAGAGATTATTGCATCCACAGGGAAAAATCTACAAAAATAAGTATTCAGAAGAGAACTCACTCTCTTCCAAAAAGAGTCTTGTCCTTCAGTAAATTGATTCAAATTCTCACCTGAAGATTTAAATACTGGCAAGCTTACATACATGAAATATAGTATGTGCATTCAGCTACACATATGTCTCCATACAGAAACATGAGACCACTTCTAACAGAAATGTTGCTTTCCATTTCATTCTGATATTTTTTTTAATAGACCAGTTCAGGCATCAAACCCTTTTGACTATGTATCATTTCAGAATCAGAAATTAAGCAGAGAAGGGTCATGGCATCAAAAAATTATTAATTCAATGTTCCTCAAGTCCAAGGATATTCTTTCATGTAGAAACAATATCATCCTAATTAAGAGTTAGTCAAGTTCTGGGCAGGAAAGAGAAGAAACTACCTCCTGGTGTTTTCCTCTGTCAAACCACTTCTATTCCCACTGGCAGATTTCAAACTGACTCAGCCCCAACAGCTTTTAGAGTGGTATCCCATGCCTTCCAATGCTGCGGAGCCTCCTTGTATTCTAGCTCTTGGAATCATAAGATTATCTGAGAATCTCATTTGACCTTATGATACAAGTAGAAATATAAGAAAAAACCCCCAACATTCCAAAAAGACATTTTTAGCTCCGTAAAGCCACTCTCCTTTAGATTGCTTTAGAGAATTCCAGAGATAAAAGCCTAATTTTAGCTGCAATAAATTTGGATCAGCAGCGCATTTTGGAAACTGTCTGTCAGCAAGATATTGCCATAAGGTTAGCAATACTAGGAGGAGTATATCAGACTTTGCCTTACTGGGATGGGATGAAGATGCGCAGATATGGAAAGCAGCTGGTCTGTTTCCAATAGGAAAATTTTATAATTTCCCCTGTTGGTTTTGGTTGGTTTTTTTCAGATGTCTGATGTACAGGACAGGAAAGGGGGGAGGGGGGAGGAGGAAAGTAAAAACCCCACTTCGTGAGCAATTATCTCTCAAAATGAACCGTGAAATTTTTTCTTTTTCTGCAGCATATCCATCAGATTTGGATTACTAAGTACTTAAAATTAGTACCTTATTTGAAAACTCATGATAGTAGGAAACTGCAATTCTTGCAGACATATCTTTCTTTTTAAAAATAAATAATAATGGCATTTTCTGCTTAAAGAGTACAATATTTTTCATACTTTAGAGACATGTCAACAAGCAGAAGCTGCACTTAAATATTTTAGCTTTCAACTCAAGACATAACTGGTGCTAGATACACTTGTCACTGCTTTAAAAAATTGCATGTGTATAGGGAGTTCATAAATATACATGGCAGTACTTCCTGTGTGCCACCTAAATGACACATAATACAATTTTTGCAATGAAAAAGGTAAATAAATTCACCTTGAAGTAAATCGCTACGTTGGTTGCTGTCCCTTCCTCCCTGCTCTCTTTTTTCCTTCTCAAGAAAATAAAAAAAACAAAACAAATAACATAAAAAACCACAAAACAAACATGGGGGGTGGGGGAGAAAACAATCACTTTTAATTTTACATTTTACCTGTAGGGACAGAGTCAAAATGAGAACACAAGCAAGAGCAAGCAGCTTTGCAGGAGAAAAGCAAAAATTAACAGTAGGAGATAACCTTCAAGTGGAAATTAAGATCTTCAAGTTTTTATGCAATGCCTGCTTTCCTTCACAGGATCTCTTGAGGTCCATTTTCCACAGTAAATTCCAGGGACTGCCTAGATACCATGCGGGTAGACAAGTTGTTGAGAACACAGTTTCACAGACAAATATGCCTTTTTGCCCATTATACCAGATTTTTGGCTCTGCTGAAAGGTGCCCATATAATCGATTATAAAGCAGACACAACACCATCTTATGATGTATGGCAAAACCTTTTTACACTGCTTTGTGAACATAAGATACTTGTGAAATGGATATCATTTCCTCTCTTTTGATGATTGCATTACTCTGCAAGTGGCAGGCAAATGCCATGCCTATCACAGGAGAAAAGGATCTGGATTTGTCTGTAAAATAAGGCAATTCTGATATGAACTAAAGGAGGAACTGACCAAACTCCATCAAATGACATTCCAGTGATGGTTCCTGGGCAGAAAGCAGTCTGCTGCCTAAGCAATATTTACAAGGCCATACTGGAGATGGTAACCCAGAATAAGTCATAAGGGGAAGAAAAAAAAATATGGGGAAAAAATAAGTGGAAAATAGCTGTAGAGTAGGGTGGTAATGAAAGTAAAATGAGATGCCAGCATATGACCCAGTGTCATCTTTGGAAAAGTGGATAGGAGTGCATAGAACAGGTTACTACTGAAGCTGGCATTAGTTTGCCTCTCCTGGAATGCTGTGCCAAATTTCATTGCTCGTGATTTAAGGAGTGGCTCCCAGAAGGACAGGAACTACTCAAAAGGTGAAAAGAGCATCTTAAGACTGAGAATCTCCATCCAAAGAGGCCCTTGATGTGCCTTCCTGAACAAAGTGCAATCATATGGACTCCAAAAAAGTAGCAGTAACCGAGCTGCAGGCACGGGTGTTACGTGTGAGGACCAAGAGAAAAAGTCTCCTCTGGCAAACTGTCCTTCAGTTATCTGCAGCATCTAGGCAAAAAAGTACAAAACAGCAGCACAGGTTAGTGAGAGATGAAAGGAAAACATATCTGCTCTTTTCCTCCCTATGTCCCTTTTTTTAGATAACGGCACAATTGGATTCCTGTGAGAGCCGCTGCTCTGTCCACAGGGCTGGGCTATGGAATTTCTGAGGCCAGAACACCTATGTGTGTACACGTGTCACAGGGAATGAGCTTTCTAGCTGCAAAGACAGCTGCTGGGTGAGATGGCAGTAGGAGGAGAGGGGCGGGGGGAGCGTATTACAGTCACTTTAGTCTCTTGGCTAGTTGCCAGTGGTACAGAAGTTGAGAAATCATTTGTCACAAGGATAAAAGCCCAATACATTGCTCTGGGTGAGATGTAACCTGACAAACAGTCTCCTGTGACTGACACATTCGAACTACTAATACACTCTATATAAATGACTTTTTCCTGACAGCTAGTAGTCATATTTGCTTAGTTTTTCTGCTTGTTCATGCTGAGCTTTCTGTGTTCCTATATATCAGACTGCTTGGCAAGGAGCCAGAGGACAGTTCTGTGTCATGCTAGTTCCATACCACAATTTCAGGAGGAAGCAAGTCACAAAATAATTAGAAAAAAAATAAAATAAATGACTGTTGGCTAGTATCTCTTGCTATTTTTTTCCTTTTTTTTTTCCCCAAATGCCACAGTCAGCTGGCCAGCAGGATCTTCATTTATAACTGTCAATTTAACAGTTCATTTATTTCACTGAAGCAGTGAGACACAACAGGGGTGTGGTAACCATGAGATAATCACACCTCTGGGGTCTTATGAGGCAAGGAGAAACAACCAATTCTCTCTAATCCCACAGTGGTGTGATTAGTGCTCCTGATAGCTACAGCCAAGGAGGTTATGAGATAAATTGTGCATTTCATGTCCCAGAAAAAGAATTAAATTAAAGTTAAATGTTTAACCAGCCTCATTCAAGTTCCGTAATTCATCTTGACTATAGATATGTATGTTCATGAACACTGATCCATACACATTTGTCTGCTTTAAAATATTTGACAGACAACAGGAGTAGTCATTTGGTTCCGGACTCATACTGTACGTAGAAGGTGTAGCATATAGCTGCCTGTTTGTCTAGAAGCCCTATAGGCAGCGATCTGTCATCATGCTATCCAAAAGCTCTCTGGGTGTGCAATGCTTACACGCATAACTACAGAAACTAGCAGGAACCCAGTAGCAAAGAAAGTCCCTATTTCCTAGTCATTAGGGGTAACCCTGCTAATCAGTTTCACTGAATACTGATCTAATAACTGTCTCTGCTCTGGAAGGTTCATTCACCTCTTACTTATGATGCTTCCACTAGTAAACATATAATGAGTATTTGGCATAGAGACAATGGCATCATGGAAGACAGAAATTACAGAACTAATGATCTCATCTATAAGGTCATGTTGCTCATTTATGTTCTCCAGTGTTGTTGTCTGAGTTCTAAAATGTTTACTGAAGAACAGCAATTTATTTTTGAAGTGAAATATTTTTAAAGTACACTTTTTATGACTGTTCTGATGACTAAACCAATATTCCGTTATTGTTGGCACTGGCATATGCAAGAGTCTCAGTCAATGTCGTGTGATTGATTCCTTTCGCTGCTTCTTTCTCCTGAAGTCTTGGCTGAAGTAATGATGGCCCACCCTTGAGATCCTCTTTTACACCTCCAAAAGTAGTCATTGCCCTGGGGAGTTATGATATATTGAGCTTGGCTGGATGCCAAGTGCCCACCAAGCTGCTCTATCACTCTCCCTACTTAGCAGGATAGGAGGAGAAAATAGGATGTGAGGGGGGAAAGAAAAAAGGAAAAAAAAAAAAAGAAAACAAAACACATAGGTCAAGATAAAGGCAATTTAAAAAAAAAAAGTAATTTTGCAGGTGAGTGGAACTGTCTCTAACATGGGGATACCTCCTTGTGTTTTCTCACAGTAGTCACCCCTGTGTCCCCCACACCAACACTGAAATCTTGCTACATAAAGCTAATAAAGAGTGTGAAGATACGAGTACTAGTATCAGCCACAGTACAGATGTCATGGTTGTTCCTGAGGGCAAGGGCAGCATATTCAGATTTCAAAGAGGACTTTAAGGTAAGATTATACAGACTAAAAGCCATCTGTGACTATTGCATGTGTAAAGTGACCCACTGCATTCTTCTGCAACAAGTCAAGTGTCCGCTATTGTGTGTTGCTCAGTTGGCCCATGTCAGACTTGACAGTCACATAGTTCAACTTGCCTTCCTGGGCAGTTGGGATGTGGAGGCATGCAAAGGGAAGCTCTATCAATGTGCAAATCCAGCAAAACTTTCAGGAGTGTCTTCAAGATTTTCTATCTCTGTGGAATGACATAGGTGCCTCCAGGCAGACAGAATGCATTTCTGACTCAGGCTGTGGTGCAGCAAATATCCTGAGGATAGGAAAATAGATATGTATTGGGTTTGCATGACAAGGTTTTTGTATTGGGTGGCTCCCCACATCTGATGGAGCCAATTTCAGCCATCTCCGAGTCGGACCTGCTGCTGGCCAAGGCCAAGTCCATCAGCAACAGTGAAAGAACCTCTGGAATGAAATTTAAGGGGAAAAGTTGTTGTGCAACTACAGCTGCAAGAGGAGTGAGAACATGTGAGAACAACGATTCTGCAGACACCAAGCTCAGTGGGGAAGGAAGAGGAGGAGGTGCTCCAGGCAGTGGAGCTGAGGTTTCCCTGCAACCTTGTCATGGGTTTCTCTGATTAAGTTTTTTTTAATTAGAGGAAGATTGGCTTCTGTTGGAAGCCTCTGGAAGTTTCCCTCCATCCTATAGAGCAGAGCCAATGAGGGCCAGCTCCGAGGAAAACTTCCTGCTTTTGAACCATTAAGTTACGCCCCTGTGTGAAAACATATTTAAGA
>VWZF01003843.1:683678-698678 GCA_013396755.1 Sclerurus mexicanus
TCTAACCTGTTTCTATTTCTTATTTTTAGTTTTAGTTTGTTAGTAATAAATTTAAGCATTATTCTAAGTTCTGCTTTGCCTGTGGTATTAATCAAAGCTTCTCTTTTGGTTATTATCTCTAGTCATAAATTCCTAGCTAGTTTTCTTTTCCCTTCCTCTGGAAGGTTTAAAGTGTGGGGGGGGAGAAAGGCCTTAAAACAGTTTTGCTGGACACCAGGCATTTATCAAGGGTCAAACCACCACAAACCTGTAGTGCAGACCATGGTGAAGCAGCAGTGCCTCTGCAAGCTCACAGAGGTCCATCCTGGAGCAGAGATCCACCTACAGCCCATGAAGGACCCCACACCAGAGCAGCTGGATGTACAAAGGAGGCTGTGAGCCCATGGGAAGCCCACACTGGAGCAGGCTCCTGGCAGGATGTTTTGACCCATGGAGAGAGGAGCCCACACTGGAGCAGGTTTGCTGGCAGGGCTTGTGACCCCAGAGGGACTCATGCTGGAGCAGTCTGTTCCTGATGGACTGTACCCCACAGGAAGGACCCACGCTGGAGCAATTTGTGAAGAACTGCAGCCCATGGCAAGGACTCACATTGGAGAAGTAATTGGAGGACTGTCTTCTGCGAGAGGAACCCTACAATGAAGCAGAGGAAGGGTGTTCCTCCCCCCGAGTAGGAAGAAGCAGGAGAGACAATATGTGATGAACCCGTCACAGCCCCCACTGGCCATCCACCTGCCCTGCTGTGGGGAGGAGGTAGAGAATCATGAGCAAAGTTAAGCCTAGAAAACAGGGAGGGGTGGAAGCAAAGTGTTTTTAAGATTTTGATTTCTTTCTCATTATCCTTATCTGATTTGATTGGTGATAAATTCAAGTAACTTCCCCAAATCAAGTCTGTTTTGCCCATGACAGTAACTGGTGAGTGATCTCTCTTGCCCCTATCTTGACCCACAAGCCTTAGTTATATTTTCTCTCCTCTGTCCAGCTGAGGAGGGGAGTCATAGAGCAGCTTGAGTGGGCACCTGGCATCCAGCTAGGGTTAGCCTACCACAAGATAATAAAATTCCTTCATCGATTTCACTTGTCAAAGTCTGATATGACACCCTTGAAATCTTTGTAATTAGTGCACTTGAGCACTACTTACCCAGCCTGTGTGATCTGTATACTTTTCGTATTTTTTGAACATTTTTACTAGTTTCTCCTCTTCTTTTTTTTTTTTTTAGTAGACCTGCTTGTATTGGAGGGAAGAATGAATAATGGCTTAGTCCACAGAGACTTCTTTTACCAAGCGCCACATAGGTTTCTCCCAGGGTCCTGGACCTAACTCCAACTTCACTCTTGTTTTACAGAACAGCAAAAACCAGCATAAAATCAGAGTCCTATGTCAAAAGAAGGCTGCATTCAGCTGAGGCATTTCCTAGTTAACCCTATTTTAGATGCAAGAGGCCTGTTTTCTCTGCTGGTGATAGATGCATAAACCTTGCAATCTCAAAAACAAAAGCAAAACAAACAAAAAACCCACAGCCAAAATAACTATTTTAGAATTTATTTTAATGTTTTATTCACCAAACAGAAAGTTAGCTGTTGCTAAGATTATCCAAAATGACAGTTGTTAGTTTAAGTGACTGCTAAAAGCATCTTGGTGGTTGCTTTCAGTGGTCCTAGAGTGTGTTTCATTGCTGTGAATAAATGGGATGGAGGTATATAATTTTAACCACTAACTATAACTGCAAGCCAGTCCTTGGCCTTCTTCTAAAGGAGATGATCAGCTTATAGACTGAAATTCTTTTAATCTCAGGGAGAAATTTCAAGCACACCATCCTCTGTTGCTCTTCACTAGACACCTATGGAGCAGTACTGCGGTCCTAACTCTGGTTTTCTCCCCACTCAGCTCAAGGTGGGTGCTGCCTCTTCACTGAGCAGAGCTGCTGCAGAAATATGAAACTAACATGAGTCTCTGTAAGTCACCTGAAATGTTAAAATGAAAATGTATGCAAAAGGTGGGTCCCCTTCAAACAATGTTTTCATGATTTTTTTAATCTCTCTGGGCTGCTCTAAGTAGTCAGTCTGAGCCTTACTGGTTTCCTACTCTGTAACAATGATGCAACTCCCAGCAGTAGTATTTCAGCAAGATGGAATGCTTTGGAGCAATGCTGTGTATTTCTATTACTAAGGCAGTTTTGGGAGAACCAGAGGCTTGATACCTGGGGCACTCAGCAAAAAATTAAAAGACTTCTTAAAAAATTATTCTTTCAAAATGAAAGAGAATTATAACCCTTTTGTCCTAATGATAGGGAAAAGGTTTTAAATTCCCAAGTGTTCCCTCCCTCTAGCCCCAAAATTTTTGTAGCTGTGGCACTGAATGCAGTCCCATTATTTTTAATGATATATCAGGACTGGGTAGAAGAATAGCATACCATATATCAAAAGCTACACTCTTGGAAATCACAGAGCTCTTCAAGAAGCCACCAACGGGTTAAACGCTGACCTGACCAATTTGGTATGGTTCATTTGGTCTATGCTAATTGTTTTAAATGCTCACTTTGTGGCATATTCTTTACTGTGCTGATAGGAAGTGAGGCATATTTCTTTAGAGCAGGGATTCAAGGATTCATTTATATTGGAAAGACTTTTTCAGAAAAGTACAGGCACACCTCAATAGTACTATATAAATAATAATTAAGCTTCATCTTTTATTCAGTTTAAGAAAATACATGAAATAAATACTTTTCAAATCCTTTTGCTTTGCTTGATTTTTCAATATCACAGTTTTTTCTCTATTTCTCTGCAATGCTTAAAGTCAGATTGTTTCTTTCCCATTACCAGGCTTTTCTGTCTGCCTGTCTGGTGAGTGGCTTTTTTTTTTATCCCCTTGGACCCTGACCTGGTAGTTATTATTTCATCTTTTCTTTTCATCCTTTTTTTTTTTTATTATTAGACTAGTCAGCCTTGATATTAGTCTTCCCAAAGCTACTATCCATTACACTGTCAGCAAAGCAAGCTGCCTTACCGTAGGCCAAGTGTCAACAGAAGGTGAGGCAGAAAATCAGCCACAATCTAAAGCTAATTACCCTGCCTAGAAGTTAATTAAATACTTGTTAGGAGCAGCAGGGTAGATCCTAATTAAACTTGTCTAATAACAGTATGCTGACATACTCTGACACTGGGAATTCCTACAGGGTTTAAATAATTGTACAAAGGGCAATAATACCTGTCACATCATGGTGTGCAGGCAAACCCTGAAGATGCATATTTCTCAGTATTTTCTGAACTAATTTGCCACATATTGTGCACTTCACATGTGTTTAATTTACACATGTTTTAATTTTGGTGTCCTGGATCTTTCTAAATGACTTTTCTGTTGCTGATAAAAGTGTAAACCACTGCAAAGGGAGATGGCCATTAGTATTTCATTGTATTATTTAATACACTACACCTGATAAAATCCCGATGATGGTGATACCCCCAGGGTTACTCAAGTAGTGCTGTGGCCCCTTCTTTCAGATTTCAAGACAGCAGTGATTTTACCTGGATATGAGGAACCTGGCATACCTTGCCAGCCTTTCCACATTCTCAAAGGGCCACATTCTGCACCCACCTACAGGCCGGCAATTTTACCCACTACATTTTTAATTCACAAGAATGCTGCTAGCAGAGACTCTAAGTGCATCTTAAACCAACATCTCTTTAAAATAGTCAGATCTTCATTTACATTCAAAACAAAAGGAAAGGGAAGCTGCTAATAGGCGTAACTGCCAGATGAATTTAAGAGAAGAGGCGAGGAGACGTGAAATGCAGGACCAGGGGCTGATAACAGAAAAAAATCTCTGCCTTCTGCTTTTTTCCACCCTTTGGACGGGCTGGTAATATTTTTGTTTCCAAACAGGAAAACACAATTTGCCATCATTTCAAATAAACGAGGGTTCCCCACAAACCGCAGCGGGGCTTTTGTCTAGTTGTTTTTAAGGGATCCCCTGTGCCAGCAGTTTTAATGCTGATTTAAAAGCTGCCGTTTGACCAGGTTCTGTTTTTCAACTGATGAGTTGTCACACTGCCTTGCGTGAGGGTTAATCCCCCATTGTGTTGCCTATACCACCGCAAAGAAGGACTGCGACAGCAATTGCTGATAAAGCTTGTCTCTTCTCGAAAAGCCCAGAGAGGCTGTGTCGCATGCTGATGGTTGTTTACCGCAGCAAAACGCTGAATGTCAGTTTTAGGAGGGCGATGTTTCAAAACTTTTTTCCTTTTCTCACAGTAAATCAGTTCAATTTTTCACCGTTCCTTTACTCCCCTTGACTCAAGCGTCCTTTTTAATAAGGGGTTAGGGCTCTTGGGTGGTAACCAGCGATAGATGCTTGACAGTAGATTTGATGTTCCCATCATTAGACCATACTTGAAGTGCCATGTCAGTGAAACTAATGAAATGGAATGCCGTGACGTGAAACTAATCGGACATGATACAGCTTGAGAGGGGAGGAATAAGAGACCTGCAAAGATTTAAGCCAACCGTAGTACTCTCATTTTGCATCCTCTCCCTGAACAGCAAGGATTAATGGAAAGATGTAAAAACTCTGATCTTTTCTGGCAGGACTGTTGTAGAAATAATCAATTAACCTTGGGAGATCAAATTGACAGAGCTTAAGCGTGGAGTTCTTTAAAATGCCAGATTATCTAGGCAGATGAATAAATTTGTTGCAATACTAAAAAGAAAATGAAAGTATTTTTCCAAATTTCATTTTTCTGAACTGATTTAACATTATTTCCCCAGGAGTCAACTCTGCCTTTTTCAGTGTGCACTTTAACACATTAGAACAAAATGAGGTTTGATGTACTCCATAAAGAGACTAGTGATTTTTTTTCTCTTCCTTCATGGAGTGGGAGGGTTATTATAGAAAATAGCTTATAGTAACCTCATGCTTTTAGCTCTTTACTTTTGTTTATTTGACAATTTGATTATTTGGGTTCCTGTCCTTTGTGATGATTTTGGTTGTTTTGCATTCTGGTTAAATCATCGGCTGCTTCATCTATGGAGCAAGAAGTTCCTTTTGTCCTTAAAAATACAATGAATGTAAAATATTTTATAATATCAGTTATTTTTGTCAAATACAAGAATCCTGTCAGATGTTCTTTAAACAATCAATTTAACTTCATTTGGTTTGAAGATATAGCAATTTTATTTTATTAAAATGGTTTGGGCTGTGTTATTCAGACTAATAACTACTATTTTATCACATTGTAATAAGATGAGGGCAATATAAAGTTCTACCAGCATCAGGCTGTAATTCTAGGCTCGGTGCTGCATGTACAAATATGCTTAATGTAAGCATGCAAGCAACGGCAACACTTGTATGCTTGAAGGTAAGCATGCATTCGCACACAGGCTTAAGTCCTTCCTTTAAAGAGAATTTGTGATCAACCCCATTGACTAAATTGGTATAGATCTGTAATTACAAGAATAGAACAGATTTTATCACAAAAATTTTAAATCAATTTTCTTGTTAAATTGGAAAAGTTGTTTTCATTTCATGCCCTCATTCATATTTTCATTCATTTCATTCCTTTGTTACTTTTTCTTTCTTCATTTATTTACACTGCTGTGTGAGTTTATATCAAATTTAGCACTTTAGTTTGAGAACACACTGTAACTTAATTTTTATTAGCTGAATGTATACATTTAACTCCAAACTCAACAGAAAGCACAAATGCTTTTAAGCCAGTAAAGAAACATTTGCACACACAGACATATAGGCTGAATCATACAGGTATAGTGTGTAAACCAGTTCAGGTTCACCAAATTCATTCAGCTGCACTTTGCCAGCAGCCACACCAGTTTCATAAATTGCCACCCCAACCTTTTGTTTCCACAGCAGCACTGGAGGTTGCATAGTGAAATCAAGTATTATATGTGCACCCCAACCCCAGGCAAACTGAGACAGGTTATTTTAGCCAATGCTAGCTGTGACTTGAGCTAACTTTGTTGTCTTTGCCTGAAGCAGAGCAGAACATCCTCTGAGCTCTTCTCCTGAGCTGCATTTCAGCTGGCGGTGACAAGCTGTTGAGAGTGCGGATGTGATTAATCCCTTCAGCTGGCTCCAGAAGGGCATATGTCCATGGTCTCCTTCTTCCATTCCTTGACTCTCTCTTAACTGAGTCTTCCTCCAGATCATGACGCTATCAAACTAAGAAGGACAGCAAGGACAGAAAGCAGAGGAAGCTCTTGTGGGGGCTGGCACTTGAGACAGAGGGCAAAAGGAAAGGGGAACAGCTAGAACCAAAAACAATGTGTGAAGAAGGCATTAGTTACGAAGTAGATGTTTGGGGAAATTAGTCTTGGAAGAACTGAGAGGAAAAGTAATTTGGAAGGTCTTGAGCTTTCATATACAGGCAGAAGGGCTAGAAACGACCTGAAAAGGGATAGCTTTTATGGATAATGAGTCATTAAAAAGGATTACTATCTGTCACAAAAGCCACAAATAAACTATTGGCCAAACTCTGATTAAAGATACTCAACTCTCAGTCAAATGCTTTATTAATATGTTTGTCAGTGAATACACGTTCTTTCTCAAAGCTCAAGACAGTGCATCAAACATGAATGACACTTTTTCAAGTCCTTCAAGTAGCAAGATTCTTTTCAAACATAGTCTGGCAAAGACAATTCATGGCAGCAGAAAATTAGTGGATGTCTTAAAATTGTAAAAAGTCTGCCTTGAAGATCCAAACGGGTTAGTAGGAAATGACATTTCTTCCAGAAGATAGAGCTGGAAGATCATTTGAAGACTAGAATCCCCCATACTGAGAAAAACTATCATGGAAAAGATTTAAGGGTTATGATAGGTAGCAAATGGAACATGAAATCTCAGTCTACTACTGAGGTAAAGTACTAATACATCTCTTCAATTCATAAAGACTCAGGAGCAGAAAGTAGGATTGCTGGGATTGTGGTTCAGATCCTCTACCTGGTTGTCATATCCTCAGTTCAAGAACAAGGAGAACAAATTAGAGGGAAATTAAAGAACTACAAGAATGTTTTAAAAGTTGGAAACGTGATTTAGAGTAAGAGATATTTAACTAGTTTAACAAAAAAGAATCAACTTGATGACAATTTGAAAATATAGGCATTGTGAGACAAAAGAGTTTAATGAAGGACTCTTCTGACCAGAATACCAGGGTACAAAGTTAAAAGGTAACAAATAATTTAGGAATAACGTATTGTCCTTAACAGTAAACACAGTTAGTCCCTCAAACAACCTATAGCTATGGCTGATTCTCCATTGCTGGACATTTTCACTTGAGACTTGACACTTTATGAAATATTATCTGTGACACCAAATAAAACATACTCTACAAAGCCTACATTCTATGTTACACTAGTAGTCATAACACCTCACTGTAATAGCTCTTTCTGGCTTTACAACATATGCTGCTCCTAATCAGTGACAAATTAATTGTAGCAAAAGTAAACTTCACAAAACATATTCTAGAAGAAAAAAGCTATTGCATAACCTTCTTTTTAGAAGTCTTTTATTGCCATCACTTGCCCTTGATTTTTGAAGTTCACTTGTCTACCAACCACAGCCACTTGTATACCGAAACACTGTTGCATAGTAAATGGTGCTAATGCACGTTTTTCTTTTCAAAGTCCAACTTTAAGATAATATAACAGAAATAAAGGTTCTTGTGCCTCTACTAGATAATCTGCATTAAACAATCTCCAGTCAGTGACAACATGGCAGCAGAAAGGGAGAAAATTGCAGCAAGTCCATGGTGAGTCAATGGCAAAAAGTACCTACAAATGTTCTGGGTGATTTGTGCACTGGTTCTTATTCAGCAAAAGCAGTATTTCATAGTCCACCTTTACACAAACCCTTGGTCTTCACTGTTCTTTATGTAAAAAACCACTAAAGGCAGGTGCCAAGGGGTGTGCCAGAAAGAATATCAGTGACTCGTGAATCTCTGCAAATTTCTAAAGCAAGAATGTATATCTCTAGCACATCCCATAGTCTTATAGAGGGAATTCCAAGTAGCATACATTGCAGAGTTTGAAGCCCCACAACTTGAAAATAATGACTTGCTTGCTGCTCTTTCTTTTCTGTGCAAAGATGAGACAACACAGACTATGGTCAGAAATCAAACTGTTTTCTCTGCAAGACTTCACTCTAAATGCACCACAGCAGAACTTAAACTGTACACACAGTCTCAGCACACTGAGTGATAGCCTTACTAAAACCATCAACATTACATGGCTGCTTTACTGTATACACTGATTAATTGCAGTCAAATCTGTAGTTGCATTAGGATCAAACTGGCTTCTACATCAAGGAAGAATGCCTCTGCTACCTTTCTTTCTTTGACTACTACCATCTCTTACAGCCTCAGGGAAGTGTAACCTTCCATTACATTTGTACAGTGCAAGACTGATGGGTTTTGTCCAAGCAGATTCCTCTGGGATTGTATTTAACAATTTAATACTTCTAATGCTGCAAAGTTATTATCTTTTCCGAAGTAAGCATAGCTTAAGGAGATGGAGAATTATACAATTGGTCCGTGTTCCCATGAAAACATGTCAGCATTTTTACCTCAGATTTTCTGCTATTGTAGCCCTAGAGTAGGTGGTCTGTAAGAGAGAAAGTCCTTATTCTAGAAAAGACAACTAACATAAAAAGCAAAGGAAGTAATGGTAGAAAACAGCAACAGAATTCATTTATGAAAATGCATCATTCCACGGTTCTGTGAAACACACAAATGTAAGCATGTTACCGACTGCCCTTGGGCAATAAAGAATAAGTTGTACAACAAGTCCTGCAATGTCTAGCAATGGCTGCAACTCCAAATATTAAGTATCTGCTCCTGAGGACCTGCCTGCCTAGGCCTAGTGACATCTCCCATAAGACCAAATCTTCAACTCGCCTGTAGATGCATCTAAAACCAGTAAAATGAGAGAGAAGTGCATCAAGCTAAGGAGCTGCTACCTGTGGCAGACCTGGCTTTTTTTTTAAGATCTGTATGGGGTCAAACACAATTAGAATGGGAAGTTCAGAAAGAAAATTCCCTCCTGTTAGAATCTTATACAACCTAAGTTTTCATGTCAAGAAAGGTAATACTTGTAGCACTTACTTTTATCCATCCACATATAATACCTAGGAGAAAAGTATCTTGTAACTTCAAGATGTTATCATCCTCGGTTTAATTTACAGTTATTAATTTGCTTTACTTTTGGACTGTAGGAAGTAAGCAATCAATCTTCTTGTGGAAGAGAGAACTTTGAAAACTTGCTCATGTTAATTTAGCAGCTGGTAGCATTCAGACATTTTGGAAACAAATGTAATTTTCTTTCAAACAAGAATTTAGCAAATAGACCATATAAATAGCAATAATGTTTTACCTGTCAGACTTTTACTACAGGAAACAGGGTTCCTGCAGTACAGGGCTTGGATGATGAGGAAAGAATACAGAAAACTAAACAATAAAAGAAAGAAGTAAAAAAAAGGGAGAAAAATAGGAGCAGGACGAGAAAATAGATGGTTAAAAGAGAAAAATGCTTTGCAAGGATATAAAATGAAAGTAAGGGTAACAGCTACTTATTGAATAAAAGGGCAGGAATCCATGTTCTGTAATAAAGAAGGGATGAATTGAGGCAGCAATGGAAAGGATTAGAACCGAGATGCTTTAATATAATGTACCTAGGAAAGAAGACTATAAAAAACTGTGAAGCATAAAACAGTGCCAGACAGAAGGGAATTAGAGGAGACACAAGAAATGAAAACTGAAAGAAAAAAAAAAATGGATGGCATACGTCCATTTACTAAGCGGTCCACTGAAAGATGGAGGAGTGGGCAATAAATAAAACACAGTTTTCCTTTCTTACTCTTCTGTTTTATTGGAGAACAATAAATGGTAAAGACAGAGTTGAAAATAGGTGAGAAACAAATGGAGAGAAGATGGCACTCTTAATAGCCTGCAAATGCTGTCTATCTAATAAGCATATTTTACCCTGGATTCCTAAAAAGACTAGTCCTATGCATTTTTGCTCTTCAAATATCCAGCTCCCTCTCATCTTTACTAGCTTTTGCCAAGTCCAACTAAGAGTGTCTCTAAGATATACAATTTTTCTTGTTTCAAGGAAAGCAGCCACTATGAAGAGGCAAGAAACCCAAATCAATCCCTACCCACCAATGACAGAATATTGCAGTACATGCACAGATGTTGTCTCTTCAGCAAACAGTAAATAAACGCTGTGCAGTTAATAAGCACAGATGCAGCACAGAATCATCCACAAGACACACTGCCTGTTGTTCAGCTGGTAGTTGGAGACAGAAGAGGGAACTGAGGAAACTGATGATCTGTAGGAGGCTCATCAGGGACTTTAAAAATTCTAGGACATTGTGTGGCATTGTAAGAAATGCTAGAGGGAGGTAAAAATATAGTAAAAGTGAGTTAGTGGAGAAGAACTGCATGGAGACATGGAGAAGGAGATCACTTGAGGACCTGGAGAGGGGCTAAGGCTATTATGAAGGGGAAGTCACAGGATACAAGGAGGAGAAGCAGGGTACTTACGGCATGGTGCTGTAGGAACATATGACATGAATCTGTGGGAAGTCAGGCTTTCACCACTCCTACTGAAACTATTTGTTTCCTCAGTGACTTCACTTGTGTGCTGATAAAAGCTATATAGAATGAAATGCCATTAGACTATTAAATTAAGTAATTAAATTACTTAGAACAGTGTTTGAGGGAGTTGTTCATAAAGAACAAATTCGAAAAGGAAAACAAGTGGAAGTTGTATCATCTCTGAGGTGAAAAGACACTTTTCTAATCCTAGTTACACTGATATAAATCAGAAATATTACCAGGTTGACCTGATGTGAGAGCTTTTATTATCATTGTCAAAAGATAAAGCATGCTTATTCTGTACAAGGATGTCCACAACTTATTATGTTAGCTAAGTCAGGAATTCTGAATATTCCTTTTCAAAGAATAGTTTCCACTAGCACTGTAAAAAAAAAGTAACCAGAAGGTCATCAACAAGGGAGCTGAGAGAATAATATATCATGAATAATGTATTAAATTATTTCAGTCTTTATCTATTAATGAATTATCTTCAATCATCTTATAATTTTCTTGAATGTATTTGTAATTCAAAAGTACTCCCCATGTAATTTCTCCAAAAAAATTATTTCTCTAAATTTGTCATGGTCTTTTTGTGGATAGAAAGCAGCTGAAATTTGAATTCAATTATTGTGTTTTTAATAGGACATAGAGAGTAGGTGTTTCTGCTCCCTGAAAAAAACATGTCTAAGAACCATGTTACCTATATAGCATTAAAATTTTAACCATGAAATCTCTTCCTCTAATATTTTCTCTAAATGTTACATTTCCACCAGTACCCCACTAAGATGTGCAGTGTGCTAGTGAAGTCACTGAAATTCAACATCTAGAGTCTACTGCCTGTTCTTTGCACAATTTTTTCTTTCTAAAAGAACAACTTCTAATATGGGTGTTCACTCATCTCTTGAAGAATTTAAGTGCTAGAAAGTCATAAAAATAATCTTCTCTTTCAGAACACATTGAACGGTAGTGATGTAGTAGCTGACCAGACAGGGGTTTTTTTAACCTGTATCAGGCTATAAATAATTCCTAATTACCATAATGGAAAACTTTGGTGGTCTCTATACTTAAAAAAAAAAAAACACAAATTTTCATTATCTTTTCCAGAACACTAAATAATAACCTATACCCACTGACACTTTTACATATTGTGAGTTGACTTTATCTTTACTTCTAATACTTGAAGTTATAATAGCGATGACCATACCTGCATTGGAATCCTGCGGTCATAATATGAATTACTGAAAAAGAGATTATTTTTCATTTTCATGGCATATATAATGCCATATAATGCCATAGCCAATATATACTAACATGCCAAATAAAAATAACATACTTCTGTAGATACTTAGCTCATACTTATTCCTTTCAGTGTGCAGAGATGTGTAGATGTCCCTTCCATGTGTAGGCCCAGCAGCCTTTTCTGAAATATCTAGGGGTAAGAGAGTCTGACTGATTTGGAAAATATTGGCAAAGGTTGGCTCAGCTTGAAATTTAATTTTTCATTACTAACTGTAATAAGTGTCTGACAAGTCTGTATTACCTAAGTTCTACGACCTCTAAAGACACACCTGTGTCTTCAACAATAACTTTTTGGCCCTCATTTAGGTCCAATTGGCAACCTTGCATCTTTAATAATGTCTAAGTGTCCTGGTTGCAGCTGGGATAGAGTTAATTTTCTTCTTAGTATCTTGTACAGTGCTGTGTTTCGGATTCAGCATGAGAATAATGTTGGTAATATGCTCATGTTTTGATTGTTGCTAGCGTTCAGTTTCCCATGCTCTGCCAGTGAGGAGCTGCACAAGAACCCAGGAGGAAGCATAGCCAGGATAGATGACCCAAACTGACCAAGGGGATATTCCAGAGAACATCATGCTCAGTATACAAACTGGGAGTAGTTGTCTGAGAGCCGCTGACTGCTGCTTGGGGATAGGCTGTGCAATGGTCAGTGAGTGGTGAGCAACTGTATTGTGCATCACTTTTCTGTCTTGAGTTTTATTCCTCTTTCTTTTTGTTATCTTCCTTTTCATTACAATTAGTAGTAGTAGCATATTTTACTTTATTTCAGTTTTTAATCTGTTCTTATCTCAGGCTGTCAGTTTTACCTTTTCTCCACTTCTCCTTCCCATGTCATGGCGGGCAGGAAGTAGTGAGCAGGAGGTTGTGAAGTGCTTAGTTGCTAACTGTTGTTAAACCACAACACTCAGGAATGAAAATATGTGTGCCTACCTGACACACTGAGTAAAGAAAATTCAAAAAATTGTGAATTTCCATATCCATGTCATCACTGTGTGTTTTGAATGTCATTTAAAGTAGGTTTCTAACAGCCAAAAGGTTTCCATCTGCATCTCAAATTTACTGCACAAAATGATGTAGCTTTTATCAAGTTGATGAGAGAATACGTTTTCTCAATAATAGCAGGTCTGTCCAAGTCTTCTTCCAAGTTCCAAGCTCTTCTCTTTTGGTCACTCACCCAACCATTTTGTTGGCACAGTGGTTTTTTCCCACTCCTTCAGCCATAAGTGATGCCACTAGTTACTCTGCCTAAGGCTCTGCCCAGGACCTGGTGCTGTGCAAGGCAATTCATAAAGTCCATGAAGACTTTGGATCAAGCTCAGACCATGGCACTACAGCAGCTGCAGAGTTTTCCAACTGTCCCTGTTGCTAAATCAATCCCTATGGAGAAAAACCCTGGTGGGAGGATACAAACATCTGTAACCAGTGCTGACATCTAAGCACAGTCACTAAAATATTTTGGGTTTCTTGGCATCAGTTCTGGCAGGCAGCAGCTCACAATGAAAGCATAGTATTAGTTGGGGTTTTTTTCTTGGAAACATCAAACATACTTTAATCCAAGTACTATTTTCTTGTGAATAGAATCAAAGAATTTAGGAAAGTGCTCAGGGACACAGAGTTTCCAGATTCTATTTTAATTAAAGGCTATAAATACTCATAAAGAGAGGCTGGCACTCAGCTTTAGGGATCAAGCTGAGTAATCCTCATCTGGAATGCTTTCTTGTATTTATATGATCGTGTTAGATCTTGATAAGACAGTGACTTATCTAAGGCAAAAACTTGCAAAATCTCCATCACCTCAGAACAAAGCAAATTCTGCCAGGCTTTCCAATACCAGAACAGGTCAGGCAGGCTCATCTCCAGACAGCTCCCATACCAACTGGAACCCTGACTCAGCTCTCAAAGGACACCATTCTCCAATGACTTCAAACAGGTGCGAAATCCTGTCGGGCCCCAGCTGTACTGAGCCCAAAACAGCTGTCAGACAAAACCAAACAAGCTATTCCTAATCTGTGTGCTGGAACTTAGTCAGTCATCACCCATGGTGAGCAAGGAGCAAATGCACCAGGACCAACAGACAGGGGAAAAAAAAAAAAGGAAAAGGCAGACTGGTCCCTTAGCACTACTTACAAAAATCGCTCCAAATGCGACCAAGGAGTGTGATGTGCAGCAGATATGCTGTATCACACAGACACAGGCATGCCTACAGGAATCAGAAAGACTGAATTCAGTGAGTACTGTTCCAGCATGTGAGCCCTTACATGACAGCAGAAAATATAAAGACAGGGAGAGGAGCTAGTTATCATAAAACTTCTTGGCATCAGCAGACATAGCAAGGGCAGAAAGGACATACTTAATTTTAATATTTCTCCACATAAGTGGTTTTTCCTTCCCTTCACACATAGTGAAGGTGCTTTTCCTGTCCATAAACTGTTCAGCAGGGACAATGCCTCCCTTAGTAAAGGCAATTTATGCTCATCTGGCAAAGTTGCCAATCTCCTTTTGCAGGCTCAAACAGTCTTTGCTGGCTAACAAACAGGACTCAATGGTGGGAAAAGAGGGATAGACTCCAGTGCATACAAAGAATGCCCCTTCCAATAGCACATCTTTTTCCAGGTGGGTTGGATCCTGAGCACCTCAGCTCCTTGCCAGCTTTTGCTACTGCTGCTTTAGGCCATTTTGGCTCTACGCATCAAAACACCTACCTTTACAGCCAACACACAGACCCTCTTTCATCCAGTCTTCTCCAGAGGCCACTTAATCCCATTGGGAATAACCTCCAAAACTTGACAGCAATCCCTACTGTACATTGCTTTAAAGATCACTTTTTCACAGAAGTGTACAAAATTACCACCAAATCTGTGTTTTATATATATAAAAATTGTTAGCCTAACCCAAAACGTGTCCACGGGATTGGAAGAGAGAACTCCCATTCCATTTTACCTTCACAATGGTGCTGGAATGGTTGAATAAAGTGTGGCCCTGCTGCCCATATGCCATTCAGCTTCTGTCTGTCTTTTTGTTTACACTGAGAATACAATAGGAACTATAGTCCTTCCAATGCATCATTTATAAGTGTATTCTACCTCTGAATGTACAGACAGA
>VWZF01003843.1:701096-745942 GCA_013396755.1 Sclerurus mexicanus
TGGCTTCTCGTCCGTCTTGCGGGAGTTCCCACGCCCTCGGGACTTCTGGCATTAAAAAGTAGTAAGGGAAAGGGAAGAGAGGCAAAATTATGATTAGCCATATATATATACTGCATTATAAACTGTTTTTCAAAGGGGTTTTCTCTAATTTACATGGCTGGTAAGTTTAAAACGGCAGGCAGGAGCAGGTGGGAAGAAAAGAAGTGGCAGTGCGAACCCGTGGGATCATAATAAATAGTAAACTGTGGCCCAACAGAGTATTTTTTGAGCTGATGGATAATATTAAAATACAATTCCTAAGCGAGTAACAAAAAAGATGGGGGAAGGAGAGAGGGGAGGGAAAAAATAAAAAAAAAAAAAAAGAAGGAGGGGGGAGAGAAAGTTCCTGTGCACTTTGTTCAAGGTTCTGCACCTCTCTAAGCAGCTGTCACATCCGTACATTATGGTACATTGAATCTGAATGAGGCTCTCCACATCAAAACCTTGCATCCATTATGATATCATCTCCTGCTCTAAGCTGTAATGCTTATTAATTCTGCACCCATACTCTCCAAGCTTCAGCAAATGTATTCCATCAGCCTAGCATTTAATTTAATTAGTACAGCTGGGCTCTCATTCTCCTTTCTGTGTCAGAGGTATTGTCAGCACGTTCTGCTATAACACAATTACTGATTGCTTTTAGATAGGCAGAAATATGATTAGGGTATTGGGTGACTGTATCATAAGCCTTATTAGATTCATTTGAAATCTGGAGATAAATAGGAAACTTTTATTTGCAGTGTAATGAGATTATGCTTATTAGGCCAAGGCCTCACAACCTTTTGCAAAGAACATAGTGTATCACTAGGATTATACTTTGGAACCACACTTTCTGCTCATAGCATCCAAGCAATTTCTCAGCGGCTTTGAGGTTTAACTGTTGTAGCCCTGTACACATTTTAGAATTGTTTTCTGTCTCAATGGGTTTCTCCTGTGATGGACTGTATGCACCTTCCACCATGTGTTTTCTTCTGCTTAAACCCAGAAATCAGGGGAAGATGTTTTGTTCAACACAGAAAGGATTTTTGGGTGAGCTGTGGTCATATGTAGATAAGTAAACATACCGATACATTGGACAGAAGAGTTTTTGCTAATGCCAGTGGGTTTTTTTTAAACTCCATTTTTCTCTCAGTAGAAAACTATAAAAACATTTTAGGATCAGCAGTTTTCAGAAGGTAAAAAACATTACTGTTGAGATACTTCTGAGATTGAATCTTGAGATAGAAATAATGAGTTCATTTTCTTGTGTAAAAAACGATGGAAAGGCTGCACATTTCATGTCAGTTCCAAAGAGAATGCATTTAAATCTTAATGTATACATCACAACCTTTTGTGTTACACTAGCCTGACAAAACATATGACACAGTGTTTGAGAAGCAAGTGTTACATTTTTAAAAGTTCATTTATTATAGGGATTCAGAATTCTGATCTGGTAATTTCCCTTTAACAATCAAAGGTACAAACAACCTATCACTGACTTGACAGGCTATAGAAAGGAGTCCATCAGTTTTAAGATTGGTGTCAAATTTAGGTTTCATTCTGTTTCTGCATAAGTTTTGCTGCATACTCCAATGGGAGCAAGATTAGGTTCTTGCTGGATCCCTTTCCTTTCTGAATGGCATCACTCAGCACGGAAGCATTTTGTAACTGAGTGTGGCAATACCCTGAACCTTGTTTTGTATTCCTTGTTGTATCACTTGCTCTACAGTTAAGACAAAAGAATTTGTCAGGATGTCGGTCTCTTGGGATAACTTCAGACTGGAGGAGGAAAATGTGGATTGGTACTATCACAGTATTTTTATATGCCTAGCATTGAAAGCATGTTGCCAAGGCTGGCCGGCCTCTGTCATTAGCAAGGTCCATGTTGCATAGTTTATCTCAAACATCTGTGGTATTTTAAAACCAGCACGGGAATAAGCTTTGAAGAGGTCAGGTGAAAGTTCTTAAAGACGACATTTATGTATTTCTCATCTAGTTACAAATGGAGTGTCCAGAGAGTGTAAGTATTGCCACAGCCCAGTGGACTCCTGAGTTTGGTGTTTCCAGCCCTGCCTCCACCAGTACTTTTGCAGGAACATCATTGTGCGGTCCTTTGTAATTCTCTGTCTGGGGAATCTTATGATGGAACTACACTTTTTATTTTCATGGAGAGGAATATGCATCAGTTTGTAATGGCTACTGATTTGTCTCAGGAGCCACAGTATGTATCCCTAAGAACAACAGCAAAAAGTTATTCTAGAAGAATGCTTCTATAATCAGGAGACCTCAGGGCTTTGGAAAAAGAGAGGGATGATGCTCTCCATGTTAGGTACAGGCAAGAACAGGCACAACACTGTGAATCACTTCTATTTACATATCTAGGAGCAGCGGCCTCACTAGTGCCAAGTCTGCCAAAAAGTCAAATATTGAAAATCTTCTGTTTGCACTATACATAAGAAAAAATTTTATCATTGTATAGCTTTATAAAGAGAGGTGTCACTTTAAATCAGGTGTATTTTGGAAGGAGGTGATTTCTCATGTAGTTTTAGAGAAGTGAATATCTAGTTTCTTTCTGCCAACCAATGAAAAAAGATGAATAACAGCCCTGGTTTATACTGGCTCCAGAATGAGTAGAGATGACAAATGCCACAATTTTCCAGTATGTTGCTTCATCAAGAAAATATTTTAAAGTGTGGTGTAATTGCTGTTTGTGAGGATGAACTGGTGGTCCTGTTCATTTGTCCTGCATCACTGTCATTCTGGTTTGCAGTGAGCAACAAGGTTATTCATATGCTCAGATTACACACATGCTTCGGTGCTCTGCTGGATCAAGGCCTAATTGACACCCTAATTGACAGGCTCAGTTGAGAGACTGAAGACTAAATTGGGCTTGGAAGCTGAAATGTGATGTATGTTTTTACCCTCAGAGGTGGTTTGTCCAGGCTGTGTTTGAGAAGTGTTACCAAATAATGTGTTCCACCTTCTGCTGTAGCTTTTGTTGTGTTTCTTTTGTGGACAGATAGAGGACTTTGGTTGCTGGGCAAAAAATCCAAATAAATATGTTAGTCCAAACTAAATGACATGTTGGATGCTAAATCGAAACAAACAATTTTGTCTTTGGTCTTTCTAAAAGAACAAGTTTGTTAAAAGAAATACTAACAGCTGTTTATTCAAAACCAGTTGATTAAATGAAAGTGTAACTAATTGTTAGATGTTTGTTTCATGTAGACTCAAAGGTAGAATCACAACAGAAGTAATTAGGGTAATTATTAAGGTCTGTATTTAATTCAAACCCTGAGAGATGTTGCATATTCATTCAAGTGAGCTATATTTCCTATTAAAAAGATAGCATTCTCTCAAAGCTTTCATTTGCAGGTATCTTCTAGGTAGTGTCATTTTATATGGTATCATGTCATCTTGTGCTCTTTCTATCCTGACAGTGTTTGTTATTCAGAATGATGGCAATCAAAGGGGAAATGTTACTGGTAGTTTCTGTATGCACTTCTAACCCCCAAATATTTGTAGCAGTAATTTTCCTAAGGCATTAGAGAATTTGAAGATAGGGGCATGAACTTGCCTCGATCTCTTCGCAGAATGTACTGTGTACATTAAGATATGAAAGCTAGGCAGTTTTATATACTCCTAAGGAAAATGCAGCGAGACATTATTTATAGAATAACTGAAAAATTGAGGTAATACTTGTACCCTCTTACTGACAATGAAGAAAAGTCTAGCTCTGTTTCACGTATTTTTTTCTTTTTAAGACTAGTCTTTATAAAATGCAAAGAAAATCTACAAAAGAAATGTTCATGAGCTTTACTGTGGAGAGGTTCTCAAAGGGCTGTTACAGGTTGTAAGCTGAAGATGCATCTGTATCAGAGCATTTTGGGGGAAAAAGAAAAACCGCCTTCATGGACCCAGTTCTTACATGTTACTAATCACACAGGACACAGAGTGGCAGGATGTCTTCCAGTATTTGTTGCTGGCAGATGTTACACACCATCTTTACAGGGCAATTGGACTGGTGTGGTCTTCTCCTGGATGGATTTACTGCTTGGCTTTAAATCCAGATTCTTGTCTCGGAAAAGCCAGGTGTTTCTCTTGTATTCCTAAAATGCAAAATTGTGTTGTTCAGACAAAATAATGTTGCTTGCTAAATGAGCAAGTACCATTTTTCCCCCGTTGTGTTTCAATACTGCCGTAGCACTCAAAAAGTATGCACTATGAGTATCTGTATTTGGTAGAAACAAACACAAATAGGATCAAAGCTCTCCTAGCCAGATTCCTTAGCCGTACCACTCAAATGATAAGCTACTGGAATATTGTTAGTGCCATTGTTCAGATAGATACGTTACACACTAAAATTAAAAATGGCAACGTAACAGAATTTTAGTTCTCTTTTTACTGAAAAAGTGCTGTAGTGATCACAGTAATACCTAATTTACCTAATTTGCTTGTACAATAGCACATGTGTAAGGCCTTAGTATGGAGCCAACTACTATGGTCTGATGATGGCCTGCCTTTTAAGTTAAAAAAAACTGGTGCATTATGAAGCTGGCCAAACAAGTGAATAGAGAGAAAAAAGTTGTTATAATTATAAAAAAAGAAGTGAACACAGGTTATAGGTGGTAGCATTACAATTAGGATAAATAAAGTTCTGCATTTAAAAGTCGTATCTGCATATGCGATGTATTTCACATTCTACCCCCTTGGACATAATTATATTTTTTTTTCACCAAATGTAATAGCCCTTCTTATTTGTGGCCATTTAAGTGCACATTGTTAAATGAGAAATAATACAGGCTCATTACTGAACTACTGGAAGTATTGAGATAGTGTAGGTGTCTGCTACAAGACAGAAAACAAGGGGTTACTCACTGCTGAAACCTTTTGGCCAAATGACTGCACAAGCACTATGCTCATGTGTTTGGATTCAGCATTTGGTTGCTTGTCCACATTTCCAGAAGCTAATTAGAGAAAAGGTAAAGCTTCCTTTTTGTTCCTCCTCCAACTGAGTTAGATAAGCCTTTCTCTCTCAGTAATACTCTTCCATTCTTCTAGCAATGTCCTAGGACAGCCAGGTAGGACTAACCCTGCTGATGTTAAGAGAGGTTTTCCATGTAGACCCTATTTCTCCCACCTTTCCTTCCAAAGAGGGCACATCTTTTCCACACTTAAAATTGCCAGTGGCTTTATGAAAAGGTACTGTGGGAAGCTGCAGTGCAGCAGAACTGAATCCCCCCCATCACCAGCTTGCGATATAGTCAGGATCTCATACAGCTTTAGAGTGTGCATTTCCTAACCCAGCAGTCCATTACTTTACAAATTTATATAAAACTGATTTCAGAAGGAAGGTCTTGCCTGTCTTTTAAGAAGGGCAAACTTGACCTTCTCTGCTATATCACAGCACTGAATTGATATACTGTGTCACAGAGGTTTTATAAAGTTATCTATTAGATCCATTTCTAGTAGTGAAGGAATTATTTGGTCAGATCCATAATATAAAATACCTTTGCCTTCAGGCACTTTTGACATTCATGCCCTTTACAATGGGCAGAGAAAACATGAAAACTTGCTTTAAAAAGGATGAGATTTTGTAAAATTACTGTTAACACTTACTTGACTTTGGTTTCCATTATGCGCCAGCTGACACTCAAAGAACACATGATAACTTTTTTTTTTCCCCTTTCAAGATCCTTTTCTAACTATTAGTTTCTCTGCAGTGTTTTTGTTGGGATGGACTGTGCCATTAATATTCCTACAAACCCTCTGCAGGTTAAAACTTAGTGTATTTGACCCGCTACAGATAGACTTTTTTGTTGCCCAATGCAGCAGCAGCAACCTGAAAATCTGTGTTGATAGAGGTCATCAGTTACATTATATGCATTTTCTCTGTTTCTTCAGTATTTAAATATATGGGGTTTTTTCCTGTTCTCTGCCACAATTTTTTATACCTGCAGAACATTATGGGGGCTGATGATGAACACTTCTTTTCCCTACTGCTTTCCTGTATGCTGTGTGGAAAATAAACAGGAGGTCGAAGACTGTATTTCTCGCTTTCCAGCAACTGAGTTCTGGATTCAGTTGCTGAGACTGATAAGAGGTTACGTGGTGAGTTTATTTCTCAGCATGGAGAGCTGCAGTAGCAGTACACCTTGACTAAGAAATGCCACTAAAAGCCAGAAGAGTTGGATTTTATTCCAATCTCTGATACTTATTTTGTGTTTAACCTGGATTTGATTTCTGAAATGTGCTGGTTTGTTTAGAAATCTTACCAACACTTGAATGGGTCTTCTGGGATGGATGTTCTGGTGAGTTCTCTTGCCAAGCTATCTGAGTGTAGCTGCTGCTTATGTTAGCCAGTGTTCATAAACCAATTCTCCAAATAAAATATACTTTATTAAAGAAAATATGGTTTTGTTGGTATAAATGTACCTATGCATAGAAACAAAATCCTCTTCCAGAAAACAATTTAGTGTCTGCTATATACCGTACAATGTATAGTAGCATGCATCCTATGAAAAGGGGTAGTCTCTGCCCAATGACATGTGAACCTACAGGTCTCACTTTGGAAAGTGTCAAATGTCTCAGATTCCCACCACTAAAACACTGCCTGTTTCATCAGCCTGTTCTGAGACTAAATGAATCGTTTTTAACATAACCCAAAAATGTTTGTCTCTGTGTTAGTATTGGTCAAAATTACCCCAAATTTACAATTTTTAAAAATTTGCAATTAAAATTCTCTTTTTGTTACAAACCTTTTAAAGCTTGCAATGACAAATACAACAATTTTGTCACACCTGTGACTGGAGCATTTTTATAATGAAAAAATGGGACACAGTGGCATTTTTCAAAATAAGGTAATACAGAATTTTCTGTGGCATATTTTCAGCACTTTTTACAGTGATAATTATTGTTTCAGGTGCCTCATGTTATTTACCAATATTGTGGCCATTTTTAAAAAAAAATATTGATTGATGAAAATCAGATTACAGATAAAAGGTTGGAAGCTATGGGAAGTCAAATGGTAAGAACAGTGATCAATATGATGTGTAGGGATGTATGTATGTAGGGCAGTGCAGAACAGAGGAACAGATATGGCAAAAATGTAGAGCTTTGTTGGAATAAAGTCAGTGAGAAGAAGAAAAATACAGAGGTGGGAAAGGACACAGAGAAAGCAGAAAGGGACAAATTAGGTTTTGAAAAATGGGCAATGGAAAATTTTATGATTGGGAGCTGATGGAATAGGAAAAGGATAAAGATCAGAAAACACCGTGCCTTGTTCATGGAAAAGAAGGGTACAGAAACAGGAATCCAAATTTCATAGCTTGATTCTCAACCATGTTACATTCTACTGTATCATCATAACTCTATCATCTTCATGTAAGCTAACAACACCAGGAAAAGTAATCACTAGAGCATCTGCTGCTTATTTAGGGAGGCAAAGTGTTAGACTTAGCATCCCTTAGGTTCTTTTGACACATCAGAAGGTGTTGGAGCTAGTCCAGAGGAGGGACACCAAGATGATTAGAGGAATGGAGCTCCTCTCCTCTGAGTAAAGACTGAGAGAATTTTTCACCCTGGAAAAGAAATGGCACAGGAATGACCTAATTGTGGTCTTCCAGTACCTGAAGGGAGCCTGCAAGAAAGATAAACTTTTTACAAGAGGATGTAGTGACAGGACAAAGGGGAACGGATTAAAACTGAAAGAGGGTAGTTTAGATTATATATTAGAAGAAATTCTTTACTGTGAGGGTGGTGAAGCACTGGAACAGGTTGCCCAGAGAATCCGCAGAGGCCCCATTCCCAGAAGTGTTCAAGGCCTGGATGTAGGGGGCTGGGAGAGTTCTGATATAGTGAAAGGTGTCCCTGCCCACAGCAGGATTGTTGAAGTGAGATGATCTTTAAGGTCCTTTCCAACCCAACCCATTCTGTGACTCTTTGTATGATCTGTAACACAAGGAACTGGAGTTCTCACTGACACTTGCTTCAGTAGCTAACCCTGGTCATTGCGAAGAAAACCAAAAAGTATGAGGAGTTTTCCTATGATTTCCTACTGACCAAATCTGAATCCTGCTTAGAGGAAGGTGGAACAAGGAAAGGCCATTAAAACTTAGAGTGAATTAGGCCATGTCTTTATTATCAGATTCTGAAGTGTTCTCAGGTTCTTGGATTTCATCTGCATGCTGGCCATGTCCAGACTCCACCTTGGAGGACAACCAGGCATGCACCAAACATTGTTCTATTTCTGCATTCAGGTGGCTGTTCAACTGCATGACCTTACCTAGCTGGTAGGGGCCTGTGACTCCAGCATTTATGTCAGTAAGTATGTCAAATGCAGCTTAAGCAAAGAAAAAAAGTCCAATCCCTACAACCTTAGGAATTGCTTTTTTATTTTTCTGTCAAGAATGCTAAGTATTAGTGATTTCTCATAGTTGTCTAATGTCTCTTAGGACATCTGGTTTCACTGCCACCAGACAATAAATTCAGCTTCTTACACAGATCTAAATTTCAGCTAGTAATATAGCAGCAAGAATTTATGCAGTTTTCAAGTTGATTTACACAGGACCCTGATTTAATTAACTTCTCTGAGTATCTTGTGACAAAAATTACGATAGGATACCTGTTTTTCCCTGCTTCAAACATGGTTTATACATAAGGCCATAGCAGAATCTAGTAGTAGACAAAATGTATTTTTGAAATTTTTGTAAGTATTTTTGGTAGGACTTATTTGGTGAAAAAGAAAAAAAAGAATAGACTTTCTTTTAATTCAGACAGGATATATGGCATACTGGCAGCTTTAGGGTATGAGTTAGGTACTGGGTTAAAAATAATGCTGTGCAATTAACAACTAATACAATGCCAACATAACAATTCCCATGTGGCCTTAAATTCTTAACAGTATTTTCTAAGTTAAGCAGAGGCTCTGTGATTGTGACCTTCTGAATAACACCAGCCACAAAACCTCCCTACCAATTGCTGTTTTCATTCCAGTGACATATTGAACCTGCTACACACATTTTTTTTCATTTATATTTGTATGTATGTATCAATTTTATGAAGTTACCCAATACCGAATTTAAAAATCCAGGCTGTTTCCTAAAGGGAGGTAGCATGATCACTGAGTCATATAGCGAATCTCTAACTCAGTTATCGATGATGATAATAATGATAGTAAATATTATGTTTTATTAGGTCTGTAGGCCTAACAGAAACAGCACCACTCACCCTCTACTCATGTTTGCCGTTTTCAGTCCCCTGAAAGAGAAAACGCAAATTAAAACTGATGACAAAAGCATTCATTGGGGTACATCTCACACAGCTGCAATAGGGATACTTGGAAGCTTAAACCCTAATCCTGCAACACTTAAGCAGTGCTTAACTTCAGTACATGCAGGTTGACTCAAATGCAATTACTCATTTTTTCAAAAGTGCGCTTGCTAAATCTTATGATAGAGAGGGGCAGAAATGGGGCTTTATTTAGCAATGAACTGCTGAAACCCTGTGAAAGACCTGTAGAATTGCAGCTGACTCCTAAAACATTTTCACGTAGCACACAAGCATGTGTATACACTTCTCCAATATTCTTCAAGGATGTTGAAATTATTGTTGAAGGAATACATATCTTTTAAAAAAGAACAATATAAGTAGAAAAATAGAAACCCCATTAGCAAATAGCAGTATGTTTAAGTTAATCTATATGCATGCGCCTGTATTGTAGTGATTTGTCGGTGAGGAATATGCTGTATGGATGTGGTTATTAGTGTTTATGCCTGTCATGAACTCACTCACCCTCAGCAAGCTCTGAGTTTTTTAATGTTATGATATTATTTAATTTTATTCTTTAATCTGAAAAAGCGGCCTGAGATCAGTAAGGGGATGGTTTTATCTTAATAATCACTCCTTTCTTCATAAACATGCAGATGTTCAGCCTTCTTGTAACTCCAGTGATTTTTTGATGCATGAGGACAATGGAATGAAGTAGTTTCACCTTAAACACTATTAAAACTGGTAGTCTGGTTATATTAATATCAGAAGGACATATTGCTTGTGCCTTTTTAGAAGCTTGGAAAACATAATGGTAGAGCTTAGAGTGAGGTTGGTTTTTTTCTCCTTTTACTCTCTAGTGACAGAGTAACACTGACAGAAATGTTGCTGGGCTTTGTTAAAAAGATGTGTTTGAATATACATTTCTTACCTCCACTATGATCAACAGAATTGGCAGTTTCAGATATCCTCATATTTTTTAGTGAGAAGCTCTTAACCTGCTTTTTCCAGGAAAACACTAATAGAATGTTTTAAACATTTATCTTCCATGTATGTAGAAGGTTTTAGTGGTTGAAAGTGGTTGTAATTCAGTGAACCTTTGGCTGCCTCTGATAGAAAACGTGAATTTTATATCCTTTTGAAATATGGGGGAATTTGTCTTACATTTGTTTTCTTAATTTCTCTATCTGGGATGCCAGAGGAAATGAGTATGTCATGGTTAGGAATTGGATACAGAGGAAGCTTGTTGATAGAGAGATGAGTAGGCAGGAAAAGCAGTTTCACCTGGCCTGTATTTGAGACCTGGAGGTCTTTCTCTGGTTCTGCATCTAGATGCACCTTCTGGCTGTATCTCACTCCTTAGGGGTAGGTGAGAAGGTGTCACATTTCATGTGAGGTCAGATGAAATTCTCTTGATCTCTGATGGCAAAGTGTGACACTGGAATTAATATTACTGTTGTTGGGTTTTCTAATCAGGTCTTAGCTCATGTTAGTATCTCATCTCCATCACATTTTGGTTTTCACTGGAAGGAAGGACAACCATGCAGCTGGCTGGGTATCACTGCATGATCTGGCCAGGCCTCTATCTGGATGACTTGAGGGCACCAGAACTGTATGGTACATTCCAACAGGTAAAAAAGCTTGTGTGCACAGGTGAGACACTTCTTTTTTTGTGCTGAGTCTCCACAGGGTGAGACAGAAAAGCAAAAGCTTAAAGCTTGCCTCTAGAATATACTAGACAAAGGCATCTTTTGGGGTCGATGGGAGTCATGACAGAAAGGAGGATACACCTAGATCATGCCCTCTTCTACAGTATGGAATGGCTGGGCTTTAGTGCAAAAAGGAGAAAAAGTTTTCCTAGTACAAGAGCTAAAGGATGTTTTTCTTCCATATGCTGTGTGCCTGTCTTTTGCCAAGCTGGAGTCACCAGGTAACTTTCTTTAATTTGCGTGAGTCTAGCAAAAATAGTTGCACTAAATGTTCTTCTAAAATGCAAACATAAAGTGCCAATGTGAAGTACTGTTACATACATTCCCTTATTTGTATACATATAGTTATGACGTAGGTTATATCTGTAAGAAATTGCTTAAGCATTTAATGTGATGGTAATTCACAGCAAAAGGCCAATAAATAGATGATGTTGTAAGTGTACTTGGAAATCTAGTAGAGAGTTCCTCTAGGACAGTATGTATACACCTTTGTAAATATTGCATAGAAGATTTGAATTACTTGTTGCTTGTGTTGCATCACATGTATCTTTGGGCTCCTTAAATGATCTTGGCGTAGTTTCATGTGAGCTAAGAATTTATAGCTTTTGTCTTTTGGTTAAGAATATAGTTATAGAATTTCTGTCATGACTGCTCTGAAATTAAATGAAATAGATTTGTAGCCAAATGGCTAGTAAAGCTTTTCTGAAAACTTTTAGGAATGTGTGAGCAAAATGTTTGACACTAGTGTCACTATAATGTGTGTGAGTTGTGTGTTATACATACATACATATATATATATGTATACACACACACAATGTATATAAATACATATATGTACGTGAATATTCATTGATGCATTTTGTGATTTGCTGACCTAAAAATCTTCAAGATTACTTTAATATAGGGATTTTTTAATCCTGGAATTACATTTTGTAGTCAACAGGAAATATGATCATTCCTAATGGGAATTCTTTCCTTGATGAGATTGTATTTGTATCTGAAGAAGTATATCTAATAGTTTTTCAGGTCAAAGCAGACAAAGCTAGTACAGTTATAATTATTTTATTTTCATGAAAAGAGACACAAAAGAAACAAGGATACTTGCCAAACTAATAATGGAAGTCTGTAGAAATTAAATCTGATTCAACCATGAATACTTTATATATTTACCTGATGAGGGAGGGAAATCTCACACCTGTTGCTCAAGTAGATATGTGAGTTTGGGATTTTTTCTTTTTTCTTTTTTTTTTTCCTGTTTTTACCTAGATTTTAATTTAGATGAAGAGGAATGGGAGTGTCTTTGTGGTGTCTGTGTACTGTATTGATTTCAATGTTGTACTTTAAAGGGCTAATTTACCATGTGTATCTTATCTATATGAGTATGTCCTTCATGTCCAGTCTAATAAATGTTAAGTTCCTAGGTTTTTTTAGTGGGACCAGGATAAATCAGTCTTTTTATTTTATCCCCAAGGCATTCTTCTCTGCATCACAGAGTTGTCCTTTTACCTGTTCAGTGTAATTTAACCTGAGTCAGGAAATCAGTTGAATCTATGTCCGGTAAACAAACAAATCTAAGAAATAGATGTTCCCCTGATCCCTGGGGATTTAATATTTTCCACCACAGTCATATTATACAGTGTAATAAAGTTCCAAAACCCTAAGTAAATTAGAGAAGTCATTCTGTTCCCAGTCCTCAGTGATTAACTGGATGCTTAAAACCAGTTTGGTGAATGTCTGTCCAATGAAGTTGCCTTTTTGTTCTACCTACCTGTGTTTGATAGTTCTGTAAATCTTTCTTTGGTCTCCAGTTGCACAAATCTTACTGAATTTGAGGTACGAAATACAGTAAAGTAAATCTTGAGTTCCCCACTCTCCCGTGAACACGCTCTTAAGCCTCAAAGTGCAGCATGGCCAACAAACATGCTTTTATCTCTGAACTTCTAGTTTCAGACAAATACGGAGGAACCTTTGACTCTTACTCTTCATAAAAGACTTGTTTTCAGTGTATGCCAGAAGTCTTTAGAAAAAAGGTACTTGGAAAGGTGATACTAGCCTAGTATTTAGACAAAACAGCTGCAAATTCCAGTTGCTTTCCTTTAGTCTTTAACCTAGTTGTAGTTAGTCTTCTGAATTACTCGTGCACAATGAAGCACATCTAAGCAAATGTGTCATCTTAAACTTTGAAAACCCGAACTATTGCTAATTTGTAGAGTTGGGAATGGGGAAGGGTTGCCTATAGACTTCTTTGAATTTCAGTCAGGTTTGACATTCAAGCTTATGCTGTTATCTTTAGCTATAAAAACAATAGCAATTACAGTTCAACAGATTTCATCCATAGCTGCCACATTTGCATTTCAAGGGTAGTGCATGGTGAGTGCATTTTGCACAGTCACTCCTCAGTTAAAACAGCAGTGGTGGTGGCAGTATTAAAGTGGTTAGTAAAGATGCCTCTGCCCAGGCCACCCCATAGCAACCACTATGTTTCCAGGGACAAATAGCTGTTGCCTGCCCTAAGCAACTGGATGAGAACATCAAAACATGCCTTCTGAGAGACCTCTAATACCCATTAGTGTTAGCAACTGTTATCTCAATCATGAATGACACAGCCCTAATTATTAAGGTAATTAGAAGTTATAACACTGGCAATATTAAAAGGAGAACTTCTAAAGCCCATTAACAATGTTACTTTAAGTGATCTGGCTGTGAACTGTTCAAATCTCTAATTACATTATATGTCTGTCTTAAAGGGTGATGTAATTAAGTGATGGGAGAAGGAATGAATATATAGTGACTACTGTGCTATACTTTGTAAGTACTATTTTCACAGAAACCAGCCTCAGTAATGTCATTATGTCATTTAGAGGTGGCGCTTTGCTTGATTGTATACCACATGTAGCTAAAAAATACTTAGAATATATAAAAATTATATATCATGGTTTATTATAATGATAATTTCAAAATTAAGTTGGATTGGATACATTATTCATACATGACAAAACCATAAATGTGGTGGCTTTGTTCATGCCACCTCAAACAGCACTACACTTCAATATCATCAGTGTAATTAGGTAAATACCAATGTCCTCTATATCCTACATGGAGGAAACTGTTCTAAATATTTTAGAAGCAAACACATAAAATGTTACAAAAAAATTTATCAAAAGCTAAAAACAGTTGCACTCGAGTAAGAACTCAGGGCAGACTTCTGCATTGTGACCTTTAGATGTTCACATCATGAATTTTAATTGAGGGCTGGAGAAGAGAGGAAGCTTAGCATGAGTCCCTTCTTTTCAGATTGGAAAGAAGGGTGGAAGAAAATGGAAATATAGTGGAAAACAGAGTTGGATGAATAGGGGACACCGTAATTCTCCAGGCATTTTTGGTGAGTTTTCAAGATCGTTTTCATTAAATACAAAAAGTAGAAGATTAGTACCTCCCATGTTCAGTAAAATATTCGTTAGCTCAGGAAAAAGAAACAAAATCAAGTCATTCCCTCTTTCCAGTTCTTTTTATTCAGAAATTTCTATTTTTTCTAAGCATAAAACCTCCAAGTTCTAAAAGACAGTGGGATTCAAGTGCTAAAGTTTCGTTTTGCAAATTAAAATCTATGCTCTTTTATTCTGCTTATCTTTTTGCATTTGGTAGCCCATCATGAGCTGAGAATTCTGGTTTTTGTATTTTTAGAGATAATTAGTGGATGATCCTTTTACCCTTTCTCCAAATCCAGTGGGGTGTCTGAAGTGAGGAAAATTTGTCAGCATACTCAAACAAGCATCCCAAGATCTGACTGTCACTCAGGTGTGTGGGGACATTGACCCACATTCAGCCTTGTGTAAAACGCTGCCCTGCTTGCAAAGACACATAGAATCAGAGAATTGTAGAACTGACACACAGTTCACAAAACCAGATTTTAAAATCTTTATAACAAAAGAAAAGGCAAAAAGTATCTTTTCCTTCTTCGAAGAAGAAAAAAACAAGAGGACGGAGTTTTGCTGTTTTAAAAAACAGGTCACTGTTAAGCCATGCATAGAAAAAGTGTAGCTTAGTGGGAATTTGGCTCCTCAGAAAACTGCATTGTGAAAATTAAGACCTAAAGTGAACTTTTCAAATGGTCTTAGCTTTCCTTCTTGCCCTAGCAAAATGTGATGTGCACAGAGGCTGGAAATATCCCTTGTCGGGAAAGCACTCAAGCTCTTTCTTAAATATATTTCTGATTTGAATATAAGCTGTGCACAAAGATAAACTGTATGTTCATAAATGGTAATTTTAAAATTTCTCTTGACTGGCACTTTTTGAAACACTGGTGTTGCCAGGGTGCATAGAAAAGTAGAAAATGATCCACTGAACTTGTTTCTTCTTACTGCCTCAAAGCAAGAAACATTTTTGATGTATTACATTAGGTCCTACTTCACAAGTTAACAGTTTTCTCAAAGACTTGGAGCAGGCGTTTGTGAACATACGATGAAAAAATAGTTCCACAATTTGGGAATATTGTGTAAATCAGCTCTCTGTCAGGGTAAAAAGTCATCAGTGCATCCATTCCTGGCTAAGTCCCTGTGAGGTAACATTAATACAGGTCTTCATTTGAACTAATACCTCTCTGTTGTCAAGGTGCTTGTTGCTGAGTTCTGTTGGCCAGACAATTTCTGGCAGAACCAAGGGTCACAGGTTAATGGCTGGGCACATCTTTATCACTCCATATTTGAGAGCTGAATCTGAGACATACAACTTCATCCTGCAAGAAAGAGAAATATCCTTCTCTCAGACACAAAGAACAAATCATTCCTATCTCAGTTTGAAAGCAGAGAGTTATATTCCTAGTGAAGCAAAAAGAAAGAATGAAAGAGCAAAATTTTTCTTCTTTGGGGATTACTTTAACAAGTAATCAATACCTTAGTCAGTATCTAGCTAGAGTTGGGCGTAGAGCCCAATCAATAGAAAGAGCAAGGCAAGTCAAAGTCAGGCATTAGAAGAGTAAAGATACACAAGGCGAGCATCTAGGCAAAACCTAGGATCAGAAGTCAAGCCAAAGGACAGGAAACTAGATACAGTTGTAAGAAGCTGAAAGGCAAAACAAGAGGGAGGGCAGAGGCAATGGTCATAAAGCCAAAAAATTACAATGCAAAGCAAAGCATGGGAAGGGACCAAGACACAAAAGGAGCTAAAGGCAGAGTAAGCAAGTTAGGGTGTGATTATTCCTTTGACACCCTAGACAAAGGACTAGCCAAGCTCAGCTGGTTGTATTTATCAGGGCTTCAGGGGTCAGGAAAAGCTGGAAAAGAGCTGCCTGGTAGGTCCTGGAGCTCGAGTTGCAACTCGAAGGTTATCTCTGCTTTCTAGTATTCAGTCAAACATAAGGCTTAAAACATTTCACCCTGCAAATAGGTATTTTTAAACAACTGTTCTGAGATGAACAAGGGAAGGCCTGAAATAAACACTCTGTGCATATGTGCCTGATTTAGTCAGCTGCACATATGGAGACATGAATATTGAAATAGGTAGTGACCTTGGTCCTCAGACTTCACAGGACATGGCAGAAAGAGGCATTTGTGTCACTAGTAACTATAGGATAAGCATTTCTATAAAAATACACAACAGTAGGGATAAAAGAGAGAAAATGTGATGAGATACCTTTCTTTGGTTGGTTTGAGGATTATGAAAGATTTTTAAGGTTACAGGAAAGGAAATACCTTTAGCAGGTGGTATAATGAGGCATAGGAAGGTGTATGTTCGTGAAGCCTATTCAAATTTTTCTGCATTTTAGAATACATTTGGAAAGAAAAAGTCACGCCAAGAAGTTACATTGCAGTAATATTATGATGATGCTTAAATTGTACTTAAATGGATGTTTAAAGTCAGGAAATTATATGGTGAATGATTTTTCCCTAGAGACTGAGACATCTAGGCTCCCAGATCTCACTAAGAGTCAAGAGCAATCAGGCCTTTCATTCTCAGTTTTGTCTTACTCTTCACTGTCTTTCCTGATCCTGAGGTGCTCATACTGAGAGGGACTCCACATGACCTCACAATTTAAGTTTTTTCCTACCTTCCATACACATTATAGTGCAGTCCTTAATTTTATGATTACCTACCTAGTCTCAAATCCCACAACATAAATAATATTATTTCTATGAACACCTTTCATGATAGTTAGAAGTGCTTGAGCATTCTGTTCTCCTTTGTGCTTCCAAGTGGAGAGAAATATGAACATTACTCTTTATGGGTGGTGTTTTATTAATTAAGGCTTCTCAAAGATGCTGAGAACATTGCATTGCAAGAAGCTCAAAATGCTCTACTTAAATGAAATACAGACAACACAGGTGGTTTTGGCAGTCTGGCTAATCAAGAGTTGTGTAATAAATCGATTTGGAGAAGAGAGGGGGGAGGTGACAGATGAGTGTAGTTCTGACACAAAGGTAATGCAGAACTGCTGTTTGCCAAATTCGATATTATGAGAAGTAGAGGCTACTCAGAGAAAATATCAGGAGTCTGAATTAAAGCAAAGAAGCAGTCAATCCTTTTACCCACTGGATAGTGAATTTACAGAACTTGCTGCCACAAGAGGTTGCGGAGGCAGACATTAAGAGAATCTTCAAAACAAGAGCCCGAAAAATCCATGGGCAAGTCCATAAACAGGTATAGAAGGACTAGACAGGGAGGTGTGCACTGAAATCCCTGGTGTTGCTGTTTGTGTGGTAAGGGAATGCAAAAGAAATGGACTGCAAATAATGACTAGGCTCACATGCTGTCTGTGAATGACATCTTTTGCCGTTGAGACAAAATACTGGGCTAGATGGGCAACTGGTACAACCCAGTAGCTTTTCATGTTCTCATGCATTTTGCTGCTTGTGGCTTTGGGTCACCTTACCAATATACTGTCTGCTAATTCATTCTTTCTGAAGTAGCTTCAGCAGCTCCTTTCAATCATGTACTAAGGATTTCTCTGCTGACTGGCTGTTGGGTATCTCCTGTTGTAAAACAGTTGCCTGGATATAGGTGATGAGCTGGCTATTTGACTAAATTAATCTGGGAAGATGGAGTGCACATCAAGACTAAATGGTGCTCTGTACAAAGTAAGTGTGAACAGCTTGTCAGAAAGATAAAGAGGTGGAGAGGAAAAGAGCATTTACTGAACCCTGGGATAACTACATTAAGCCTGATTTCATTCTGTCTCCAAGGGTCTCCATTATCCTTTTTAACTATGTGGTCAAGTTTGGATTTTGTAACAAAACAAAAAAACAATTGTGGTTGTTTCTACACTAGCCAATATTGTCGTAAGGGGTAATGTAGAAGACTAACCGGTACACAGCAATGCACAACATTCCTAATGGTAAGGTGGCAACAAAAGCTGAAAACTGGAGCATTTCTGAAGTTCCCAGCAATGGGGACCATTTGTTGCACAGGCTGGCTTGGGCACTGATGCTGCCAGCATCTGTGTGAAAGAGGCACCTTCCTGCAACATATTTTGACAAATAAAACCCTTTAACTGTAGTAGGATAGTGAAACAATGACTTAGCAGGATTTGTAACAGTAGCATGTGAATCCTTAATGTTGTCCTTAGCTGGCCATTTTCTCCCAGTTCTAATTTTCTCATGTTTTTAATCATTCAGAGTGGTCTGTATCATCATATTGGTCATACATTCCTGGTTGGGAATTATTTGACATCCTTTTAGCAAGAGAATTCAGTTCTAGGTCTTCTCTAAGTTGAACAAAGAGCAAGGAATGTAACTCACTGCAGATGAAGCTTGAGTGGGAATCTGGGACTCTTAATCCCAGAACTGTTTTTCTACAAGTATAGCAAGTCACTTCACTACCAGCTTCAGTCCTGCTTGTTTTCTCCAGACTAGAAGAGGAACATCATAAGATAGAAAGTGTGACTAGATGTTACCTTTTATTCTTTGGAGTTTGGCTCAGCGCCTTTTCTGATTCAGAATTCAAATTCTTTTAAGATACATGGTTAACGTGCTATATTTCTTTCTCCTGATAGGAATAGAGAAGGATTTAGGAGAAGGTGAACTTCTGCTTACTAAGAGCTCATTCTAGTGAATATTGTGCAATATATATTAGTCATATTTATTTAATTATTTATATTCTTGCCCATAAATGTAATTTTTAGAGGGTTTGTAGAAGAAAAAGTGGATAAGGCTTAAAACATATAAAAAGGAAAGGCACTTAAAGCGTGAATATTTGTGGACATCTTCTGTAGCTATAGTGTTTAGTTTTCATTACAATCCCATTCCTGGGAAGCATACAAAATTTGGGACTGCAAACTTCAAAATTAAAATACTTTTCTGTTAAAGCGATGTCTGTTAGATGGAGCCCATGATCTGGTGTGCACTGATGGACCAGACTGCACAATGTAATATGGCCAGTTTCTTCTGATGAGTGAAAATATTTTATTTATGTAACACTGACTCTCATTTTTTAATTTATGTGACTCCAACTCCTGAGTTTTTTTATTAAACAGGGTGCTGTGATAGCAAACACAATATAAAGGGTTTCTTAGAGCCATGGCAAAACCAACTTGAACTACTTCATGTAGATGTTGTCCTTGTATGCTTTATTTTATTAGAATTTTAGATAAGTTTAATGTTAAACATTTATCAGAAGACTGTACAGTTTGCATAAAAAAGTATACCCTCTTACTAAGACCTCCATTCACCTGAAGAATTCTGATAATGTGTATAAACCACTCAAGTTACATTTTTGTTTGGTTATTACAGTATCAGATGCTCAGTTGAACCAAACCTGCTTCTGCATTATCCCCTATTAAATTTTTAAGATTCCAGCTTAATATTGCTTCTCCTTACTATTCATCAAGTAGATAACTGAAAAAATGTTCCCATTTTTATTGTGATTTATATGCACTGTAAATACTTCAATCCATTTTCTTCCAAAGTTTCCTGCAGTACTAAGTTGAAAGCCAATTGAAATTCACTCACTGAAAGTTCTGTATTGAGCTGCCTCAGCTCTTTCCCTAAGTCACGTGTTGCTTCTCTTTTAAATCACTGCAACAAACTTTTTTAGGGTGAGTGCTATACACAATAAATTGGCAAATCCCCAAAAAGCAAAGAAAGAAATTTCATGTCATCTGATGGAGCACAGCAATTTCTTTTTCTGCTTGGAGATCACCTTAACTATTCCCCTTACTACTGTACATAAAACATGGTAACATTGGCTCTGACCTTCTGTGACTCTTTTGCACACACTCCCTTACCATGTCAGGTTCTTTGTTGGTTTTGGTTTTTTTATTTTTTTTAACCTATAATTAGTGGGTGCAGACATTTTCCAATGTCATTGGTTATGCTGCAAAAGTGTAATTTGGTGAAGGGGCATTTGCACAAAAGAGAAAATGGAAGGCTGATTTCAGTAGTAGGGGGCCAAGTGATTATGAGGCAGAAAGAGTTTATGTTAGTTACAAAGCAGCGGAAGGTCTACCAAAAAAAAAAAAAGAAAAAAAAAAGGACTATTATTCCAGAATAGTGTCGGTGTAGGAACACAGAGAGTTACACAAGCAGTAGCTGCTGCAGCATTGTAATTATACTGCCATAGTTCTGCCAGTTAATTTCCTCACATGGACAAGCCTTCAAATTTTTACTTGCAAGATCTCTCCAAGAATTCTTATTCTGAATTACCTTCATGAATACCTGGCCTCTTCTTAAAAATTTATTGCTTTTTAAAACATCAATTGCTATAAGAGCTATGAATATTCCCCCAGACATCACAGTGTCTTTGAAGCACAGTGCAGATTTTATAATGTCCAAAAAACATTACTGCATTTTGTCATTGAAATGCTATGCAGACATTATAAACCCCTAAGATGGATGGACCTGACAGCATTAATAATAACAGCCAGTCCCCTTTGCAAAAATTAGTATGGCTGCTAACAGCTCTTTAGGCACTAGGCCCATTAAAGTAGGAGAGTAAAGGGCATGCAACAGCAAAATGAAGGTGTTAGATAAGAATGGGGGTCTGAAGGACGAAACAATGCTTAGATAGCCAGACTAGCAGTTGCTTGGAGAAAACAACTTTATGTTCCTGTGTAAGGAACATTGCATGAATGTCTTCTTGAGCCCAAAGGGACAGAAGGGAAGGAATAGGAGAGCACCACATTACCACTCTTTTAGCTACACAGAGGTCTACTGTTCTTCCAAACAGGGCAGCAATACACACACACCCAGGAAGGGGAAAGCTGTTTCTCATGCAAACCACCAGCTAAGAGACTGGCAGTATTGATGTAGTTATTGAAATAAGTTTGTCTTAGGTAGTGGTAGGCAATGACTCGAATTACTGAAAGAGGACACCTTTCTGGGAGTGTATGCAAACTGTAATGAATCTCTGCATTACTTTATAATATACAGCCATGGGCACCTTCATTTCTTTGCTGCTGTTAGACGTTTTGTTTGCTTGCATATTTAAATGTTGTGAGTGTTTTATTCTATTAGTGAAAGATAGAGCACAGCTTTGCTAAAAGCATGCATAATTTGAATTACATAATTTACGATGGAAGACAGTTGTTAAAAACCTGGACCCAAGAGGGAAAGCCATGAAGTTCTATTGTCAACATCCTAAACAAACTAGAGTAAATGCCATATAACCCTGACAGTACAACTGTACAAAATATTTTCACGGTATTCTCAGGAGACTTCACAGGCAACAAAGTGCCTCCTTTTTTCCTGCTTCACTGGAGTTTGTTAAATTCCAAGGGAATGTGTTATTTGCTCCACCTAAAGCTCTGATGCATTCTTCTGTTCCATTAGGACTGAGTTTTCAAATGGGAACAGCCTTTGTATTAGAGACAACCAGCTCAAGAGCCTTCAGACCTTCACTGTTATAAGATGAGTTCTCAGGCTCTTTCAGACACCTTACCTACCAACACCAGCTACCAGCCTCAGGTGTCATTGGACATATAAGCTATATTTGAGCTTTTAGATTTATTTTTCAGAAATACTTAGCTTTATCAAAACTTTCTGCTTCAGCCAGCCTCTTTGGTAAGAAAATTTGTTGTATTATTAAAGATCGCTTACCCTATCCTGACCCACTAGTTATTACTGTGAATCTGGGCAGAGGAGAAAAATGAGCTTGTCCTTGAAATTGTGTCTCCTTATGTTTAGGAATAGGATCATATGCATAGAGTCAGCTACACAGAATAATGAACCTGATGGTAAACTGTAAGTTCACTTCAAGTGCTGTTACTACAAAGAGAATCTAAAGATACACGTAGAACCTAGAAACACTAGTTTCAATCCATGATCCCCAAAGAAGGGTTGGGGACAAACTGGTCTGTAAGAAAAATTATCTGTCTCCATAGCATTGCTGTTATTAGGCTGAAACAATCTCTGTAAGGTGCACTTACTTTGAAGTCTGTTTTGCCTACCTTAGTTACAAGTTTTTGTACTGTATCTCCTCTGCTGGGTGAACAGAGAGTGTTGCCCCAACTGTTTTATCTGATTATTATGGATAAAATTCAGAAGAATTTAAGTTATTTTGTAATTTGTCTGTCACAAAATAGAAGCTGGGAAATTGGCAGAGGGAAATAGAGTTTTCCATTATAAATTCATAGATAACAAAGTCAGCGTGACCACTGCGGTTGCTTACTGCCTTGGAGAAGCAGAATACAGAGTGTCCTGAAATTGTTCTATGTTTAATCAACATGCACTCTATTTAAAATTGCCAGTCTTGAGCAACCTGTCACAATCCCTTGACCAGTAGAATACCCTCATGTATCTTTGCTTCATTGAAAGAAAAAGATGAAAATGGACTTAATATTGTGAGTTTTAGACATGCTAAAAATACATGGTTTTCCTATCTTTAACAGTGTTACTAGGAGGGATGTTGATGTTTCTTTCTTGTAGTTTTACAGAGGAGATGGGAGAGAGTGTTACATAAAAAATGCAAATAGGAAACTACTTGTTTTTTAAGTTCTTGTTTTAGACTCATAACTCACCGATAGGGTGGGAGTTGTAGCACCAGAGGAAAAGTTTGAGTTTGGCAGTTCACGTTCATTTTACTTGCAGCCAATGTTCCAGATAAAGACTTCTGGGAAGACAACAAAAATCCCACAGTGTGGTATAAAGCTGAAAATACATGAGAAAATGAGAGGAGAATAATATCAGAGCTCATAGGCCTATAGTTCTAACAGCTCTGCTCCTAATACTTTCTTCCTTCATTTAAGCTTCCAGTGAAGTCTCCCTGTGTTTACCTCTAATTTGAGAAACTGTCTCCCTGTGTTTACCTCTAATTTGAGAAACTGTCCCTTAATCCCATCCCTTCCTATTCTCTGTCATCCTCTTGTTACTTCCTTCCTCTTATCTTTTAAAAGCTTGCTCATTTGCTCTCCACCCCCACCCTGGCTTATTTCTTCCATATTAATAATAATCTTAGTACTGAGCACTTATATCGCTCTCTACATGTTCAAAGTGCTGTACAAACCTTAGCTAATTAATCCTCACAACACACTCCCCTCCCTCTGTAAGATAGGTAAGTATTATTATCTCAGTTTTACAGATGGGGAAATTGTCACAGTGACTCAGTGGCAGAGACACAAGCACAGTAACCTTGTTCTTGCAACCTCTATTTTCAAAATACCTTCTTCAACCTAGCTTGCCTCTATAAATATATTCCCATCTCCTTTGTCTCCTAAACTGTCAAGACAAATCCACTGCCTACTCTTGCTGCCACAGCTCCCTTAATTGTTGCCATCTCTTGCTCCCTTAGACACCTCCGGCAGTAGCTTTGCCAGTGCATTGCTCCACTGCCTCTTTGAATGCCTTCCTCTTACATCTGCAGTTTTCATCTTGCTTCCACCGGGTGAGATGGAAGTAACCCCTTGCCAGCCTCACTGGTTTACAGCTCTTTCTTTCTGCCCCAGAATTGCATCAAAATCAAGCCGTAGGTGCCTGACTCAAAGGCTGCATGTTAGGGATCTGGATCAAAATGGCCTGAGTTCCTTCCACATCTTTTCCTAGTATCATGGCATTTCTGAAGCATTCTGTACTAGCAGGAAAACAGCAGACATGGATTTGTTGGTAGAATTTATGCCTTCTGTATACATGCAGCTCTGAAATGGGCCACAGCACCCCTGTGTTGGTTGAGGTTCAATCCACTGCTTTGTGTTTTCAGTCACTGAGCTGCAAACTCACCCCATCGGCCAGAACACTGCTTGACCATTGAAGGTGCTGACCTCTCCCACTTGACAGCTTTGTGTGCCCTGAACCACCTTCCTAGAATCTAGGATTTGGTACTTCAATAACCTTCTTGAAGACAATGTCCTGAATCTGGTCCTGAGAGCAACTGGATTGACAGAGGATATTCTTAAATTTAGGAGTGTCCACAGTTGTGAATAAGCACATCCAGAGTTTAACTGCTGTTGTGATTACCTGTGCCTGTTGTGAGGCTTCCTTGCTCTTGTACATTGTAAACGTGTGGTCCTTGTTGTCATGTTCCTGTGGTCACAAAATATGTGTGACACTTGAAACACTGGTTCCACCTGCTAATTGCTTAGATACTGTCCCTGATTTGCTCTCTGGAGGGGTGCTGTTAGTCTTACCTGACCGAGTAATGATAGATTCCAATAGTGTGTTTCACTGAGGATCTTGCTTAACTGCAACCTTAAGTTTGTCAGTCTCATATTTCAGGCCAATTAATTAGACATGACTACATGAATTTGCTCTTTAAAAGACTGCCATAATGTCATTCTCTGTCAGGCACAATCTGTTTAATGGATCAGCACCTGTTTTATCATTTTGTGTTCTGTGTCATATGATACAGTATCATACCTCTGCAGGTGAGCTATCAGTATCTATGGTGCTGTACTGAGGATTTATTTTTTTTTTAAGATGCCTTAAAAGACTTGTTGTAGTGAGACTCCACAGCAAGTTCTTACTCATGCTCATACTAATGAGAGTCTAACAATGATGAAATGAATGCAAAGGCACATCTCTTTTTTCATCTGCTATATGCATCACTGTCATAGAGGTCAGAGACTTGGACAAAGAAATTTCTGGCTTCTTGCAGCTAAGTTTTGACGACCCATACCTGCTTCTACTGCTGTCTTTTTCATAATTTTATGTCTGTTTAGTTTATGCACATACAATTGGTCCATTTACTTTGTCATGTATTGGGTCCTCACCTTCAGCAAAAGAGTGAGCAAGGAAACTGGCCAAGCTTAGCAAATGTTCTTAGGGAATTGAGTCTCACAAATGTTATTTACTTGGTGTTTGGCCTGGTGCCCATAGTTAAGATGATAGGAACAGTGTCTACCTGAGTGGCCTGCTTACGTCTTAGTTCAAGTTTAACAAGGTCTCTGTCATGCTAGATTTTTGGGGTAGAAGATGTGGCATCACTGCATAATTTCCATAAGTGTTTGTTCTCAAAAACACTTGAAATTTTGGGTACCCCTCTCCTATGTTGTGCCCTCCTCCTTCTGCTAAAACTGAACACTAGAGGGTGTAACCTACAAACCTCTCCATTCTCCAGGGGTCATTCACTCTCATTAGGATTAGCATCACTTTCAGATACAAACAGTCTTACCAGTTTACTACCTGTACACTTTTGTGGGTGATCTGCTTCCTCCTCAGCAGCAGCATCCTTGCACAGAGACCTCTGTGTCTCACTGTACCTCCCAGACCAAGTGACTTTGAATACTGCTTCTGACTTCATCTCTCCTGCTCTTTGCTCACCCTAGCCTTTTTTCTGACTCTAACTCTTTTCAATGGAAGTAGAAACCAGCTGCTTAGGTTACTAAATACCTGGGTTGCTTGCTTGAGGAATGAGGAAGACTTTTTCCTAGGGACCAGTATTAGGTTTGCATGGCAAGGTTTTAATACTGGGGGGACTACAGGAGTGGCTTCTGTGAGAAGCTGCCAGAAGCTTTCCCCATGTCAAATAAAGCCAATTTCAGAAGACTGCAAGTCAGAGCAATGATTTTAGTGCCTCTGTGACAAGGTATTTAAGAAGGGGGAAAAGTTACTGCAAGTGCAGCTGAATCAGAATATGTGAGAGAAACAGCCCTGCAGACCCCAAGGTCAGTAAAGAAAAAGAAGGATGGACTCCAGGTGCTGAAGCAGAGATTCCCCTGCAGCCTATGGTGAAGATCATGGTGTGGCAGGCTGTCCTCCTGCAGCTCACTGAGGTCCAGAGTGAAGCAGAGATCCACCTGCAGATGCTGGAGGACTCCATGCCAAAGCAGCTGGTTGCTCAAAGGAATCTATGACCTCATGGTAAGACTGCACTGGCGGAGGCTCCTGGCAGGATGTTTTGACCCATGGAGAGAGGAGCCTACACTGGAGCAGGTTTGCTGGCAGAATTTGTGACCCCATGGGGGACTCATGCTGGAGCAGTCTCTTCCTGATTGACTGCACCCCACAGAAAGGAACAAATTGTTGGAACAATTTGTGAAGAACTGCAGCCCATGGCCAGGACTCACATTGGAGAAGTTATTGAAGGACTGTGTTCTATGAGAGGGACCCCACACTAGAGCAGGGCAGAGTGTGAGGAGACCTTCCCTCTCAGGAGGAAGGAGCAGCAGAGACAATGTTTGATGAACTGGCCACAGCCCCCTTTCCCTGTCCCCCTGCACCACTGGGTTAAAGAGAGAGAGAAATCAGGAGTGAAGTTGAGCCTGGGTAAAAGGAGGAAGAGGGGAAGGTGTTTTTAGGTTTTGTTTTATTTCTCATTATCCTATTCTGATTTCTTTGGTAAAAAATTACTTTTTTCCCAAGTATGTTTCAGTAACTGATGAGTGATGTCTCCCTGCCCTATGTCGACCCATAAGCCTTTTGTTATATTTTCTATCTCCTTTCCATCTGAGGAGAGGAGTGATAGAGTGGCNCAGAGTGTGAGGAGACCTTCCCTCTCAGGAGGAAGGAGCAGCAGAGACAATGTTTGATGAACTGGCCACAGCCCCCTTTCCCTGTCCCCCTGCACCACTGGGTTAAAGAGAGAGAGAAATCAGGAGTGAAGTTGAGCCTGGGTAAAAGGAGGAAGAGGGGAAGGTGTTTTTAGGTTTTGTTTTATTTCTCATTATCCTATTCTGATTTCTTTGGTAAAAAATTACTTTTTTCCCAAGTATGTTTCAGTAACTGATGAGTGATGTCTCCCTGCCCTATGTCGACCCATAAGCCTTTTGTTATATTTTCTATCTCCTTTCCATCTGAGGAGAGGAGTGATAGAGTGGCTTTGGTGGGCACCGGGCATCCAGCCAGAGTCAACGCATCATGGTTTAATCACTGGCCATAGAGCCTTTAAATCCTGCAGCTGGAAATCTGCATTATTTTCTGGGACCTGGAACAATCATTTTGTGGCTTCAGGAAGTTGTCCTGCCCAGTGAAAAGTGCAAAGATCCTTGGTCTTTTCTGAGCCCAGTTCTGACCTCAACATTCAATATATTCATTGTGTTGTCTGACTACTTTGTAGAAAACCTAAATATGAAGAGAGCAATCAAGAATCAAATGAGCTCAGCACAGGGCCCAGGAGAAAAGAGTGCTGCAAACATTTGAATGCTGGTTCTGACACCATGCCTTCAGCCACTTCAATAGACTTTTTTTTTTTCCTACCTACCAAAGAGCAATAGACAAAGTTGTGGTATTAGCCCATGTGTATATGCTTACTCATACCTATTTACCATGAGTATAGCTACTGCTTTCTGGTAGAGGGGGTCCAGGGCCTTCTAGATGCTCATTGTGCTAAGTGGCTGTCAAACCCTGTTGGAAAACAGTGACGGGGTGAAACCTGTTCATTGCTGGATTTTTTCAATTCTGTTTTCACAGAGAGATGTATTTGGTATTTCATGGAAAAGCTCTGTTCTCTAGAGTAGAGTTGATAGGAAATTTAGATTATCTCTAAATATTTTCCCTTTTCCTATTTGCAATGAATATTCTCCTTTTTCATTTAATTTTTCTAAATTCAAATGCTATTTATTTTACCTATGAAAAGTATCAGCATAAGCAAACTGCACTTTTAAGGGAATGGTTTTTTTTATTATTTCAAACATTGGTATGATACTTCTAGTGATCTCTTTAAAATATTAGCAAGTTCTATCAGACCCCCACATAAACAGTTTCAGCAGGAAGAATTGTTTATTTAAAAATATTTAGTTATGTTTTTGAAGATGGTCCAAGAATAGTCTTCCTGAATCCACCAAAGCCCACACCTTCCTTTTGGAGCATGCTTTGAATGAGGCTATAGCACACAGCCCTCCATATGGACTCGACATTGATGACTTTCTGAAGATCTAAGAAGCTACTCCAGAGAAGTGTACAGGCAGGTGCTTCAGGTCAAAGTTACGTCTCTCGGAGTTAACATATAGACTTTAAGCTTTCTAGCTCTTCAATTCACGGCAACAAGGGTGCAGCCACACTAGCTGCAGCTGCTCAGGACTGTGCTTTTCACTTGGACAATAGCCCTGTATTACAGAACTTGTTACTAGATCTCCCTCACTCTTGAGGACAGTTTTTTGTGTTTGTATGTGTTGCAGTCAGATTTCTGCCTTCCTGTAATCACACTTTCAACACCCAACATTGCCCTTGCTCCCAGAGCAATGCTCACAGTATTCTTCAGCACCATTTCCTCACATGCGATGTGGCCACAGCCATGGAGACCTATCAGATGTTTTTTTTGAGTTGTGTTCATTATTAGGTACTTTGCTGAATCAGAGCTAAATGTTTAATAAAGCTGGATGTGAAGTAACAGGGATAATCATATGTTTTCAGGGCTGCTGTAGACTACTTGCTTTCAAAGAATAATGACAGTAGCTAAGTCTCCTTATTCTACCTGTATTCTGCCTGGGTGTCTGAAAGTGCCCTGTGCATTGCTGGTGTTTATACTGATTTCTTATCCATAGCATTTGCCTCTCAAAGTAATGAATGTTTCATTCCAAAAAGTTGCAGTGATAAAGGATTTTGGTCTTTGTCAGGTTCTTTAAAAGCAGAAATATTTTATTATGTAATTTTTTTATTATGTAATTTCTCTAAAGAGTTATATATCATGACCAAAACATTGATATTTCATTCAGTTAATTTGTTAGCCTGAGTAAGCTGCTTTTCAGACAAGTGGATGTTTAAGTAGCAAACAAAGGAAAAAAATGGTCTAGAGAGGTCAGTGCTTTGTATCTAATATGCTTTTGCAGTTAACTTTTGTTTTGGTAAGCAGATGCTTTGGAAACTGTTCTGCTGCAGTTCAGGCAAAGGTCAATATCAGTCCAGTCAGTATATAATACAAAGATCTAAATCAATATCCTGAGAAAGGAGGCTCAGCACCTTCTGCCTAAAAGGTATCTAGAACAGAACTTACTTCACAGGCTCAAGCTGTCCTGGGGGATTTCCTTCTTCTTGTTCCTGCTAGAGGAGTCCATCACGATCTGGTAGTAATTAGTAACATTTTAACCACCTATTGAATTCTGAGATTTTAGTGAGCACATTGATAACCAGCTTGGCATTTTTAGTACATAAATGTTAGGGTACCAGGCTTATATTTTTTAGATGAAAGTTCAGCAACTATTACCTGCAAAAGGTGGTTATTAGGGTCTAAGACTAGAATTCATGATAGTAAGTATGGTTATTTACTTTATACATTTATGCAGTGTATCAGTCACAGCTTTGACAGTACTCTGCAATTTATTTTTTTTCACACGAAGGCATTCAAATCTAAGAATTATATTCATACCTGCTGTCAACAAGTGCAACTCCCTTGGAAAGCTCTGAGCCAATTTCAGCAGTGACGTGAATGGCAGCATAAATTTTAGGTCTAAATTAGTCAGAAAATAAGTGAAAGTGGGCATAATTTGCATGCTGAGGACTGAAAAGGGGAAAGTGGCTAGAGAAAAAAGTGTGCAATTAAGGGGGGGCAGGGAGGAGGGGCAACAGAGTATCTACTGGCGTGACTGTAGTGCATCAAATTTGGTTCTGAATTCAGACAACTACAAGCAAATGTAAATGTTATACTTAATGCAACTAGCTATTTATAGTGGAGTGAACACACTTTGCCTATTATGCTCGTTGCTTTGCTAAAGAATGGACTGGAGTGTGTCATGCCTAGGGTGGCAAACATTTGGCACGTACCTGTATGTATGTGCTGAATATGTTTCCCAGTTCTCCAAGGAGCTTTGTAGCATGATCACAAATAAACCGACTGTTTATGGATGGGAAATCTTGACATATTAAAACAAATTACCTTGATCACCTTGAGTGTTATTATGGGGTCTTTTGCTTAAAGCAGCTTTTCCTGTATTACAGGTTACTGAGGTAGGTCATGGAAGGTGAGGTATATCGGTCATCTGAAGCACTACTTCTTTGGCACCTGCTCAAAGGAAATGGCTAAGAACTGTGAAAGAACATGGCTAAGAACATGAAATGAAGGCAGTATTTGAACTATCAATGGAAACTGCTCAGCTTGGGTGCTGCTGTGCTTCCAGGCAGCTCCTGGCCCAGCAGGATGATTCAGTGCATCTGAGGTAGACATCTCAATTCCAAATACAATGAGTGGGGAAACATGGCAACCTCTGAAATCATTCAAAGCAGCTAGGAACCTATTTCTCACCACTGTCTGAGCAGGTCACTGAAACTCCCACCCACCAATCACCTGGGAAACCTCTCAGTTTAGATCTGAACACGTGTTGAACCTCAATCACCTTCATCCACTTGAAATCCAGAGCATTGAGTCATCTCTTGAGAGCAAGCAGCTAATGATGGAGGAAGAAGAGGCAGCAGCCACTTCAGAATAACTTCATTGTTTGAACACTCTTACAAGAAGTGGGGAACATAGATTTTAAGCCTTTCTCAGACTGGAGGGGTTTGAACTGCAATTCCCTTTTCCTCAGAGCTTATCCTACCCATCAAGCTAGAGAAGTTCTTCATTCTGCTCACTATGTGAGGCTTTGGAGCAAAGAGAGAATAGGTAAGAGGGAGCTTGATTTTGCAGCCCATTGGTGAGGGCAGGCATGAGAGAGTCCTGAGGCTTGGTCCCATCTGTCACTGCTTCTTAAGTATTCTTTACTGTTAATTTTTAATACAGACACTCACAGAGTCAAGTAGACATGGTTGACAGACTGTAGAGACTGTAGTGTTTCATTCTGCCTGAATTTGTATTAAGGACCAAACATGTGTGAAACAGGTACTGCCCTAAGCCCTGACTTTTTCACACCCAGTGATAAGCACCTGAGACTAGCAGCATAGTTGCCTAGTTAGGAGGAGAGTTTTTCAAGGTCTTCTACAAAGACAGTTGAGAGAGAAAGGAAATTGACAGAGGAAAAGTGAGACCATTCTTCATCCAAATCACATCCTGGAAGTGCCTGTTCTTCTCTGTTGATTATGAAGTGAGCCTAGGACAGTAATGTTCCCCAAATGGGATTTAGCATGCCCAAATCACAGGAATATAATTTCTTTCTCAGTTGTTTTGCAACGTGTTGCTGCTAATTTCCACTTCAGAATGGTGTGCATCTCTGGAGAAGGATACAGTGAAATTGTCTGAACGCATTCTAAGTTCCAAAACTGCTACCTAGCACCAACCTTTCAGAGTGAAGTGTAGGAGGATTTAAACCTTCCCTTTGCCCCAGGGAATCTGTACTGCAAAAATCCCACTCTTTCACCAGCATACCAAGAACAGATCCCATTGGAAAGATATGCTCCATAGTCAGTCCTGAAATGTTATGTCAGACACCTGGTCTACCTGCTTTTAGGATATTAAATGCAATTTCTCCATCAAAGCACTGTGCAGTTTCAAACTATAAACTGAATTCATCCTGTTAGGGTTTTTTTTTCACCTGAGAACATTTTCCTTATGCCAAACAGTGGCTCTCCTAAAAAATGAGAAGTCCTAGAAAGATAGTGACAAGATGTGTAACACTGCTGTACTGCCAGTATAGCTTGTGGAATGGTCTGTAGAAGAGAATCCCAGAAATCCCCTTTGAGGTTCTATCTTACTTGTTTTCAGTATTTTTTGATCTAGCAGGAACACACCTCTTATTATTAATGTGCTTATGTAAGAAAAGTTGCTCACACAAGAGAGCAAGAAACTCATTGCTATGAGAGTATAAACTGGTAGGGTGCCATTTAGCCAAATACATAGAGGAAAAGTACCACCAAGTGCAGGTATTTCAAAGTGATCTCTGTATTAGAGATTTGGGCCCTATGGGTAGTTCTGGAACCATAAGATCTTTGGCAGAAGGCACTGTATCTTCTTATATGTTTCCAAAAGTTCTTATTTCTGTATGGCACCTCATGTTGTTACTGTAGTAGTAATGACAGCAAAACTAAAACTAGGCCAGTAAATATAATTTTCATTTTTTTCTGAGATATGCCTTTTAGAAGCTTTGAGTGGAGGAACAATGTTTTGTAACTGTAATCCAGAATATATGCAACTAGACCCTGTCCCAAACAGAAGACTTTTCTAAATCAGTTGTCTTCAGTCCTCACCGCTGGCATAAATGGCCTGTCCTTCCCCACCAGTGGAGCTGAAGGGAAAATATGGGAAATATGAAGACTATATTAAATTTTATTTAGCCATTTTCAGCAAACTTGTAGAGACTGAGAAGATATGCTGTTTTTGTTTGGGAAAGGCTTCGGTAATAAAGTCATAGAAATTACTCATCAGCTTTTATATCTCCCTCCAGTGTTTTTCACCTTTCTCATTCAAAGGGGATGTTAACTTGTTAGTAAGAATCAAATAAAGGTCACATAATATGAGTTCTTTGAGGGTTTCCAGGTATTCAGCGCCATCTTTCATAACCGTAATGATCCTGTCATCCAGAGTAAACTATGCACAACCTAACTGGCCCGGGGAAGCTTCTGGTTACAACACAGACACCTTCTCCCTGCAGATAGCCTGCCATGAACCAGCACTACAATCTGAACACAAAATTTGAGGCTTTTTCATCTCTAGTGCCTATGGGATTTAGGAACTGTACTTTCAACAAATTTTCTGAGGATGATATGTACCTTTGTAACATTTAGATGAGACAACTGACTGTGTATCTTCCCCCAGACCATTCACAGTTCTTGAAGTATCCTTTTTGGCTGATCAGGTGAAGAGCCATGGCAAGGGTCTTTGCCTGCTCATTTCACTGTATTAGTTGACTTTACTCCAAAAACAAGTAGCACTGACTGGGGAGGAAGTCCTAGGAAAGAAGCAAAAATGTGCTTGTTTAATCTACGTGTGTGACAAAAAATGTCTCATTGTCTTGTGACTCCATCATGCTTCAGCAATTCAGATTATAGGTCCTGCAATGCTTGGCAACATGTTTTTAATTTTAGGCCTTCCATAATGGTGCATGGACATTTACAGGAATTTTCTCTCTACCTATGTAACAGTGTTTATTTAGCTCTTTTATTTGATACTGTAATTTTTAGACCATTTTCCCCATATGATCTTACCCATATCACATGCATTTTATTTGCTGTATGAGCTTTTTAAGTTTACTTTTGTATTTCTCCATCTATCTTTAACTTACAGCTTTTATCCTTGGGTGTTACCCATTCTAAAAAGTGCTGTTAGCTTTGAACGTCAAACAGATGTCTTAATAGGACCCAAGTGTTTCTCAGCACCTGTTTCTTCACACTCCTGTTTTAAGTAAACACCCCATCATAATTCATTTTCCAAGCCAGTAATCTGGTTTCACTTTTGTTAGGCAAAAATCTACCTTTACTGTACAGGTGTTCTCTTTTAAAGAGAAGCCCAAATGCCTTACAATATAGTTATGTGCTCTTTCTACCACATTCATTCCTGAAGTGGGAATCTTGACATCTGTCCCTGTCATCCCATTTATATGGTCCTTTGTAGAGAACTTTCAGATAAAACTACCTGAAAGCCTGCAGCATCAGTGTTTGATAATAAGCATAAGTCCTAGATTTCTGCCTTTCTCTCTGCACAGATACCTGCTCTGTCTACAAATCTAGACATTGACTGAGATCCATGGCCTGCACAGTCACAGAAGTACCGATATTTCTACATGACTGAAATCCGTATTTCAAAAACTCATCTTTAGCAGGATACTCTTTTGAAAAGTCCTCTTTAAGACAGAAGGCACGCTTGCTTTCTTCTACCTGTCCAGTCAAGATGGATTTGTTTCTTGTGTACACCTATGGTTCTTTTTCACTATGGGGAAAAAAAAGAGGTCTTTAGGATCAGCAAAACTAAAGCCTTAGTTTTGCAAACAGTGTGTCATGGGGAACCCTTGTTGGCCTTCAGGGAGTTTTTAGAAAGTCAAAGCTTCCAAACTATGTGGGAATAAATGCCTAGAGTGTGAAGATCCAGTAAAGTAAACAGTAAGTTCAATATACTAAGAAGAGACAAAAACCAGTAATTTTTGCACGGAAGAGTTTTTTAGTTTCTTTGGCCCAAAGAGAATGTCAAATCGTGTAGTTCAAATTTCTTAGACTTGGTTGAAAGAATTTCAATGCCTATATCAATAGCTCAGTATTTTCCCAACCTGGTTAAATTTGCAACAGCGTTATATCCATTCTGTGACATTAGATCATGCAACAGCATTTTTATATGATAAAAATATCAAATTACCTGAGTTAGACAATAAATGAACTAGGTGTAAAAATAATCAAAAGCTGGACTGTGGTCTTCACAAGTTTCTTAGATATCTTCTACCATGACACGTAGTTAAGGTACAATAAAACAGATGAGCCACATGCCAACACCAAATCTATTCTGTGTACTTACATAGAAGCAGAGAAGAGGGAACTTTACTTACATATACTGACATGACTGTCAGCATAAAAATATAGCATTGATAAGTATTTGTTCTCTAGAGAAAACAAAAAATAAGAAATATTCTTGTGCCAAGACAGCTCTGGAGAAAGAATTGATAGGAAAAAAGGTAAGAGTTGGGTTTTCTGCATGGTGGAGAGCAAAGCAAACCACCACGTTGGTGGCTTGATGGGGAAAGAGATACTGAAGGGAAGAGGATGAGATGTGCTGTTCAGCTGAAGAGAGGCCTAACTTTCTATTTTGTACTTGCAAAAGAACCTTTTCAATTTTATGATCGCAGAATAATTACATGAATGTATCTGAACACCTGCACTTTCAGCTGTGTGCTGATAGCCATAGCCCAGGAAAGCAGACTGGTGCCCAGGGTTAAATTGTGAGTTCAAAACATTAACGTTTCAAATATCCAAATAGCTGAAAATCACAGGGGAAAAATATTTTGGTAATAATGCAAATTGCAAAGCACAACATTACAGTGCATTTCCCAGATCAAAAGAAGTGCAATAAAACCAGCAGGACACATACACATCTAAATAAACACCTACAAAGCCTAACTTGAAAACAACTGAAGGTGTTTGGGAGCCTGTGAAGTAGATTTCTCTTCAAGGAAGTCTATCATCAGCCCAAGCTACAGGCAATGGCTTCATCTCAGTGTATATTTTTGAGTCAATAATAAAAGAAAATCTAAGGCTTCTTACGGCTTTAGATTTGTGGTCCTACTTTAGTTGCTTCACGCATCACCTAAGCGGTGTAGGAGCATATACTGCTCCCTGAGGATTTCTCCATTCAAGACTACTTTGGTGTAAACTGCCTATTTAAGTACTTCATATAGCAAGTTTGATCTAGAAATGGGATCATGAAACAAGAGTCCTCTTTCTAGCTTTGGAATCACAGTATATAGTCTGTATATACTCTATAAACCCAAGGATGGGCACAATTGCCAAGTTTATGTAGTGTCACTGGACAGTCTTGAAGTTCCCTGCTGAAGATCTGGTGTGGCAGCAGTTAGTAGGTGTCCAAGGCTGTTACTCCCTGGTCTTCCCTTGTTCCATCTACACTGCTGTTGGTTTTCCAACATCAGAGATTCCTTTGGTAGGATTTCCATCACCTAGTTTTAGATGCCCACGTCTGAACTTGTTACCTCCTGGTCTCTTCATATCCAGTGAAGAAAAATGCCTGTAATTCTAGAGAACTACATTTTTGACATGTGTTTTAGGAAGAAACCAATCATACCATTTGTTTCCGCTGACTTTACAGGAGGTTCAGATCACCAACTCAGAAAGAGAATTTGAGAACTCAGACTTTTATCAAGCTACATCCCACTCAGTTTGTGTCTATGTATTTTCAAGCACAGAGCCATCTGCAACTCCAGTTACCTGATATAAGAAAATGGTGTGTGTGTCATTTTTCATTTTCTTCAATGCAGGTCACACAAATGTCCATTCTTTGGCAGCTATTTCACTTCCCAGCATTGCCTGCTGTGCTACTGTTAAACTGAACACAATTGCTTCCTTTTCTCTTCATTGACCTTCTCGCAATTACCCTGTTCTCTTTATTACACTGTATTTTAATGTCAACAGTTTTATGCTAGAGTTCAATCATTTGGACACTCGAATGGCTTCACCGTAGACTAAGAATGAGAAAAAAGTCCCTTTAATACATTTAGATTAAAATTACATTAGATAATTAATTTGAAAACACATTTTTTATGAGTGGAGTTTACTGAGTCCATATGCCCAAACCAAACATAATTGAAGTTATTCCATTCATTACTTGAAGTGTGCTTTTACTTTCTGTGTTCTCTAAGATAGGACATTGATTTTCGTAAGATAACTTTTCAGCTTCTCTTTCCAGGCCAGGCCAACAGGAAAAAAGGTTTTCCATATGAAGGTCTCTTGAGTTCCTAAAGATTCTCCAGGTACTGCCATGCGGCACATAAAGTGTCTTTGGGAGTGTAGAGAGATATGGAAGAAGTAGAGATGGAGGTTAAGAATTACCATATTTTGAGTAAAATTCCTTTCTCAGTGCTGGATATCAGGCATCCCAGATTAGCTGCTTCTGGCTAATTCAAAGGAATTACTGTGATTCAAAGGAATCTCAAAGTTTTTGTTGTCACAGGGCTTCAGAAAAGTATAATGCAAAGATCTTTCTCATTTATTTTGGTGTCTTTAAATAAATATAATGAAAATCATTAACAAGCACAGTGTTCCCCATAATCTAATATCCTTGCATGCTTTTGTATTTTTTCTGGTATTTGTTGAACATAGATGGAATAAGTGGGAACTTTATAAATTTCTGCATAGAGTTTGCCTGAAGCACCAAAGCAGAAATGCATTAAAAAAACAAACCATACAAAAAATGTCAAAAAAAACTTCTTGAGGACTAGTGGTGTATTACAGAATCTGGTTTTCACCTTTCGCCTCAAGAGAACATTAACTTGACTCTGTATGTATTTTAGTACACTCTGCATTATCTGCTCATGCCATTGTTTTCTCCCATTGAACTCTGTTTTGCATCCAGCAGGAGCTCTGTGGAAGAAAAGACTATGAATCAGGACCATAAAAGCCATTTTAGAATTTGGGAAATAGCTTTTCTTCTGAGATGTCCATCTTGGGTGCTATCCACAAACATTTGTTTGGGCTTAAGTCATGTTTCTTTCTGCCTTGTGGACAAAAGCCAGACTTAGTGACACTGGCAGCAGCATTTTACAAGTACAGCCAGAGGTGGTATTTAATGCAGAGGTAATGTCTTAAGGACATGAAGAATACCTCTTGGTCCTGTTGGAAGTTCACTTACCTTGATCACCTCTGTAGAAGTTACCGTTACTGGCCCTCAAAAAGAAATAGGATTTCCTTACGTTTCAGATTAACAGCAGTACCACTTAGGAGAGTTTGTGGGTGGTCTTAGTTCAGCAAACAATGTCAGTGTTGATACAAAACTATGTTGTGGCTTCCCTCTATTACTAAGTCATAGTACATTCACAAAATTAACTTCCTTATAAAAATCAAGCATGACATTATATGTCTGTTCTTCCACCACTGACAAGAGATAGTATATTGTCCTGTGTTCCTGAACAGAGCCAGTGTGTAACTTTAGTGAGCAAGTTAGGCCAGCCACTGAAAGAAGCCCTTTGGTTTTAAGACAAAACCCCTCCACAATCTGTCCACCACCATTTTCTTTAAAAATCATATGTACACATCTCACTGAGATCTGAACATTCTGTCATCCAATAAATATTTTGATAAACAGAAATAGATACCCTCCTTTTAAAAAATTTTTAAAATATGTTATTAAAATGCACTGAAAGCTGCACAACACATCTTCTAGACTTTTGTAATAAAATATATTCTGGGAGGGATGAGATAGAACATAATTAGTTTTCTTCATGGTGGTTTTGGGGTTTTTTTAAGAGAGACCAACTGAGCTGAGATAGTAAAATTATTAAAATCTTGTGTAGTCGCTTAAAATTTTTTATCATGTTCATTTCTATATTTTGAAGCATTTAAAGGTTATTTTTATGTAAGTTTTTTTCTCTAAGTAAATATACAGTACTTCTCTACCAATAACTGTTTATGCCCCTGTTAAGCACCTAGCAAGTTGTTTTTCTTGTGTGAAGAAACAGTTAAGCATCTTAAAAGATATTTCCTAATGTGGTAAAGCAGGTAGGCAAGGGAGAACTGTCACTGTGACTCCAAAAATCTTAAATTATGAGAGTTTAATTAGTGTGATTTGCATTGCACACAGGTATATGACAATCTTGTTAGCCACCATAATTAACAGGACTGAAGAGCTTGTTGCTTTGTGGCAAATAGCAGTCCAAGGCAGCTGCAGTGGTGGGGAGCAGGAGCAGCACCACAGCCCTTGCTGTACCTTGGGGCCCAGTGCTGCAGACAGGTGGGCTGCAGACTCAACCTCTGCCCTCCCTTCCCCTCTCATAAATCTGCCTCCAGGGGAAACGTGACCAAGGCAGCTCATTGCACAAAAAGGGTTAGCTGCAGACAACTGTTCAGAGAATTCCCAAATCTTTGATTTACTGTGATCAGTTGCGTGATTAGGCTGGATGTCATTGAGGGTGGTGATTATCTAATGGGGGCACTGTGATCTCTGTTGCAAAGATACTCTGCTGGGGAGAAAAAATTTGCATAAGACATCAATATGCATTTATACAAAATACCTTAGGGCATCTTTGCAACCAACATACTATAAGTTAATAGAGCTTTTTTCTTGGTTAAACCAGTGGAAGGAAACATTCTTGCATTAAATTTATGTCAGAAAGTGAGTCTTAGTGTAAGCAGTTTTCTTTCACCTACTGCATTTAGCCACACTGAGGTATGAACTTAATCACTGAGCTATTTGGGAGATATCAAGCGCAGACATAAAAAAGGATTATGCAATGGCCGTTTGCACTTGCTAATTAAAGTGTGGAAAACAGCCAGTATCAAATTATTTTGTTTAGACAATTCATGTATGGGATAGATAGTTCGGCATATATGCAGTGGTTTCACTCTTTGGTAAGACTTGTATGCTTTCACAATGAACTGTGTCATTCTAATATACAGACTTTAAGTACAGCCAATGTCATTGTGCCCCAAAAGAAACTTCAAACTTTTGTACTGAAGTAGGATTTTTTAATAAATAATTGGCATTTTATTTATGTAGTTGGGAAAATATATTGAACATAATTTATAGAGACTGCACTTTCTAAATTCTGTTCACCAGTAGTTTCAGCTACCAATTTCATGTACACTTCAACTACATTATGATCAATTCTTGCTTTTAGAAGACTCTTCTTTAGTATTCAAACAAACAAACCAAACGAGGTACAATTTTTCTTTTAAATGGACCCACATGAGTCCTATAGAATTTGCTTTCTAATGATCTCTTATTCCAACAAAATTTACTTTTCAAGACTGATTTATAGTCATGAGTTGTACTGACATGCTTCACATGTATCCAGCAAGCGAGATCCAGTCCAGAAAAACATTAACTTGATTCTGTAGCCTATACCCTGTAACACACCAGCTTGCTGTGAGAGAGCTGTAATCTGGATGAGTTGTTCTGGCAGTTTGTGTCCTGTAACCTTCTATCCCCAGTGCCGCAGCACACATCCCTGCTGCCCCAACATGACCAAAAGTTCATGCCTTCACACATGCACTGCCCATAGCCCCTACTAAATGTCATGTACCTGTGGGACTGTGTGTCTGCAACATGCCACCACCTTTGTTTATGCTTTTTTGTTGCAGGTTCTCCAACCTCCTTAGGTGACTGCAGCTGTATTCTTTGTTGTAGGGTGCACATGCACACCAGCGCACCCAAAGGCCATATATCTCTATGTTTTAGATCAGAGAACTCCCTGTCATACATGCCACAGCTCTTTGCCAGTGCATCCAAAAAAAAAAAAAAAGGCTGAGTAGAGGGATTGGATGGTGTGTACCTCAATCTACCTCCATCATGGAGCTATGCCATGTCTGAGTTGTCTCTCCAGAGAAAAGGGATAGGAAAACACACCTATTTTCTAAAGTGTGACACAGCTTATGTGGCCCACTGTAGCCAACAGTTTGGTTACTATTTTGTTAGTGCTTGAAAGCTCAGTATGTGCCATCTCTCAGTCTTGTCAGTTAAGTGAAACCCCAGAGGAGCCCTAGTGCAAGAAGACATGTGACCATAGATGAGGTTAGCATCACCACAGTAGCTGCTGCAGTGACTGGGGTAGGGGATCTGGCACATCTGTTCTTCTCAGAGGTCATTTTGTTGGGTCCCAAGTTCCTTCTTCCTCTAAAGAAACCATCCATTGCAATTACTTTTCTTCTCAAGCATGTCACTCTTTGTCCACCTCAGTGTTCAAGATAAGTAGGTTTGATCATTAGAAACATCACTGAAATGATCAGCACAGAAGCACAGCTTTAAAAATGGCATTTATATTGTCACTATGGTTTGGAGTCAATGCCTGCTACAGGTGAAGAGAACTCCTGCCCCTATTAGACTTCCATCTGCACTTCCCCTGCACTACCATCCACAGATGGTTTTGCAATCTTCTAATATTTTGAGAGTTACCATTAGCAACCCAAGTGTTAAAAACTTTTTAAATTAAGTCTTGGATTTCACTGCACAGTTCTGAAGCAGAGTCACTTCAGTGACAAGTCTGCAGCCTCTGCGAAGGGGTAAAAGGAAGCTGGAGTTCTTCAAATTTAGAAGTTGGAAGAAAAGATGGTTTGAATACCTCTGGGCTATTAAAACAATCTGGGTTTTAAGCAAGACAAATTCAATAGAGAGTCTTAAAATCAATGAGCAGAAAGCTTTAGTAACTTCCCCAACCACTGTTTACCTCCTTGCATGAAAATGACTCATTAAAAGGACACATCAAATTGCTTTCCATGTCTGAAAGCGAACACCAACACAATTGGAGAATTTGTTAAACTGTTACATTGAATGTGATATATAACAAGAGGGTTAGGAAGCTGCTGCATTAACATGTGCAAGATGGTAAAAGAAAAACACAAATGTCGATGTAAGAATAGGGGGGAAATTTCAGTTCATAATTACGCTTTAGATTTTTTTAACAGACCTTGTGCTTTGTAAAACAGAAAGAAGTCTAGTTTGGTAGTTCATGCTCCCAATTTTCAATGTAATTTTAATGTAAGTGTACAAAATATTTGGTTTCATGCTTTAAGTTTGTTTAAGTTTTGTTGTAGTATTTTTGTCCTCTGTCCTACACAGAGCACTCATGACATTCATCTGTCTCAGCTGAAAACAGAACCACATTTTTAGGCACACATATAGACACAAAGAGAGGCTTCTTGTTTACATTTAGTGATTATAGACTGCTAAATGTAGAAATTTCATAGCAAAAAAGTCTTTTAAGTGAAGTGTCATATTAATCACAGAAAATAACTTCTACCCATCCTTTAGCAGGCAAACCCCTAATAGGAACAAGGGTCAGAAAACTGGACTATGAAAAGAATAAAAAATAATATCTGCCTTTCTCTCACAAGATCACAAAGTCCCAAAATTACAATTGTCTCTCTTTTTTTTGGCTGAAAAGGAAAGTTGCACTGTGCTTGGATTTGGGGCGTGGTCAGGAGAATAACAAGCACATCAAAGAATGCCATTGCTTGATAGTCAAATGCTATCAGAGAAAGCACATTAAGCTGCATGCATGGTGCTTATCTGTCCTTTAAAAAACTGCCATCTAAATCATCTAGCGGTGAATCAAGCTGAGGTATCACTTTCTCAAGCCAAAAGCCCTTCAAGCGCTTCAAATATGCAGAATTACTATAAAACACAGCACTATTTCTTGAAAGAGCCACAAAGTATTCATATTGCTCCACAAATTAACAAGATGAGCATCCCCTAGAGTCTTTCCCCACAGACACACAATGGAAAGAGATTTCTCCAGCCCTTCTCTTTGCCATATACCCTCTTGGTAACTTTGGTTTCAGGCTTTTGGTCAGTATAAGGGGAGTGAACTCCAAGAACTTAAAGACAGATGGAATCAAGGGGAAGTCTTAGAAGGCTGTCACCTCTTGGAAGCATTGAAAGAGTGTATTTACGGGCATGATTTCACACTCAGTTAGAAAGATGTAAACCTTGTGAAACTCGGGGTAGTTGTTCCTTCTTAATATGTCTAGCTGAAAGCAGCCGTTGAATCAATGTTTTAGCAGACTCTGATAATTACGGAGAGTCAAACAGTTAATCTACCAATAAAAGCTGTGCCAGTCAATTCAACAGATCTCATTTTCATAAGGAATTCAGGTGGAATACTCTTCATGCTATTCTGTTCCAGAAAAGAATCTAGTAATACTGCATTAAAAAAAAAAAAAATGTTTGAAGCAAATATTTCATTAAATTGACCTTTCTGTGATAATATTTTTCAGGATACAATAATGCCAGTGAATTTTACTACTTGCCAAGAGAGGCATGTTACTATCAGGATGCATCCTGAATGTGTTCAGCTAGTTCAGCTCAAAGTAAACAATGGAGCTTATAGACATGGTAGGCTACCATTCAAGTTGGCAAAGTTCCCATTACAAATATTTCTTGTTTTGAGTATCTCTTGCCATCCAAGTTCTACGTGATGCATATAATTTAAGCGTCCTCCTTAATGAATCATGAATGAAGCGCAATGTCTACAAGATAATTTCAGGAGAGATCTGGGTAGGATCCTGTGTTAGACTGAGTGAGCACCTTCAGGGCAGGCAGTGGAGTAGAGGCCCTATCCAGAGGCTCTTGGTGGGGGTATGACCAAAGAAACCTTTGGATCAAGGCTGGAGAGGGCACAACACCTCTCCAGAGGTGTTTAGCTGCCCACAGGATAAAACCTCAGCTAAGTGTATATATAAAACTAGAGGCCTGTATGTGGTTTTTGACATTTAAGGATAGTACTGCAGAGCTTGACAAGCCAAGCTTTGTCTGATTGAAGAGCATGACACGGCACCCTAAATTACCCAAAATAAAATGTGTATTGTTATATATTGCTACTATATGTTTTCTACAGTTTGTATATGAGAAAGTATGATTAAAAGTCGATGAGAGACTGTTTATAAATTTTGATTGCTTCATAATTTTAACTCTGAGCAACATTTTTATCATAATTATAGGCTTTCTTAAAGCATTTATGCAGATTGTTTTATTCAAAAGGGGTTTATTCCATATAAACTCCACTCTTTTATCTCTTCATAAAATCAGTATGTGAATTCCCAGCAACCACAACTCTACTAGACAGTCATCACATTAGTAGCGGAGATATTTTCAAACAAGGCGATATTCCTCAGATATTCTGAACATTATTTCCTGCTTTCCCAGCCAATTAGGTGGTAAACAGTAATGATAATCCTTAGCACATTTGTTACCTCTTTTTCTAAAAGTATTAGCAAGTTTGTACTCACAATTCCTCGGCGATGCTCCTATGTGCTGCGGTAGTCAGCATATTTATGGTTCAGTGGAGGCTTGGGGAGTTTAAACCAGATATCTCACATCTTCAGCTCAAGGTCCAGGGATTTAGATGCAGAGCTTATGTTCATTTCAGTGAGAATTTTGTGTCTAAATATCCTGGATCCCTACAAATGTTGAAATATAAAGGACTTAACAAGGACCTCAGACTGTTTCTTTATTGTTACTAATGGTCAGTTGTTTGTACTGTTTCAATGCAAGTGAACAGCTTTTGAGACGTGCAGCGGGGAGTGAGTCCATGGCTCCCGGTTCAGACTGGCCCATGTCCATATTGCCTATGAGGAGAAGGCTGCTGAGGAAACCATCCTTTCTCCTTCCTCCAGGTTTTCTCACAAAGCATATGAGATGCCCAGCCCAGCCCAAAGCCCAGGGTTTCTGCAGTGGCAGCAATCAGGGTATCAGGACACTTGTCAGAAGCTTAAGGCAAAGAATTGACAGCACAGTTGGACCTAATGTCACAAAAACAAACTCTCTGGGCGAAGTGGCAGTCCTGGTAAAACAGCAAAAGTGAATCATCTTCACTGGAAGGGAAGCTGAAAGGTTTGAATAGTTTCATAGCAGTCACTGTCTCAGCAAGCTCTGCCTCATTGTGATCTTCTCATCCAGATGACTTGAGAAGGCACTTCAGCACTGGAAAATCTATAAAGTAAACAGATCAAAATGTATACACTCTACATGCATATACTGCTAGGGTATAAAATGGAAAATGTACTATCACTTCACCCAGGAAACGGAAATATATTTTGTTAAGTGTGTATAAAATCTTTGCAAACTTTTTTGTCATCACAGTGAAAACTAGATCTTTTAGTACATATGCTTGGATAGTCAGAAAGAAACATTTCTTAAAGCTATAGCATGTTCTGATGGGCTCAGACAGTGATGACACAGTCTCTAAATGTTAGTTTGCCACAGTCTCTTTGATGCCTGATGCTAGGCCATGCTCCATTTTTACAGCGCTACCTTCAGCTTTGATGATTTCCTCAAATGACTGGATCACATTGCAGTAGGATGACTTGATCTGCACCCCATAGTTTGTATTCACAAGCCATTTGAAAAACTGTTTTGCACTTCAGTCTTGGAATGTATATTCTGCACTTGAATGGTGTAGTTCAGACTTCAGAACCTATTGGAAGGGTAAACAAATCTAAGGCCTTAAAAAAAAAACAAAAAACCCAAACAGCAACAAAAAAAAAA
>VWZF01003843.1:745957-758952 GCA_013396755.1 Sclerurus mexicanus
AAAAAAAAAAAGCCACAAAACAGTAAGAAAAAAATTCCATTACTATCTGTTGCTCTAAAATAAAATGAGAGAATCAACACAAACATTGTAAATATTGAGTTCTGTGCAGCAATGCAATTAGATTTTCCCTGTTGATTTTATATCTTGCAACCTTCATATTACAGGACTTGTAGCTTGCTTCTGGTTTCACCCCAGTATAGATTAGGCCACAGGCCACAGTCACAGGAACCAAAGACAAAATTTTGGCAGACTTTGTTTTTTCTATCTACAGCACAGATACCTTTTAATCCTTAAAAGCTAAAATCATAATCATCTTTTTTTTTATGTTTCCTATGTTATTTTAGTAATTTCCCAGTTCTATCATTTGAATTTTTGGCATAATATTTCCACCTTGAAAACATACTAATATTAATGTTTGAAACATGGGAATAAATACAAGGTGATTGCTTGGATTTCTTATGACACTGCAGTTGGAGAGGGTGCAGATCTGTATTTCAGAGCAATTGTAGGACAAGCAGGTTGTCACTGGACTTAATTTCAAGACTTGATAAAACTGCTATGTTTGAAGGAAAAATATTTAGCTATGCCAATTATATTCTGGCTTCTAAGGTTTGGAACTGTTTCATGGTAGAATGCTGAAAAGGTGACAGCTATGTCTATGATGGAAAGCAACAATTGTACAAGTATATTTTTAAAGAAGCCAACACATTAGAGGTAACAGAATGACCATTTTTAGGTGGCAAGAGGAGATTTTTAGTATCTATCACGGATATTGATATATTTCCAGATTTGTTGGTCCGTTACTTTTTTGAAAATAAGAGTCACGTTCTATCATGGCCATTTTTGCAGGAAAATGGGCTGGATACAGGCATTTTTCTGGATGAGGGAATTGAATAAAGACAGACTACGGCTCCACTCCAGAGCCAGGGACTGGCCATAGAGCCAGCCTTGCTGTTCATGCAAGTTGCAGCTACAATTGACTTAAAACAACTTGCAGGCAATTATTCCGAAGTAAGACCTGATTTCTTCTGCAACGGTGCTACCCGATGCTAGACTGTAGTTGGCGTTGTCAAGGCGTGGAAGAGGTCTTAGATCGGGGCTAGTGCTTGGGACCCGAGGAGTACCCAGTACCCTCAGCCTGGAGCACTCTAGGCGAAGCCCTGGGCTTTTTTAATACATTTTTTTTTTTAAATCTGGGGTTTATGAGGTAGCAACTTTCAGGAAAGACCCGAAAGGAGAGTGTCTGCTGTACTGACGAGAGCCCTGGTAAGGGATGGGGAAGGCTCCGAGACCCCCCTCCGAGAGTCCAGGGTTCAGACCCGCAACCGCGGAGTTGCGGCCAGGGGCCGCTGCCCGCCGCCCACGGAGCGGGGGAACCTCCCGCCCGGCACGAAGCTGCAGGCATCCCCATCTCCCCATGCTTCCTGAACACCTGGGGCAGGATTAGTCAGTCTCAGGCATTCATCGTCATTCTGCAAAAGTAAGTGTCTAAAGCACCCGCAAAAGAACAAACACAAAGGTGCAACGAGGAAAACGCTGTAATCAAGCAGTAGAGCTTTGGGGATTTGGAGACGAGCGTGGAGAGAGTTCGGATCAAATGGGTTTTAAAGGTAGGCAGCAGTAACTGCATGTGATCAATAATCATCCCGTGTGCATCCTTCTACTCATTTGACATCAGTTAGGACGGTGGAAATATTGCAACTGAGGAGTCAACAAGGAAATCAGCTGAGCGTGTGTTTAAACTGTGGTTAATTATTAATATGAACAATTCTCTTCAATTAAATGTTTCATTTAATTCCCTCATGTCAGCTTGTCTAGGAAGCTGCATGTCTAGCTTCCAAAACGATAATATGGGTGCAGACTTATTCTAGGAAATTTGATATAATCCATGTAATATAATTCATGAATTATCATCTTTGCTCCTCTTGCTTCGTTCTAACCAGCTGAGGCAACGAACAATTTTTGGTGTAAATTTTTATGATACTTTTTAAATGTTCAAAGGAAATTTGTCAGGCACATCCCTCGAAATACAGGGGGAAAACACATTCCAGTGAAGATACGAGTCTTGAAAATTTGAGTTCCAAAGGAAAAGCAGCTGTGTTTAAAATAGTAACTTCAGAAGAAATTAACATTGACTAATATTTCTTCCTGCTACCACTCATAATCTTTCTTGCCATGTCCTAGGCGGGTGCCTGCAACACTTTACAGCAGGTCTGGCCACCTCCTTGCATTTCTTCTTTGCATTCCTTCCTTCTTTGCATTCCTTCCTTCTTTGCATTCCTTCTTTGCATTCCTTCCTTCTTTGCATTCCTTCTTTGCATTCCTTCCTTCTTTGCATTCCTTCTTTGCATTCCTTCCTTCTTTGCATTCCTTCTTTGCATTCCTTCTTTGCCTTCCTTCCTTCCTTCCTTCCTTCCTTCCTTCCTACCTTCCTTCCTTCCTTCCTTCCTCCCTTCCTCCCTTCCTTCTTCCCTTCCCTCCCTCCCTTCAGATTTGGAAGAGCGACAGTGAGTTGAATGAGCCTTGGTTTCTCAGTACACACGGCAATCAGCCCCTTTCAACAAGCCATCATATTTGTCCTTAATTTCGACTTTCCCAAGCACTGTTCTCATATTCCACTGTTTGAAATGTAGGAAGATTTAGCATAATTTAGAGGTCAGATTTCTAAATAAGCCTACTTTAAATAACAAACCCACACGGGAGATTGTCAGTATCTCTATTTTGTATACAGTTTACACACTGGCACCGCTTTTTAAAACCCTATATGTGGGTTAAAACTCAATTTTACAACCCCCATTTATATGAGATGTAGGTTTGACATCTGTTTGCCAGAGTGTTTTGCACTTAGCCTAACACCCACTATTAAATGACAAAATTGTGGCAGGCTGTCAAAGCCAGCTGACTGACAGCTGCTCTACTTTACAAAAAAGCCCCATTCAAATATTTGCAGGGTTGAAGCTTTCTGTAACGCTGTCGCCATTCTCCCCGTTATTTAGCATGTAAAATATAAGTCAAAGTTTTAAAGCTGCTTTCCAAAATGTTGCCATTTTTCCATATAAAAAGAGCGAGCGGTGGTTGCTGGCGGGGATCCAGCGCCGAACGCATTGGGTGGGTATTTCGCTGGGTCCCCGCGTTCCTCCTATCTGCACAAACCCGATAAAACTGTCATTTAGCAGCGTTTCTTAATATTGCAGCTAATTAGAGCCGGCGTGTTATTGAAGTGAGAGCAAAAATCCACTTAAAAGAGAGGGGAGGGAGGGGGGGGAAAAGAAGGGAGGGGAATTTGCCGTGCAGGCAGAGGTGCGCACCCGAGCACGGCGCATAGCGAGACTCCCCGGGGGAAAGGGACGGGCTCTGGGGAGGGGACACCGAGGGCATCCCTGTACCCCCGTGGCGGCCCCCCCTCCTTCTGCCCCCACCTCCAGGAGTCCCTCTGGGCAGCTCTGGAAGGATGTGCAAGGGATGGCGCTAGTGGAGGGCGAACGATGCACCTTGGACGAGGTCTCTCCCACTTCTAGCCCTTTGGATGAGGATGTAACATTTAATTTAGGTCGTTAATACATGCACGTCCGTTCTCCTGTTTCCCCTTCAGGCACCAATAAATCTGTAAAGGGTAACGGTGGTTTAAACTTAAAAGCAAGCTACTTTTTATTCCAACATATCTAATCATTGTGTGTGACTGAGCAACTCAAAAGAGCCGACGAGGTAATCTCTGCAGGCTAAGGAGTCTTTGCAGCAATTGATCGGGTTTATTTGAACCTCGGGTGCTTCTCGCAGCTTTTGCGAGACAAGCAGGGCTCTGGCTGGCAAGAGAATGGGAGGTTAATGTTGGGGGTGGGAGGATGTATTAATTTATTTTTTTAAATGAGGACTAGATCCCCCCCAATAAAAGAAGAAGACCGTCCGGCCATAGGAAGGCGGCTGCCCCCAGAGTTCGTTCCCAGCGCTCTGGCCCCGGCGCAGTTGGTCTCCCAGCAGGGTACAGCTAGCCACGACCCGCCTGGACGCTACAGCCGGCTCCACGGGCGGGCAAAGCCATTCCCACTCCTACCTCTCTCCCTGCTGCACACCCCCGGCACACACGGACAGGCACGCACCAGCACAGCCGGAGCGAAACGGGAAACGGGGCACTCTCAGCTTTACCTGAAAATCTTTAGCTGTTTTGTGTTCATTTTAATAACCTCTATCGACTTTCTTTCCTAGAACGATTGTCATGTTGGCAGAAAGAGACTGGAAAAGAGTATTTTGGGGAGGGAAAAACAATGCAAGAAGAAAACTAACGGTGCTGTCTAGGAAAGGGGAGGTGATCGCAGTGAGCGGTACAGCGCGGAGGAGGTGCGGACCCTCCGCAGCGATCCCGAGCGGAGAGGGGGAGGCTGACAAAGCCCGGCTCCATCCCGGGGAAAGCGAGGGAAGGCCGGGAGAGGGGGAGCGAGAGGGCGGAGGGGGGCTCTGAGCCTCCCTGTGAAATCCAAGTTTATTGTCAACAAAGGAGAGTCTGGCCAGGCTCGGAGCCTCCGCCGTTCAGAGCTGTCGGAGGCAGGGTACGGCGAGGGGCCGCGGGAACAGGGTCCCTGGACAGCCGGGGACCGTCAGGACACGGCGGGAAGGGCAGGAGCGGGGTCCCAGGGAGGCCGAGGCGGACGTGCATAGGGACGGGCGGAGGAGCGGGGAGCCCCACGGCGCCGCACAGGTGCTGGAAGCAACATCCAGGGGTGATTCTTGCCTTCCCGGAGGCATCTCACCCGGAGAAAGGGGCAGGAGAGAGTGGCCCAGCAGGAGCGGGGAGGCAGAAATACAAGGTTAGAGAAGAAAGTGTGTGTGAGAGAGGTAAAGGGAAAGAGAAAGAGGAGGAAGGCTCCGAGCTCCACCTCCCTGCTCGGCGCGGCGCTCCAGCTGCTCTCAAACCAACTGCTCAATTCTATTCACTGCCGCGACTGAACAAAAAAGTGGCTATTTATTAGAATACTTGTTTGGTATTGTTCGGTGCCACACAAAAGGCGTTTCATTATGTTGGGGTGGGGAGAAAAGCCCCTCACTTTTTTTTCCTTTTCTTTTTTTTTCTTTTCTCTCCAGACCGAAACAATAACTTGAAATTGTCTTTAAAGTCTTTTCTATCAATAATAAATTTCATTTTCTTCTCTCTCTCCCGCTCTCCCTCTCTCCCCCTCTCCCGTGCAGTGTGTGTGTGTTGCGCGTGTGTGTGTGAGGGGGAGAGAGAGAGAGCGAGTGAGCGAGAGAGCGCGAATGGTGAGTGTGCGTGTGTCGCCGGGCACTCGTGGCTCGGGCACAGCTGCCTGGGAGCTGCGGCTGGGCGAGGGGCGAGAAGCGAGGAGGAGACCGCCGGCTCCATGTCGCGCTGCCCGGCACCTGCGGGCACGGTCGGAGGAAGGTGTGAGCTAGGCTAGAGCAGAGGAAAACAAAAAAACAAACAAACAAACAAAAAAGTAATAATAATAAGGCTGCCCCTTCAGATGATATGTTGGGAGGAGGCTGGAGCTGGAAGAGCAACTGTAAGTGTGCCTCTAACTTTTGAGGGGGTCTTCACCCTGTCTTGGGAATGGAGGAGGGAAAGCCGGCGAGGGGAGGGCTTCCAAGTTACTTTTGCTGCAAGGAGGGAAGAGCCGATTGCAGTCACTGGGTTATCGGCTGTGACACGGATTTGGGGGGGAAGAGGGTGACAGGGTTTTGGGCTACCCCCCACTCCGCCTTCTGGGGAAGATGCCTCTCTGGGTTTTGAGGCGGGGGAAGGAAGCGACGGCCGGGGCCGGGGGCTGCGAGCGGGCTGGGGCGGGGAGGGCGCCAGGGGCGGTGGCGCTGCCTCCCGAGCGCGCAGCGCCCGCTCCGGTTACACGTTCAAAAATTAACATGTCGGTGCGCGGGTGCCATTTAGTGAAAGGTGTCTTGGGCAAAGAATCAATTTCGCTGTGACTGACCCGCGGGCTTGTCTGTATTAATACCGCCAAAAAAAAGGGAAATCAATAGGCAGAGCAGCCCTCAGCTTTTACAACTAATGCCTGCTTAATCTGTGCCCCTCGGAACGAGCATTCACATGGGCTCCCAGCACTGCTAATGCGGCCGGGCTGAGCCCTGCTCCATCTTCCCAGGGAACGGGGATCCCCGGATCTGGTTCCCTGTGAAGGTGGCAGTTGCCGGGACCTCTCGACAGGGAGTTTGTGCCCCGCTTCACGAAGTCAAGTCCCAGCGAAAAAAAACTCTCGGGGGCTAGGGCTACCTGGAATGGTCCGACTCAGGCTCTCACCCTCTTTCCCCAGCTCCGAAGTGTCTGTAGAGCTTCTATTGCTATAAAGTATCGGGATATTAAAAAGGTGACATGGATTTTTCCTCTCATATTTGACAGTGGTATTTGGGGTCGATCAACAGGCAATGGAGCAAGGTTGTACATCTATCGATCAGGGAGGGGACGGGTTTTGGCTGAATCTCTTTTCAGAAACAGGTGTTTAAACATGATAGCGGCTTCAGTCAATTAACCCATTAAAACCCCGTTTTATCGCATTGATTCCCGCGGGCTGCCATAAAAGGTTATGGTTTGAAAGCCTCTTTGTTAAGGAGGGGAGTGAGTGGATGGATGGACGGATGGACGGATAGCGGTAAGAAGGGTGGATGCAAAGTGTCCTCAAACCTACAGTGTCAAGCAGGCAGTAAGATGCCGAACTACGGTTTCTCTCCACTAAGACAGGCTGCACCAGCATCTCAGCGCGCCCCGTCTCCCCCCGCCGCTCCTGGTCCCGACCCCGCGGAGGGACAGAGCAGCCGCTGTGGGCCCTGGGGACTGCCGCCATCCCCTACCCGCCGTGGGCCGCCCGGTTGAGCAGACCCTGTGGCAAAAATTGACTTATCCACCTCAGGAAAGGGATCTCCCGTGGGGGCTGCACTTCCTGCCCGGGGAGGAGGGGTCCGGCCGGGGGCGGGGGCTGCTGCCCTGCAACAGCTGCGGGCCGGGTCAGGCTGTGGATGCAGCTAAATTGTAGCCATAGATAGTTGCAAGAGGTGTTACTCCTAAAACAGGACAGTCTATGAACAACCTGCCCTCCCCACTCCACCCCCCGCCCCAACACCTTTTTCAGGTTTGCCGGTCTTTGCTGTAAATTACGTATCTGCTAAAAGAGTCAGTAGCCTTTTTACTATCCCGCCTTAAGGTGACTAGCAGGGAATCCGTGTAATGGGAATGTGAAGTATCAGTGATCTGGTGAAAAATAGATCTGCGACAAACACACCTTTTCCAAAAGGCAAATAAACACGGGATCCCGACTCCGTCCAAGTAATCGGGATCTCCCGTTGGTGGGAAGGAAACCGGGGTTTTCTCCTCGCATCTCTGAGGTTCATTATCCGTCTTCCCATGGCCAGAATGCTGCACTGGATGGAGCAAGAGTATCATGTATTTTCTCTGGGTACCTTTAATTTCCAGACCAGCTATCTGAGATTATTTAGATGTTTCTAGTTTTCCCCCTTGTTTGCTGTTTTCTGAAGTAAGCACTGGATGAGCGACCGAAAAGGCTTGAAATCGTGTCAAAGTGATGTTTTAATTTCATTGGAAAGTCTATTAAACGAGAAGATGTAATTTGTGTGGGATGTTTCAATGAAAGGAGAGATCGGAGTGGATGATACTTTCGCTGTCCTGTGAACCTCATGTCATGTTTATATTGAAGCTTGTGTAGCTAATCTAATTTGCAATAACAGGATAGTCTGCAAGAAAGAAGCTTCTACATTATTTCTTTTTTTTTTTTCACTCGTTTATTTTTTACGCAAATTCATTCTGACTTGCCCTGAACGATGCCTTTGCAATTTGGGGATAACTGAGGAGGATGCAAACCAGAAATATTACCTTTACGGTGTTCTGAGCGATGTGCAAGAGACATAACCATCCAGGTTGCCCTGCTGGAAATAGGATGTCGCACTTGGGCTTGTGAAGCTCTTTTTTGCGTGACTGACATTTCAGCAGCACAATTTTAAAGATTAATTTCATACTAACTTGCCGTGCCGTGCTGGTCCGACGAACTCTATATCCCCGCAGCTCTTCCTTTTCCTTTAGAAGTTCACAGTTACAAAACTATACTTTTGAAATATTTTCCTTTTGTTGGAAGGTAAATTGCTGGGTCGGATTTCTTGTTTTGTTTTTTTTTTTTTTGTTGTTGTTGTTTTGAGGGGGGTTTTTTGTCTACAGGGCCACTCAATAACTCGATTGTAAAAGGTAAAAGTTGTGGGCATCCTTTTAGGCAGAAATCCCAAACCTATGGGACAGTGCAAACCCTCATCTCCCGCGAGATGCTGTGCCATCTGATCAGCACATATTCCTGGCGTGTGCCTTAGTAATAATAATTAAAAAAAAAATCTGAACAGACTTGAAAATTACAACTTTTCTGTCATGTAAAAAGGTGTATTCAGTTTGTTAATTACAGGGAGTTGTGTCATTGGAATGTTATCAATGACCCGTTTAATTTTACTGTAATTACTGACAAAATAAGACAAGGATAGTTCACAATACAGGATATTCCTCTTTCGGAACAATATTATGCTGGAAGTCGAGTTAATGCGTCCCATAAACAAACATTTTAGAAAATGCTCCTGCTGGCAGAATTTCGTAAAGTCACGATTCTGCTTTTTCTACCGACTCGGAACTCCCACCAGGCGAAGGATTGGGACCGTTCCAAGGCGAGGGGACAACGCAGTACGTCCTGCCGGGAAGAGAAGAGGGGAAGCAAATCTCTGCTTAGGTGCAGGCTGACCGCCCTGCCGTCCCACCGAGGTGTCGCTCGCCGTTCCCTGTGTCGTGTCGGTCCCAGGAACTAAGCTGGGAGGTGACACCCCGCGGCCCACCTGCCCACTGGGACCCACTGTCGCCTTGGGGCGGCCGCCGGCTGCTTCGGAGATCAAACGTGCAGGGAGATCGATACTACTTCTTTTAGGCGCAGAGAAAATATAAAGCTGATTTTCAAAGCCAGTGAAAACTAGAAAGGAAGGACTGAGAACAGAAAGGCTGGGATAGACAAACTCTCCGGAAAGGGGCGATTATCGGCACTGGGGAGGGAGTGGAGATACAGAATTCCTCTAGAAAAATTACTCTAGCCGCCTTTCTATCTGGCACAATAAATAAATGAAAGTAACTAGACGGAACAGCTGCCTGCCTTTTGGACGCTTTGATTTTGCCCGGAAAAGACTGGCCCTGGGTACACCCCTGTGCTCCGTGTCTCGCCCCCTCCTCAGCCTCCGCGCCCCGCAGGGCGGGCGGCTCCCGGCAGCCGAGCCTCGCCGGCCCCGGGCGCGGAGGGCACCTGCCTGCTCTCATTAGGACTTCAGAAACCTTTCGGCCCCGTCCTGTACCATCCTTAGTGTTCCTCCGGATGCCTCCCGACTTTACCCCGGGGCAGCCCCGCAGGGCAGGCTCAGCGCCGGTGGCCCAGGTTGCCCCCTCTCCGCGTGCTCCCAGCGAGGTGGTGAAGACCCTTCTGTTGGGGTGGAGATACAGGGAAAGCAGCCCGGGAGCCCAGCCGACGCCTCCCCAGGCCTCTCCAGGGGGCCGTAGTGAGGTCCTGCAGCGGGGCCGCTGCTTGGGTCGCGCTGATGTCGCGACAGTCCGAGCTGTTTGGAATCGGCGGCCGCGAGCGGGGTGCGCCAAGGCGGCGGCAGGACAGCCCTTACCCTCGTCACGCTTCCAGTTGGTTGGCATGGCTCTCCTAGGCGAAGGGGGGAGACATTTCTCGTCAGGGAATTTTAGCCCTTTCCTTCCCCTCCCTTTTCTTTTTCCCCCCTTCCCTTTCATTCATAAACCTGGTGGCTATAGACGCAGCTTGAATATTTACGTCTCTTCCCCCAACCGCTCCACCGTTAACCCAATTACAGAATTCATCAAGAACTGTGTTGAATTATCTCTTTCCATACAGTATCAGCATTAGCCTAATTAAAAGCTATAATGTCTGATATAATGATTAAATCGTTAGCTCTGCTGTAGGGAAGCAATATTTTGTTTTCCCTTCAATTAGAAGCTGATTGAGGTTTTCAGAGCAGGTCAGCTGTGAAATTTGAATTATATGTGTGAGTACCGTTCACAGGGTGAGCCCCTACTCGAAAGCTCCAGAGATTCTCCATACGCTTTTACCCAGCAAGCTGGGAAAAGACAACAAAACAGAAAGAGCCCGTAGCTGGTTTGGGACTGAGACCCTAGGATCGCACGGAACAGTTGTTAACACTGGAAAAGAAAGCGAGACTTTATTCAGGCGCCTTTTTTCCTCTACCCTATCTCGACTGGGTATCAGGTCGTGTTGAAAGCCGTGATCCCCGAGTATCCAAGTCACCGAAGCCAGGAAAGGGCTCTCTCTCCCTTGCCTGCTTCCTCACGGTTTCTCGCTTTGGCCCAAGTGACGGCACCCCGGGAGCGAAGGTGCGCTTTGCATTTCGTGCTGGTCAGCGGCTTTTGCAGTGAAGTGCCAGAGGAGCTGAGAGCGATCCCGCACACACACCTCCCCGCCCTGCGATTCAGATAGGGCTGGCGAGAGATCAGCCAGCATCTCTCTTGAGCATCTCCCCATGGCATCGCCCCGGCGAGGGCTGGCGCTCACCGGCCCCGACCCGAGGTGAGGGAGGCACGGCGGCAGCCAGCAGACGGCGATCGCCGCCTGCTCCGGGGCGCCCAGTTCGGCCCCGCCGCCCCTTTGCCCCCTCCTCGCCCGCGGGGGCACGGAGGGCACAGCGTGGGCCAGGCCCGCGGTGGGCGACCCCTCCCCGAGGGGGCGGCCCTCCCGTCACAGCGCGGAGCTGGGGGAGTGGTGGCCCGGGGAGACACTTGTCTCTGCGGCCGGCCCTCGAGCGGGCCACGCCGGCCCCTGTCCTCTCCACGGGCCCAGGCGGCGGCCAGGGCTGCCACTGGACTTTTAGCTCTCCCCAGTCCTGCTCCCAGTGCGGGATCTACTCCTCGCCTCCCCTCTGGCTTCCCTGCAACGTTCACCCAGCACACCCCACTTCCCGCGGCTGGCCCCCGCTATTCCCTTCACCACTCTACTCCTGGTTCTTGGCAACCCACTTTCCTCTGGGGAAAGCCCAAGGGCCTCCCATTTCCGGGCACAGCCCCCAGCTTCACTACCCCAGCCCAGTAGATCTTTCTTGGCTTTTCTCCCCTATCAAACGACACTCGCAAAAGTGCTTCACCTCGTTCCTTGTCCCTCGAATCGGGATCTGCACTACCTTTACCACGAAATAAAAGCCCCTGTCCGCCCCCCCGATCTGGAAAGAAGGGATCTTTCCTCCCTTCCCCTCGTTCAGTCGATATACACCTCCCAGCCGGCTGAGAGTGGGGTGCGCCTGGACCACAGGCAAGAGTGCTCATGGCAGCAGCGTATGCTGCTCCCTGTCCGCGTTTCTCCCCACAAAAGACGGTGTTCGTGGCAGTTTGGCTGCTTTTAGGGGAGGGTAATTTATTTGCCGTGTTTATTTGCCGGGGGTGGGGGGAAAGAGGGGAAATCCCCACACCGACAAAAAGCCGAGAATGGGGGCAGCCCCATCAGAGGCTTCTGATGAGCGGCTGCCCCTGAACCAGAGAAGGGAAGGACAGGGTCGGCCTTCTCTGCTGTTTCCTTGCATATGAGGGAGTGGGGAAGCAGGTGTGTATCTCCAGTTCCCAGGGATAAGTGTATGTTCCTATGGGGTCTTCTGGGTGACAGAATGCACAGGACTTGTCCAGAAAAGGTTGCCCCACAGAGATCAGACCCATTTATTTGTTGGGAGGCCTTTAGGTACCTTTATATCAAATTTCAGGGGGAAATACCACTAGGGCCTTGGGTGGATGGATAATGTGTGAGCCATGTCATGTATCGCACAGTTTTTACTCCTAATGTCTTCATTTGGCCATCCAATACACAATTTAGCAATCACAGCAGCCTCACTTGTTTTGCCGCAGCAGATGTGTCAATCTGGGAAGATATTAGGTGGAGAAACGTGTCCAATCATGCATTGCCTCCCTGTCCTTCTTTGCACCTTTAGGGCTGACTGAAAGGGGACAGGATCCTCCTAAAGCATCCTCACCCGAGCTAACAGCATCACTCAGGCTGAGCTCAAGGAACCCAGAAGCAGGCCAAGCCTTTGGCTGTCAGAAATGGCGAGGCGCTTTACTCTCCCCAGCAAAACCAGATTGTTGTGATTAGATCACTATTTCATGACGAGTCATTGGAAATGGGGAAAAAAACACCAAGTCTAATCCTACCCCAGTGCCTAAGGATGGTGCTTTGTGCACAGTGCATACTCCTCCTGCAGAAAACTTCTGGTGGTAGTAACAGTCACTGGGGGAGCTGCAGCACGATTCCAGCCTTGGACAGCCACTAGAGTCAGGGAAATTTACACTGACGACCATGAAAAGAGCAGGGATGTGTGCGTCCCTTTCTCCACCTGGCGAAAGGTGGTGGGGGTGGCAGTTCATACATGCATGGGCATTTGTGCTACAGACTTGTCATTCCCATGGCTGAAATTAAAGACTGCAGCTTGAATTTCCATATGGACCGTTTTCTCCCCTCTGCAAAATAACTATAATCTCACAGGACAACCGGGGCACAAAGATAGTCTTTTAATATTCTCGAGGGGAAAGAATAAGTCATACAGCTGTACTGAGTATATTATTATGTGTCCATGTACCTTCTTCAGTGGCAGGTAAAATCCCCTAGGACTAAGTGAATAATGACTGCACCCAGTCTCTGCCTCATGCCCAGGCGTAGGCCTGGGAGCAGTTTTAACACCTGGCAGAGGCGTCTGAGGGGGGCACCGGAGAAATCTCCACAAGTCCCGGGGAAAAGGCGCGTTTCGGTGCGGCTCGCACCGGTGCGGTGCGGACAGCCTTGTGCGCCTCAGCCCCCCTAAACGCTGCTCGACGGCCGTCTAAGCGCGGGTGGCGCCCGGTGGGGAGGGTCGGCCCGCGGCACCGTGCGTCCCCGGCGGGGCGGGCGGGACGGCCGTGTGTGTGTGTGTGTGTGTGTGTGTGTGTGTGTGTGTGC
>VWZF01003843.1:766015-813563 GCA_013396755.1 Sclerurus mexicanus
GGGGGAGAGCAAGCCGTCCCTCCACTTCGTGGCGTGTTGACTCCTCGTCTTCCAGAATACTCAGCACCCCAAAAAGCGAGGATGCTGGGTGCCTCGGCACTAACCCACGACCAGCACAGAGCACCTCTGTGCACATCGGCCGAGCCGAAGGGGATGTGAAACCCGTGGGCCAGACAGGGTTCGGAGGCATCCCTCTTAAAAGTGCTGAGTGAAGCCTCAGACACATGCTGCCACGCGTGGCCTCACTCTGCGAAACGCGGCGCCGTCTCGCTCCGCTGCCCTTCCATCTCCCCAGCGCCACGGGGAGTCACGCAGCTCTGGAGATGGCTGGCGCCCGGCAGTGGCAGACTGGGACCGGAGGGTACCGGTCAAGATTAAGCGACTCTCCCTGTGTTCCTGCTGAGGTTAGGAGTGGATGCTAGTTTCCGCCGGGAAACTGAGGTCTGGAGCAAGTGATTTCCCACGGCCAAGGTGGAGAGGAGTCAGACAGCAAAGCTTGGCTGAGAAGTCACTTCTGGAGAGGCAAAGCCAAAAGAGAGGCAGAGGAGACGAAACAGAAAACGTGTCAGGACACAATATTGCAGAGCTGGTGTGGGAGGGCTGGCGTGAACGAAGTGGCTGCAGAGAGGGAGGTGGGGGAACCGTGGGAGCCGACTCCCTTTGCGCGAGAGGCAGGAGGGATAACAGATTACGGGTGTGAGGCGGACAAGGGCCTTGCCTGCCTGCCTTCGTGCCTGCTAGCTCCAGCCCCAGTGTGCCTCTGCTGAGTAATGTCCAGAAGAGCTGGGACACAGGGATAGCCCCGAGGTGCAGGACGGATGGCAAAGGAACCAGATGTGTAGGCACATGTAACGGGAGGCTTTAATTAGAGAGGCTGAAGAGAAAGCCCGTCAACTTTTACACGCAGTGAACCATTCTACCGTCAGAGGAAACTTTGCAAAAGTAAAAATTAACAAACTAAAGGCTTTTGAGGATCTTTGATGTAACAGTGGTGCAGCGTATGGGGTCCACTCCTGTGTCCGCATGCTCAGAGTGGTAAGGAGTGCTATGAGGAGATTCTTCGAGTCCTTAAGCCTAAAACCAGGACACCCCTGGTGATGCCTTTGTAGGACAGGCTAGAAGTCAGTAGGAGCTGACTGAGTTGAATGACACCACTGCATGTACTGTCAAAAAGTCTGGAACTGTCAAAGTGAAACCCCCATCCTTTAACACATGAGGAGCTGGTGTGGAGTGAGGAGCAACAGCCAAGGTTAAAAACACTGGTGCCTGGCTTTGGTGTAGGAGTACTGGGGCCTTGTAACAAAGAACACATAGCCCACCCCAAATTTGCAAAGCCTTGAGGTGCCCCCGTTCAGTTTCATGCCTATCTTTCCTGGACGGTGTAATTCTCTGAAGGGAGAAGCCTTCAGAAAGGTCTCATTTCAAGAAAGTCATTCAATGCTTTAGCACGGCTTGTCAGGATGGGTTTGGGGGTAATATGCTTCATGCTCAGTAAAATCTCATTGTCCACGCTTTCAGCCCGGACACCTCTCATTGATTTGGAGAAGACGTGTGCCACAGTTAACCGCAGCACTCAGATAGAGGGACGATCCCCCAGAAACCTTAAAAAAAAAGACAATGAAGCCGAGGAGAAGCAGGAGAGCATCTGTCGATGGGCAAACAATTGGGCAAGTGCTAGAGGGTGAACTGAGATCCGAGTGGGAAAATGCAGCTCCAGCCAGGGGCAGACCGGCGTGGGCTGAGGAAGTGCAGCCGACATGAGGTGGGGAAGGACCGGAGTCTGCAAAGTGTGCATTTGGGAAAAGAATGGCTTTCACCGGGAGGAGGTGAAATATAGTTTACCAAGGCGTAAAACTCCATAGCAACTAGGAACTAGCGGTGAACAAAGGCACCATACATCCACGGAGGGGGGTGAAGGTGCGGGAGGGGTGCGGGGGGGGGGAGTAGGGAGATGGTTATTTCCTACCCAAAAATTGTCTCGCACAGATTTTAGAATTATTGAATTGGTCTTCTTTTTTTTTTTTTTAACCTCCAGTGCAGCAAAAAACTATAGGAAGATTGTCTTGCTAAAACCACTGGATAGTTCAAGCCTTATCAGCTTAGAAGAATGAATGGCTCTTCAGGTTTAGAGCTACAAACACGTGTAGCCCAAGGCCAGGAAAGTTCTAAAACCCTAAACACGGGAGTTCAAAACGAAGTATCGATAGGAAAACAATTCCCACCCACTGGGGAAAACTCTGAAATATCTACCGTGCTTCTGAGTTACATATACTCAACCGTGGTCTCCCCTTATCTTACACACAGGACATCTTTGCCTTTTCGAAAAATCTAAAGCAATCCCTTTATCAAGCGATCAGATTAACTTCCGCATTACTTTTTATTTTATCTGTAGGTAGTAGAAAACAGAAAGAAACTGCTTTCTTTAAGAGTTTGGGGGCTTTGTGGGGTTTTTTGTTGGTTTGGTTTGTTTTGTTTTGGTTCGTGCATTATCAGTCCTACATTCCTCTAAACTGCTTTTCAGTCCCATGGCAAGTGAAGCCTTCACGGCTGGTTGTCGTCCCCCTCGTCCCTGATGTCAGAATGTAGGAAATAATGCAAAACACAAAATGCTGTCCAATCGAATCACTTTGAGCACGTGCATTTTCTATTTTGAAGGACTGAGAAAAAGAAAACAGAACTAAGTGGGAAACGTCTTTTAAAATACACAATTGTAGGTGAGTTCAAGCCTGTGTATTTCAAGGCGGAGAGACTGGAGAACTGTTAATATCAGATTCCATAATATAGCTCAGGAAGATTAAAATTTGGGGGGAAAAAAAAAAAGACATACGAATAAAGGAGGCGTGGAGTTTAGCCTAAAAAACTCCTCAGCAGTGTGTCTTGAACTGCCATAAGAATAAAGAGGAGGGATACAGGCATGCAGTGCATTTGCCAAACCGCTAATTTCCGTGCTCTGGTGTCACGTCATTACTTATGTGTCTTATGGAACAGATGAGAACGAAGTAATGGGAGCAGAACATACATTTCTCCCCCCAAAGTACTGCATCCTTTCATGTTCCTCTCAGTTTCTAACTTTTTATCAAGGCTGAGGAAGTTTCTGCTACCTCTCCAACCAAAATTTCCATTTAGCAGACTAAGTTCTGGGTCACAACAAAGGGACAGTCTCCTAATTGTTTTTCTTTGACTAGGCAGCTCCAGGGAAAAGCCCTGCGTGATTTTCCCGAGTATAGCAACATCTCAGTTTTAGGGCTCTCGGACCAAAGCTCACTAGATACGTGGGGCAAGCTCATCATGATGGTCCACATATTTAAGAGAAGTAAAGCTACAAAGTGGCGTTATTGCTCAAGGCATCCTTGGGTGACCACATAAGCCCAGTTTTGTACAATTCAGTAGAAACTTGTTATGTAGCTGTATTATTCAGTGGGTAGTTTCAGGAAGATAAACTAAATGCATTTGTGCATCTCAGACATGTTTTAAATGTTTTGTAATGCCTCAACTATGTGTTCATACATTCACATAGTTAAGGGTTCCTATTTGGACGTCTGTATTTATCATGTATTTTAGGATAGGCTTAGATGCTCAGTAAGAGAAAATACTACAGTTGAAAAGCAAAGTTATTCTCATGAAAAAGAACAATCTTAGAGTCCCTTGTTCAACACATGGTCTCTGCTCCTCAGGATATTCTTGCAGATCTCCTTTAACAAGCAAAAGCTAGTACACATTAAAGAAAAAAAAAAAAAAGAAGAATCTTTAATAAAAATTTCTGTGTGGATACCAACTGCTTCATAAATATATGCAATGACGTCATGTACTTGGGAACATCCCATCATAGGTTCCGGGTGTTTGCTGGAGAATGCAAGTCTCTCTCCATATTCGCACAGTTCCACACCAGATTCAGGTACCTGCAAGCCGAGGTGTCTTGCCGTACCTTCTAGTTTTATTATGACATGCCTATTGCCTAACAGGTAGAAGACTCGCTACAGGCGTTAAAACTGAGTGATGGATGGAAGTACCGAGGCGGAAAATCAGAGCTAAAATTCACAGAGAATGGGGCTTGTCTTTTGTCGTGCGAGTCATAATAATAATTAAAAAAAAAAAGTGCAGAAAATATATTACAGAAGCTCCGTTCCTATTCTGTGAAGCAGCTGGACAACATCTGGAACAGAGTCCCTTTCGTCATCGGGCATGACATAGTTAAGCGCAGCCACAAAACGTTTGAAGGGGAAATTTCGGCATTCCCTCCGCCGGTGCGCACGCCTCGCTTAGCGAAAACACCAAGCTTAGAGGGATTTCCAGTGTCTCTCTGGAGACGACAAACGGGTCTGTGAAATGTTGATTTCAAAAAAACTCTCCGAGTTTTCGGTGGAAGACGTCTGCCTTTTCCCTACGAAGGGGGGAAAGAAGGTTTTTCGCACGGAAAGCAGGGGTGAAGGCAGCTGCGGAGATGCCGCCTGCCGTCCTGGTTCCAGCCTAAAGGGCTGCTGATCCAAACCAGTCCGCACTTGAGAGGCTGTTACTTTGAACAACAACCTGATTAGACAAACTAGTTGCCAAACGTCATTAAATGAAGCTCGGGACCCGGCTACCCCCTGCGCCCGCCCCCGCCCCTCCGACACCGCCAAGTAGTTTCTTACAGAGCCCTGTGTGAGCAGCCCCTTCCCGCCCCGCCGTGGCACTACCACCCGGGGGGCACTCGCCCAGCTGCCCAGGTGCTTCTGCTGAGCAGGTTCCGGGCTCCTCCCCCATATCCCCCCCGCATTCCGCGTGGGGAGCGGGATTTTGTCCCCGCCGTGGGGGGAAGGTGGCCTCCAGCGTGGGTGCGGGGGCGGGACGGGGTGTGGGGAGGCAGAGGCCAGATGGTGGCAGCGTGGGTGCCAGTGAGGAGCCCCACGGCCCGGGGAGCAGCTCCGGGGCCAGGCTGTGGCGTCGCCATGAAGATAAACTCCTCTTGTCCCTGGAGAGGGAACACAGGGCAAAGGTTCGCCTGAACCTGGTCAGGGAACCGGCGACACTCAGGCTGCAAAGGCCTCCACTCTGCACTTTCCCGAGTGGGACAGGCGGGGCTGGCCCCTGAAGGGTTTTAACGGGAGTTTGAATCGGGCCCCGGAGGTTCCCTGTCCGGGGAGCCCGGGGATGTCTCGTTGGCCGGCACCGACTGCGGCGGGAAAGCCCAGAGCCAGCCTTGCCCCCAGGCTGCCGTGCCCCACATCCTTGCTCCACCCCTGATGCCGTTTATTTTTGTTCACTGGTGACCAAATGGCAATTTCTATGACCTAAGTTGCAGTCTGTCTCTTTGCCTACCTTCTTTCTCTGACGGTGTGTTTTGGGTAATTTTGAGGGAATTACGGGAATTTGAAAAAGCATGACTGCCTTTAGAAATATTTCTAGGAAACCTGTGAAAATGTTAAGCTTGGGACTGCAGTATTTTTGCACCTGCACAAAACACAAAATATTAACCAATTCAAAAGAATACCTCAGAGGGGGAGAGAAAAAAATCCACAGTCATTCAGTAGTAAAACAACAAGTCAGAAAATTTTCTCGACTTAAACAAGTAGTCACGGAAGAAATATATTTTCTTATATCAAAGAAGAGATATTTTAAAGAGTTTTCCTAATTGAAGTGCTCTGAGACATGTATTTTCTGCTCCAATAGCAGGGTTCTGTATTTCAGTGAGTATTGCCGTGCCACCAATACAGGAAAAATACTGCTCAAGTAGTAAGGAATGTTGACACACAATTAAAGAGTGACCTTCTTAAAGAACAGTTTACCTCCACCTGACAGCAAGACGTTAATAGAAAATAACATTTAGAATTTTGCCACTGTACAGAATACTTTCTGAACTTGTAAATAAACATAAACTCAACAACTACTATTCTCATTTTGGAAACTTTACAATTACTGCAGACTGCTAAGATCACTCCACTGACCCTCAACGGTACCACACAGATATTGCCAAACTGAATTCCTTTATTATACCTCAGAGTCAACACTTGTTAAAAAGGAGAATGCAGAGTCCCTAATTTAAATGTCAGCTTTCGGAGGAAGGGGGAAAAAAAAAAAAAAAAAGAGAGAGAAAGCTGGATAAATGGTGGTAAACTGTCTTTTAAAGAGAAATGAATTTGAGAAGTCTGTAGGAAAATGGCCTAAAGGTGAGTAAACTAGTGCTGTCTCTTCTTCAGCCTACAAGTCTTCTGCAGGTTATTTTTCCCTTGTACAAATGTAATTTAATAGCCAAGATGGATATTGTTTCACTTTCAGCTATCTGCTCTGTACTCCGGTCTCATTCTACATTAGATGATTACCTTACTGTCCTATATGCACAATTTAAAGGGAATTACCTATTACTTCAATTATTTGTTTCTTATCAACTGATGTTACACTACAAGGATTTGCATTGAAAGGACACAAAGAAAGAGCAAGTCATGGCACATTGCCAAATAAAAGAGTAATGTTCTGGTGAATTTAGCCCAAATAATTTACTGCTATATAAAAGTGTAAAAGTGGAAGGTGAACCCTTTGACCAATAAATCTCTTCTGCATGTGAAACCCTTATCTTGTCCCCTCCAATATATTCCACACTAGGAAGCCATCATCATTGGCTCTGGTTTGTTATTTGTAAACCTTGATCTTCTGCACTCGGTGTCCTAAATATGGATAATTAGCATCAGTTTATCACGCCTCTGCATATTTTCTCTTCTCTCCAAACATGCATGCTTCTATTGGCTGCCATTCTGTCACAGAAGATTATGGAGACAGATTGCAGAGAATGAATGTGCTAAACGAGATTAGGAAGGAATAGAAATAGCAACTTGGCCAATAAATTCCTCGTGAGAGCCTTATCATACAATTACACGTTGACTTGTTTCACACTCTCCCAGCCTCTTAATCCAACGCCCCCACCAAGAATAAAATTTCACTAATTTCTGAATTACTGCATATCCTCATGACTTGTCACTGAGAATGGTTGGAAGGAGCAACACGGTCGAAAATAGCACATCAAACTTCCAAAAAGAAAAGAAACTTTACAGACAGAAAGACATGAGACTTTAAACCAGGTTTGGCCATGTGTAGAAATTTTTGTCTAGCAGCAGTTTGAAGGGTCAGGACTTCAACATGCAGACATGTTCCTCTGCACTTTTACTCCCTAATTCTTTACATCGGGCGTTGCTTTATCCTTTGGAGGGACTTGGGAATCAGAATACATTGTGTTGATGCTGCTAAACTATGCACCTGCTGTGCAAAGGATTTTCTCCAATGAGCCTCTACAAACTCTTCAGAAAGCAATAGCAAAAACACCTACTGCTGCCACCGGTTTCTGGGACATTCCTGAAAATGCGGTATTAGAGAAGACGCCAAAAGTATGACAGCAAGGTGAGACAAAATCATGTGAACTCGCAAGAAACATCTACCAGCTCTGTGGAGTTAATTCTGTCCCTTCTGCCGCGGTTATTTCAATGTGGACATCAAGAAAACATGATTTCCATGACGTAATTAAGAGGACCCTTCAGGAAACGTCATTTCTGGAAACATTGGAAGTCTCCATTTCCCCCCTTATACTAGCCCAGGAAGGGGACTTGCAAGAAGTATTAATATTGTCATAATGTTGTTTTCATTATTTTAGATACGTGTGGAAGAAGAAAAAGGTCATAAACGGAATAAAAAGTTCTAAGACAGGTAGATAAAGCCTTTTTCTGTTGATCTGTATTCGTAGTTTGATGTCACCGTGCACTTGTCTTCCAGTTTCAGCAGAGTTAAGGACATTTTACAGCGTTTATTACAGTGAAAGGGCCTGCTTTAGAAAGCAAGGTTCTTGTATAACTCCAGTAATTGTTCACCCTAATAAATGTGAATCTTCAACCACAGACAGAACTCGGAAGAAAAGTATGATGAAGTTTTGCTATGCATTCCCAAGTCGCTCAGCGTCACTCCCACCTGTGCAATCAGATGCTGGGAACGTAGCACTGAAGGGATAAATGTCGCAAGTGTTAAGGATGTTCAAAATAGGGAATTCACTCGAGACCTTTCCTATTCACTTTTCCCCGGTGTGGAAGCGATCCGGGCTCCAGTGGAGAATCCTCTCTTCCTTCGAGCTGGAGACCTTGGGCCGCTAACCTTGGGCATGGGAAACCCGTCCTGCGAGTACCACAGAGTCTTGACCCTCTGCGTTATTCCAAAGTTAGTTAAGTGATGTTGGGCTTGGTGATTTTTTTTTTAACCTGCCTATTGCTTTTCTCTTTCTCTCCCTTGGAGTTTTGTTTGGTATTCAATCACCTCCAGATGGAAAACCAGACTGCAGTTAAGAGCCACATTCATCCAGAGCCTTAAAACCATACCGTTGCAGAAAAGATTGAGATGAGAATAGCATAACCCTGTGGGACAGCATGACAGCCTGCTACTTATTTGGTGCCACAAGAACCTTTGTAGTCACATAAAATAAAATTTTAATAACTCTCCCTTATTTCCTTATTCCTTTTCTTGTTATACCCATAGGCTTGTATACAGATTCATATGCACGTGTACCTATATATGCACACACACACACACACACACATACATATATATATATATATATATATACACACACACACACACATACATTCCCCGAATGAATTGGGATCGGGCAGAGAGGCGTTTGCCATTAATCTGGGAACAAACCGCTAACCTCGGTGACTGGTATTTTAGCTTTTCTTTTCTCGCTTCTCTCAGCGCGGGGAGAGCAGTAAAGCTTGTGTGGACTGATTGTGAGGGGCTCTGCTGGAATTTGGCAGGCCAGGGGCTTGGAGAGAAGCCCCATGCTGACTCCTATTCAGCGGGCCAGTTTTCTGCGAGCTTTGGAAGTTTCACTCAGCCGTGCACTCAATGGCTTCACAAAGCTGATTACAAGCTTCAGCGCATTCCTGAAGGAGCCAAAAGCGACGCAGGTGCAAACGAGCCGAGGGAGCCCCTTATCCCGGTGACAGAATGGGACAAGCTGGGAAAGGCTTGGACCACACAAATCCAAGGCTCACCAGGCAGCAGCAAGCCTGCCTTGGGAACCGGGGATCATTATCCGCTCCATTCAGCGGGGACCCAGCGGCGGCAGCGGCACGTCCCAAGGCTGGGGACGTCTCCCGGGGCTTTCCGTCCCGGGTGGGAGCAGCGCCACTTCACCTGGCATCCCCTCTCCGTTCCCTTCGCGGCTGCCTCAGACAGGGACCTGAGGTGCCCCTTGTCCCTCGAGCTGATTTGTATTCCAGCATCTGTTAGGCTTCAGCCTGCCGCCTGAAGTACCTCGCCGTTTTTTTCCCCATCGCGCCATCACACACGAAAAGCCTCCCACCCCTTCCCTCTTCCCTCTTCTCTTCCCCTGATAAACACGATGTTTAGGGTCTGTCTGGAAACTCAGCATAGAAAACGCACTGATTCGAAATGGCAGGTTTCCTCCTGACTGAAGTTCTCTAACAAACACCCTATTTTGAAGACTGCCTTTAATTCCAGAGAGAAACCAGCCGAGAGTGCACCCGCCTCCCCTTCCAATTACTCGAGCCACTCGATTCCCACAGAAACCTCCCGCAACATAAGCGCCTGGTGAATGCTTTCTGACTCTGTGAAAGCAGCCCACGGTCCTTGCCCTTCCTGCCTCCCCAGCGAGCGAGGGGGTGGCGAGGAGTCGAGGGGGTCTCGATGCCGGAGAGGGTGAGGCGTGATTTCTTTTAATTAGGAGTTCTCGGAAGGAGTTCCTCTCGCCTCCGCTCTGTCGCCCCCGTTCCTCGCTCCCCAGCCCTTCCCCTGCAGCCAGGAGAAGAAGCTGCACTTTACTTCGCTGCAGAATTAATTACGGCTCTTCCTCGGTATCAATTACGGAGGAATCAGCCTTTCCTGGGGAGAGGAGAAATAATCAAAAGGCTTTTCAGTCTTGCTGGGGGGGGACGACCTCGGACCGCCGAGCACATAATGCGGCAAGGGGACTGCCGCGTTTCTGGCCGCTGGTTTCATATGCAAATGGAGAGCTGCCTCCAAGTTATCATTATGGTTTTATTTTTTTTTTCTTAATGTTATTATTGTGTCGGGGTTTTAATAGCCACATGCTCTACCCTTCCCTTTCAGCGAGGTTTCCTTGGCGATCAGCCACGCCGCTTCTTCCCCGGGCGCGCTGCCCCCGCCCCAGCGCCTGCCCCACGTCCATGTTAATTTCGCCCTATGGAAATGAAAGCGGCCCGGCCGGGCAGCTGATATTAAAGCGATCCCCCGGCCCCGGGGCTCGCCCTCCCCGCTCCTCGCAGCGGCCGTGCCTCCGCAGGAGCGCGGCGTGTCGGTGCCGTGAGCCCCCACCCCAGCCCCCCGAGCCCGCCGCCCCTTTCATGCCTGCGAGATGCTGGGGAGGCAGCGGTGCGTTTGCTTGTGCGGAGCACACCGCCTGCAAGCGGTTGCCTTGGCAGAAAGGTGCAGCTTTCTGATGTTCTTTTGTCTGATAACTAATTCAAGTTAATGCGATCTTTATGTAAAGCTAACAGCGGATAATTGTCTATTTTCTCGCCAACAATCTCCATCACAATCACTTATCTGGAAACCTGCGGTTGTATTAATCGTTATATTCCCCGAGATAAGCGTCTCTCGAATTATCAGTAAACACTGGAGGGAAATTAAACAAACTCCAGAGCCACTTAAGTTTCCTCTGCAGCTTTTAACTCCCTTCTCCGGGAGGGGGTGGGTGAAAAGAGAGGACGACGACACCCCCCAAACCAATTTGGGGACGGAACACAACATGAAAGGGGTGGGGGTGAGTGGGTGGGTTGTGGGTGGGTGTTTGTGTGAAACAGTGGAGAAGGGCCTAAAATTTTGGATAGTTTTGATGACCTGAGTCCTGCTGAAGATACTTTCCCTCTCTTTGAGCTGTCCATGTGGCAGACAGGCACACACCTTACTCTCCGCTCGTCGGGCTGGGGTCGGTCTTTAGTGGCCCCTGGGACCTTGTTGGCAGTTCTTGTAAATCATGTAATTAAGTGTATTAGTCGCTGCAGGGGAAAGACGAGAAGCTAGGAGAGAATAAGCCGAGATTGAGCAGGAGTCGCATGGATTTAGGTCTGATACACGAGGAGAAGAGAGTTCTGCTTCCTTCCGAGAATCACCGTATTAGCACAATTATTGGCAATATTTATACTAGAGAGTGATCCGAACCCCAGGAGGGTAACAGAGAGCGCGAGAGAGTGAAACTACTGTGGGAATATGTTTTACTGCTCCGATCCCATCAGTTCCGTTAGGTGTAAAGAAATTACAGCAAATTGTTCTGGAAACCCCTCCAGGGAAAACATACTTGTATGACAAAGATTTTGTCTTTTTGAGATAAAGTCAAAACATCGGTGTCAAATGAAACTCATTTTAGGGGCTCTGCCGTGTGTGTGTGTTTACTCGAGTACCTGAGTGTGGGGGCAGGGGGGAAAGCAGCCCAAACTATGATATTTCAGTCGTGAATCTGGGCCAGCAGAGAGTTTAGACCTTCTTCGGAAAGAGCGAGGCGTCCTCCATCCTCCCCTGGCTCCCTTCCCCTCGCCCGGGCTGGGGACACGGCCGTCCCGCCCGCCGCCGGACTGGCTGACAGTGCCCTGCGCGCTTCGCCTTTCTAGGAGGGTTTTCCACGTCGAAAGCGCTTTATGAACATTAACTAATTAATCCTGGCATTTAGTTACGGAGCAGGCACTAAGGAATTTCAAAACTCGCCTTTATGACGAGCTTTATTTATTGTCGACTGTTTTGGGGGGGTTTTGTGTTTTTGTTTTGTTTTGTTTTATTTTGTTTTTTTCTCCAAGCGAACATTTATTCACAAAGTTTTCCAATGGCATGTCTCCCATCTTAACCAAGGGAATGTGAGGTCTGGGATGAAAAAAGAAAAAAACAACAAAACCAAACACCAAAACAGAAAAAAAATCCCCTCAATGCAACCAAACACAAACAAAATAAAAATATACCTCAACGAAACACACAAGCCTCCCGTTACTTATTTCTGTGTCATGGCAGTGTAGTTCCAAACATGATCAGTTTCTTAAAAAAAATAAATATATATGTATAAAATAAATCTTCTAAATGCTTCGATTCCCGAATTATTTCTCTTGAGCTAAAGTTCCCAGGGTAGCTTTTTCTTATGGCATTTGAGAATCATCCCACTTCATCTCTCACCTGAATCTTGTCATCTGTGCCATCTTGAAGTGATCTGTGAACAATGCTGGTCCCTTGGACAGCCCAAGCTGGTCAATCAGGCAGAACAGACTATGCAAATGGAATGGAAAGGCGAAGCGATGAAGAACAGTGGCCCCCATTGTCTTGGGCATTTCAAAGCGAAGCCCAGCTGCAGCAGGCGTTGCTGTCTCGGACCCTTGGTTGCTACTCTAATGTCATCATTGCAAAACATCACATTTTGAAAACTCTACAGTCTGAATGCATGATCAGCCCTCCACAAAGATTTCACTTTGCCGTGACATCTTTCGAAGTCAAAAAAAAAAAAAAGGGGGAAAAAGGGGGGGGGGAAGCCTCCCTCCACCCCCAACAACTGGGTCTGGGATCCCAGCCACACTGCCCGCTCACATCCCGCAATCCCTCTCCCTCCACTCCTAATAACTGCGGTGCAGCTGATGCCTTTTGCAACCTTTCGGTGAACGCCTCGCCTTTCTTATTGTTTTCAGAGTTGAATCGGATGATGATCTAAGTTGCATTTAACTTATTTTCTGTCGGGTCTCTTTCAGGCACTCTAATGAGCTAACGCAGAGGAAAGGTCGCTGTGAGCAGGCAGTGAAGTATTTATTCACAATTGCTTCCAAAACTTCAGATATGCGGGGCTTTAAAAGAGTCAGGCAATGTCTTTGCGAGTGATTAAACCAGCAGCTAAGCTGGGTATTTACGGGTCCGTTAGGAGTTTTAGTGAATACTCGCTTTCTTAATACACTCATGCAGTTGCCGCTCCTAAACATTGCTGCCAGCCCTGTTCCAGCTTTGCCTTCCGGCACTGGTCCCAAAGTTAGCCCTGCCATGAGAAACGAACTTTCAGTTCAGTGAAGCTGAGGGCTGTCAGATGATTAATGTGCATTTTCAAGGGGCAGAATCATTGCCCATGTTTCACTTATTGTTCCTTTTCATTTTCTTTTGTCTATAGGTGACATTTGTTATCACCATGTGTTGAGCAGAGGAAACCTCCCTCTCTTCCAACCTCGTGTCAGGAGCCTGTGCTCAAGGAGCAAAGGTCTGTGCCATTGGTATCTAAAAATGTTGGTGCTTACCTTTTCCTCTTCCCAGTCTCTCATCTCATAGGAATTAATGAATCCAAAGCTACTTCTCCAACAACAGTCTTACTAGAGTGAGCCTACAGACATGGGTAATGCCCCAGCCTCAGACACTGTCTGGTTCATAGAGTGGTCACACATATTAGTGGTCACCCTTGAGTATGGACTGTTTAGTGTTCATGCAGGAGCAGAGAAGAAAGTTTCATCAGCCTAAGAGAGCTGAAACTCTTAATTAGAGCATTTTCAGGAACAAGAATAACTCAGTGCTCCTTTCTACCCCTTAAACTGGCTCTTTCCCTTTAGATTGGGTAATGCATTCTGTAATAACATCACATAAATTGCAAAGGATGGAATTATTTAAATGTAAATAATTATTCAATGTGAGTTGATTGGCTTCCTAAAATTAAGGTTGCCCTATTCAGAATGCAGTGGTTGATAAGAACGAAAAGATGAGTTGCAAAGAAATCCAAAGAGAGGCTGAAGTGAATGAAGCAAATAAATTAATGCATAGGTACCATTTCACCCTCTGGCTGGAAGACCTTTCCCCTTGCCAAAGAGAGTTTTCCAAGGACAAGTAATGGGTTAAAAGAAAGTCTGTTTTCCACTACATCAGACTCATGGTCAAATGAGTAATAGCAGGAACTCAGACCACTACCTGTCTCATACAAATGTTTCAATAGAGATGATACGAATTGTAAGCACCCTTCTCTGACAGGTATTTGTTCACTTATCACCTTTAAACTTTGTCTGCTAGACAAATGGATCCCCCAGAATCTATGTGCTAGGAGATGTTGGACATGCTTCAGGTACCCTCTGGATCACTCACTTGCTGACTTGAATGCAGAAACCCAGAGGAAAAGCAATGTTGTGTGACCAGTTCCTACACAGAGGACAACAGCAATGGACATGACCAGGCACCAAATGCCCTGTTACTGTAAATGGGTGCATCTTCATCTGGTGCTCTGCTGAAGAACTTCCAGAAAGAGGTTATGAAGGAGAAGCTTCAAAAAGGAGCAGCAGCTCATCGCACCTCTCAGGGAGGTGTTGCCATGAGGATATGTAGAGGTAGGGGTTCTCTCTGTGCATACCACAGTTCCTAGTAGATGGTGAGGTGGATAATGTCCTCAGGGCCCAGACCATGGGAGGTGAACAGAGGTCCACAAGGTCTTGTCACCACTTCTGACCAGGGCATGTCCCTCTCCCCCAGCAGCCTTATTCCAAACCCATCCTGTCAAGTGGACTTGCCCCTTCTCAGCAGCCTTCCAGCCTCACATGCTGGGGAAGAAAGCCTGACGGTGTGCTAGCCACCTCCTGCTTAGGCTCTCTGTTCCTTTACAGAACCAAAACAGTTCCCATCACCCCAAGGTTAATGGATTTGACTCTGCTTGGAGGGTACTGGTCCCAAATCCGCCCTTTGGGTGGGGTGCAGAGATAACCAGGGACAACCTTCTTTCCCAGTGGCCCCACATCCCCCTGCCTGTGGGATCTAATTGGAAAAGAGATCAGCTTCTCCCTTGAGGAGCTGAACTTTGCTTTTCTCTCACAGCTGGAACTTCTGCCCCTTCCCCCTACCAGCCCCAGTCCTGGTACATTCAACCACAGTTATCTCTGCTTGTGCACTGACTGTATTTTTCATGTTTATTATCATCCAGCCCAGTGTAGTGCCATCTGGCACAGGCACAACGGGGGGAAGGAAACCATATATTCAGCAAATGGAGCATACAGGGTTTAGATTTTGTTTTGTCTTGTTTTTCTTATTCTTCTAGTTTCTGTTTAAAATTATGTGGAACAGATAGCTGAGCATTTCTGCCTTAAGAAAAAAATGATCAAAACTCCCAGTATGAAACTAAAAATTACAGGAGAGCTGAGATGCCAGGAAGAGACAAGAACATCCTTCTGCTGAAATACAGTTTCTTCCTTTTCTCCTGTGTTTTATTTCACCTCATGTCCAGAGAAGGAATAGAATTACTTTAAAATGTTTGTGTTAACTCTTTTTATTCAGGATTTGTTCTGATCTTTCAAATAGTTATTTTACTATAAGACATGTATTGCAAGCGATTTGTAACAAACCGCAGTCCTCCAGAGCAGTAGAGCACTATGAAACATCCTGCAGTCCTCAAAACCTTTGCTATTTTTACTGCCACGATAAAAATTGATACAAAATACAGCTCCAGAGTAGATACAAAAAAAATACATGTAGTATCTTCAGTGAAAGCTAGTACCTATTGCATTGCCACCCTAATTCAAAGACAGTTTTATAACAGAGTTGTACAACCAAAGTGTACTTCTTCCCTGATAATTCATGCACTGCAAGATTATCAGTGGAATTGCCCGTGGAGAAAGTACTATACAATGTATTGTATTACCTGATTCATTTTCTTTCAAATTTTACTTTAATTTTAATTTTGGCTAATTACTGTATTGTGATCTAAGTCAGCAATCTCAACTTAACTATCATCTTAACTTTTGAAGAAACCCTACAAATGCATGATAATAATGAAATTTAAATTAGTGTTGGTTATTGTGCAATGTCTACACCATGGAAAAGCAATCCTCTGGGTACTTTAATTCCATTTGCATATGTAACATTGTGTTTTACCTACTTAATTTTTCAGACTAAAATTCTCTGCCATTTCCAAACTATAGAGATACTATTAAAAACTTGTTTGAGGTATTTATTTATTTTCTTTTTCTAAATTGAATGATAGCTTTGATGAAAATGTGAAAGGAAATAGTTACTGGGATCAAATTTTCAGCTACTCAGATTTTTTGGAAAAAGAACTTGTTTTAGAGGTACCGATGCAGAGCAGTAGAACCATTCTCTGATACTGCTAAAACAGAGAAACACATTTCAGTGCAGTTGACACAGTATTTGTAAATTGAACTAGATTCTGCTCTTGTATATGTTTAAAGTACCCTTTGCTCAAGCCCTGATCCAGGACTGCGTGATGTCACTGTATGGCAACTTCTAGTGGGCTGTGGATCAAGGCCTTTTACACTACTGTGCCTCATGTCACTAGGCTGAGAAATGTTATTTTTACTACATCTTTCTCTTCCTGTTAAACCAGATTAATTTGGAATGAATTAGAAATGCTTGAACAGAGATGTTTACTTTTTATGGCAATACTTTTAATTTTAAATATTTCTTACAAATAAATACAGTTTGATAGCAAAATAAAACTTTACATTTTCCAGTGTATTTCTGATAATCTTTGATTTTTGGGTGAATCGCACTTTACTTTTACATGTATACGTTCATTACCTTATTTTTGGTAACAGAGCATTGAAATTTCTATGTAAATTACAAACAAAAAGAAAATCTATTGTAAAACACAATTTATGACAAATTAATCGAAACAAGCAAAATAACTTAAATAATGGTTATTCAATGAATGTCAGGAAAGCAATCCCATACCTTCACTGATGGAGGCTGCTATGTAACTTGGAAGAACTCGAGCAAGGAGGACTGTTTATGCAGTAATGTATGGAGTTTGTTCCAGTTGTTAAGCACATAATTAGAAATTCAGCAAATCTTACCAAGGAGAGTCATAAACAACCACAAATAAAAACTCAAATCTCTCGCTTCTTTGTATGGCAACATGCACAGGGAAAGAAAAAGGCATTTTTTTTGGTGATGACTCAGATTAACTCCAATTAAACTTAGCTTTAACTCTCAGAGCCACAAAGCAAGCAGAACTTTGCTGCTCACTTAGAGGTTGTTTTACAAACTGGAAAAATTGCTTCTAAGCATCTCCAACAAAAGAGGTACAAAAGAGAAATCAAAGTGGAAGAAGCAATCAGAATGCTACAGATATAACACAGAATCCTTATGTGTTGGTAAGCATCAGTAAGTAACAAAACAAACTTGAATCTATGCATCACTTTCTTCATCCTGTATGCATTGCACAGACTGAATTTTAATAAAAATATTATCATAAATTATCCTAGTTTTCAGCATATACAGTGTTTGCATAAATGTTATTAATTTTAATATCCAGGTTCAATGATACTATTAATTTGAATATCCAGAATCAATGTAGTTTGGTTAAATGATCTATAAACAATAAAATTTTAGCAGTGATCAGTGGCAGAATGATATTTCCATGTGTTAAAACTATCTTATGGCATTTATGTGGTCTGAAATGGAAGAACAGACTTGTTTCATTAAATCCCATCTGAGAAGACAATATGTGGGGAAAGAAACCCCATCATGATTAAACATCCCATTTAGATCACCATATTAGTGTTAGGTCATTATAAATGGTGGGTAAGTGAAGCAATGCTCCTTTTCAGTGGTAAGTACTTAAAAAATTTTAAGGCATTTAAACGCTTGGAAACATTTTTCGACTCACCTATTTTCCTTGTCAAGTTTCGCCCTTGATTTCCATGTTTATTCCTCTAACTCTCCTGAAGTGGCCTTCAAAATGCATACGTGTGGATTTATTGTAAACTTCAGTGTTGCAGCTCTGCTGTGATTGTTCTGATCATTTCAGGACAAATGCGACAGTTTAAACTAATGACTGAACATCTATTGTGTTAGTGCTGTTTCCTGGTTATCTAGTTATTATTTATTTCGTGCTTGTTCTATTGTTTCTTGCCTTACGAAGACTCCTGTTTGCTCTGATAAAATTCCTTCTAACATGGCTGCAACACCAAAGGTTGGGTAAAGAGGGTCCTCGGAACGATAACACAAAGAGCATATAAAGAATCCATCACAGCAGTCAGTAGTATAATGCAATTTTTTTTCACTAGACATCCTCTTCATGACTGGATTAGTCACTTTGCTAATGAGCAAATGACCCATAACTCACAGGAGTGGGAACTTTATGTGCAGGTCTTGCCTTTTCCAAAGCAGATGAACTGCAGCATCCTCGCCATTATACAATTGCTTAATATTTATGGCTCCTTCCCATCTTTCTTGGGCATTCCATGCATCACGGGAGTTTCAAGCAGGTAAAAAATGCAAGACCCAACAGCAAAATAGACACTGGAATTTATACATCTCATTGTACCAGAAAACACTTGTAAAAGGTGACACTTGCACCTAGAATCCGTCAGAACCCCATATGCAGACAATGAACCAGTTTTAAAAAGCAATCTTTGTACATGCTAATACATTCAAGATGCTATTTTCTACTACTATATGCTAGGCATCTTTGGAATTTATTGTCCAGATCTTATTTTAGCATGACTTTAAGTTTAAAGAGAATTTATCAGGTCATTCTCTGTATGAATGCAGCTTGTCTCACTGGGTTAGGAGGAGCTGACACTGTGAAGTCTAAAAAATTCATAGTTTGTCCATAAAAAGAAAGTTTACAGTTTCAGTAGAATCTAAGAACTTGTGAGATCTTGCTTTTAAATGTATTTTTCCCACTTGTCCTTAATTTCACATATTGAAAATCTATGCTTACAAAGCCCTGCAGCATCACACCCCAAAAGGGAAGGGAGTACCCAAGATTCATAGATGCCTGTGATCCAAAAGGAACAACAGAAGTCAGAGGGTGCACAAAAACTTAACTAATTTTACTCGCCAATTTTACACATGGCATGGAAATTGGTATGTTATCTTATAGCATAAACATACAGTGGTGGGTTTTGAATAAGGGGAATAGTGAAAGAGGAAAGAGAGAGAGACAGAGACAGAGAGAGTAAAGAGAGGGAGAGACAAAGGAAGATCACAAGTCCTGGTCACAACATTGATTCATCTGATGGAGTGTCAAGGGTCCTGGGGGCACTACCTGGGCCTCACAAGGGTACATTTTTATAGAAAAGCTTTCCCCACCCTGGAGAAAGTTTCTCATTTTCTGTGAGAAATTAGTGATCATGCACAGTTTGTTTTTCTAGACCTTTCTGGAAACAGGTAAGAGGGCTTCAGGCATCTTTCATGGTCTTGATTCTCTCCTATTGGATCAGCCTTTGCTCAACCGTCCATGCCCACTTCTTGACTTCATTCCTGCACTTGCTTGTCATGCTTATCTCCAGGGGCCAGAACCAGGACATTTGTTCAGAAAAGTGCTGCCCTACCTCTGTAAGGTCCCCTTCTCCAGCCACATCCTGTTCTTTCTTACAGTATGTTCTTACCAGTAACCTTGGTTGGCTCCTTGGCTATCCAGCTGTCAATATTTGAGACATATACATTGACTCCTTATTGTCTAGGCTTCTTCAAGCCCAGAAATTTTAATCTATGACTCTCCTAAAAGCTCAGAGTTCAGAACAAAATTCCATCAATGTATATAACTTTCAAAACTTTAAGTTGGTGGATCTCCCTGTGTGATCAGAGAAGCAGAAATGAAAGCAGAAGTACATTCTGTACCTCATTTAGTAAAAAATGATGACAAGATTTCCATACTCAGCATTATTTTAACATATTAAAGTAAATTCTAGGAATCATTTTGTACACTTAATCCAGAAATAGTTTTCTATAGACAAAATAGCTTTTAGCTTAGATGATAGGGCTGATTCTCTTCTGCTGAAATACCCAAGTTAAGCTTATCTCTAACTTTATACCTGGCAGATCACAGAAAATTTTTCTGCCTGACACAATAAATCCCATGGTAATTAGAAGGATTATAATCCTTTATAAATATTCTAAGCCTTTACCCACTTACACATGAGGCCGGAAAAAAAAGTGTTTTCTCAAATCCTCAGTAAGGCCCTGGACCAACTCCCATTGAAATAAACTGTACTCTTTTCTATTGACTACCATAGATCTGAAATCAGGAAGTACCTGCAATTCTCTTCTGTTGCTCTGCATCAGTGATGGTTTTGTGCAAAACCTTGGATAAAATGTTGCCAGTGGCTCTCAGGATAGAATTTAGCTGAGCAGTAAAATGTAATGATTAGCCTGCTGCTGGGTTTTGTGTTGCATTTTATTGATGTAACAAGTATTATAGGAATGAGGTCTATGAATGCCTCTGATATTTCCTGAATTAATTCTGCTTTCAAATCAAAAGCTTGTGGTTAAAATGAAGTATACTTTAGAAATATGTTTTATTTGGAGAATTTTCAAGAATTAATAATCCACCACAGCCTTCAGGAGATGATTAGTTACTATCAACATTGATCATTTTGGACTTTTTTTAAAGTCATAATTTGTCTAGCTTGAATTTCCAGGTGCAGTGTAACATGTATTCCTTTGTCTGATAGACTGAATAGTCCTCTACAGCCATCCTTTTGCCCCCATATAAATTCTTACACAATCAAGTCACTCTTTAACCTGGGCTTTAATATGATTTATCCAGACGGAGCACCTTCCCTTTCTTCTACATACTCAGCCAATATTGCTTTCCAGTCTTTTATCCATGCTTTTTGTTCCCCTCTGAAATCTTACTAACATCCTCCAGGTCCATAGTAAGGCTTTCTCAAGGAGATATGCAGAATTAAGACTATTTTAAACCTAGATCAGTGGTTTGTGTTAAGTTCTTATTAGAATTGTATTAGTCATAAAGGCATTAGAAATAACTAGTAACAGCTGTTAAAAAAAAAAGAAATAAAAAGGTGACACATCAGCTGTTACTTCAGGGTGAAAACTGCAGAGACAGGGCCTAAATGGGAAAATAAAATGTGTTTGAGCCTTTAGCACTTGCAGACATCAGCCTCTTCGTTTGGGCTTCTAAATATAGATGTAGAAGCCTGAAAAGAGGTGCCATTTCATAATCTAGAAAACTCTTCCTTTTGTTTATTTGCAAGTGTGCTTTAATATCCTGACAATTTCCATCTAGCTTTGGTTGAGTTCTTCATCTTGCTCTTGGAAGGTTGCCTAGTGTTTGTGTCCAATGTTAAGATCACTGCAGCAGCATGGCTGGAGGACTGATGCAGTGTAAAACAATGTAATACAGTAAAGTTTGTAAACCACTTTCCTTGGGGACAAAAATAACACATTAAACTTTATTGTAATTGCATTTTCTTTGGAAAATTATGTCATTGTAATTCATATATAATGTGTGATCTCCAGTGCAATTTCTTCATTAAAATGTTGCAGTAACACATGAAGAGACTTATAAAACTTTCTTTAGCTATTTCTGTTTGTGGTTGACAGTTTGTAGACTGGTCTGACACAGATACTTCATGCAATGAGTATTTGGCATTTCTCACCCAATCATGATGCTATTTTATGAAATTTCTCTAATAAAAAAAAATCCTGTCAGATTTGGAGGAATTAAATATTCTACCTTTCTGCTTTGCTGAAATGTGTTTTACCAGTAAAGCAAGCAATACCTCTGTAAAACTGTATATCTGTTAAAACAACCAACCAACAACCAACTAACCAACCAAAGAGTTAAACGTGTTATTTAAGCAAAAATGCTCAGTTGCTCAGTATTCTTATGATCAAGGTTTTCTTCTAGCTTTTTTTGTCAGAGTTTTTACTTCTGCTTCTGTTAGTTTTATTCATGCTTTCGGTCCATCACAGTTTTTTACTCTTCCTATTTTTCTCTCTCCTCTGTTTCCTTCTGCCTTATGAAGTCCATGCAGGAGGATCAGAAACACAGACTCTTCTGACCACCCCAGTTTTCAAACATGTGGCTTTGAGGCTCTAAGTAGAGGTAAGATAGGGAATGCTGATGCCAGGGCTATGTTGTTCAGAGTATTAAAAATAAGACTGCAGGGAGAAAAGGGGCAGGAATGAAAAATAAATCCCAAAAGAGGGGCTTCAAGAAAACCCTCTGTTGTTCAACTTCACAGTCAGTTTCTGAGGGAGGACTACATATCTGTGCAGTCCCACCGAGTTCTGGTTCTGTCAGGCCAATTTCTCCTATTTTATAACTTCAACACTATACTAAAATTGTAACATGGTTTCATACGTCAGTTCAGTGCACAGCCATTTCACCTTCCCTCATCCCTGTGCACTCCTGCAAAAAGAGTCTAGGGTGCAGTGACAGCCACGAGTCAATCAAGGATGGTCTGATTGTAAATGCCTGCAATGGTATAAATAACAGTGCTGAAGGAGATTATATTCAGAGCCACATACATGCTACAGAGGTCCCACTTCGAGATTAGCCTAAAATACCACCCAGATCTCTAGGTCCTTCCCAATTAGCACAGCCAGGCAATCTTCCTGACACTACAGAGGCAAAGACATATTTTTAGCTCAGTGCTGTGCTCTCTCCCCTGAACTCTTGGAGCCCTGCTGAGCCAATGGAGTCCCAATCAGTGGGCTAGCTCTGATGCTGCCCCTTCACAAAATTGCCTGTAAAGCCAGTTCAGCAAAGGGATCCGTAATGAGCTCAGCAGCTTGGGGCTCTCAGTAAACTGCAGTGGTGAAGTGAGTTCATGGCTGAAATGCCAGCCCTTTTATTCATCAGTAGCACATCAATTAGTAGTTTAGCAGGCAGAGGAAAGATACAGTGAGTGTTCATTTAATATTAGGCTGATTGTAGTCTGTATCTGTGCTAATTCTGGCAAATTTTCTGCATTTCAGTACTTGAGGAGAGCTATTTTCTAAATTTAATTTTTTTTACCATTACCCATGCTACAAAGAACCTGCCAGCTCAGTTGCAATGCATAGAATCAAAAGGTAAAGATGAGTAAATAAGAAGTTAAATAATTATTATTATAGATTGAACAATTAATAAAGAAAGAAAAAGGATCCTGTAGGATTCATGTATGATTTGTGATACTGTTGTTATACCTATGGTTCTGGTTTATTACTCTCAGAGACCATTAAGCATTAATGATTTGCATTATACAGGAAACACTTGTGAGTTAATCAGTGCCTGAAGTTCTTCAGTGGTCTTACCCTTTCTTTCTTTCTGTATTACAAAGAGCTGATTTTACTACTTAATTAGTTCCTCTGGTCAAGGACTACGGACCAAGTGTTGTCAAAGTTAGCAGAAAGAAACATCTGTCCACTCAGTCAGAGCTCTCTTCCATCAGTAGGAGGGATCGACAAATAGTTGATGGCAAACAGTGTGTTCACCACATGATGGGCTATTACCATTTAACAAACCAGTTGGAACAGTTTAGGAGTTTTTGTATTTTGTTGTTATTTATAAGTAGTCAAGAAATACTTGCTGGGAACATATTTCAGCTAATTTCAGCCCACTGAATGTTGGATGTGTGCCTTTACTATTCATGTTCACTGCTCTCCTACAGGAACCAGTTTCCCAGGTCACATGGGGTTGTTTTTTGTTCAGTACTGGTGAGTGGAACTAACAAATGGGAGGTTAAACTTATGAATTAATTTCTGCTTTCTCACTGGGAAATAGAATGTCCTTTTCTTTGTAGGTAAGCACAAGCCTCCCTAGCTCAAGCTTTGTATATGATATTGGACATACAAGATTCCTGGGTCCTCAGTTCTATCAGAAATACAGAAGAGTTTTTTGAAAGTCAGTAGCAAAACCAAATATTTCAGATTTTAAGGTGCAGGGGTTTTTTCTGATGTGCTGTTCCCAGGACTCTATGATGTGAAGTCACAAGCTTAGGACAAATTTAATACTCATTCTCATCCATTAGTGTTACAAAAAAGTCTTCTCAAATACTTCTTTGCTCTGTTCTCAGGTAGAAAAAGAACAAAACAGTTCAGAACTTTCTGCTATCCCTGTTCTTTAATATGCCTGCATAATCACTGCTTTTTTGGTTATCTTAAAATGTATTCTGGGGATCAGCTGCAGTTCTCCTGACATCTGCTGCATGACAGAATGCTGACACCTTTTTCTGCTAAGTACCCCTCACTCCCCAGCAGTCTCTATTATAGTCCATCAGTCAGTTTTACTGGGCTGTACAAGCACTTCTCTGTCTCTGCCATGTGCTGGGGCTCCCTAGAAATGTAGATTTGTCTCTCCACCTCATTCACCTTTTAATGGCTCGGATTTTTGACAAATAGTGCCGTATTCCTCATAGTCCCATTTGTCTGTATTTTTAGAGACTAAAATAGTCCTTTCCAACGTGACATTATATTCCATATTATGATGTTTTCTTTTCATTTATTACATGCCTGTTGCTTTGATAGTTATATGTTTTCTACTTTTTGAAACTCCTCTCTCACAGCTGCTTCACCTACCTGACCCATTCCTCAGTCCACATGCCTAGATCCATGATGTGTTTGTCATATATGAAGTCAAAACTTTTCTCTCTGTGCCTTTGAGGATCTGCATCACTTGGCTATCACTTCACTGATAAGGTTGGTCAGAATTACTGTCACACAAGGTTTTTTTCCTCAAAACATGTTCCTTTTTTTTTTGGTGAAGGTGGCTGAGATATTGCCAGTGAGAACAAAACTGAATGCTATAACATTGGAATTCATCAGAATATAAAACTGTTGCCAATCACCATCTTTGCTTCCACCTGTTTTCTCTCGTCTCCTTCCTTTTCTTCTCCCCAGTGGATGTCAGATCCAATATTCATTTTATCTTCCTTCTTCATAAACTGCTATACTCAGTCTCACAGACCAGACTTTATACCAGGAGTATTATTTCCCAGAAGCTCTAAATATTTTGGCTTTTTTCCTGCTTTCCCTTCATTTTAAGAGGACAAGTAAGGAGGGACAGCTGAGAAAGTCTCATTGATAGGACTCATTATATGACTTTCTTCTTAGATCCATGGCCCCAGTGCTCCTTTCCCCCTCTAATTCGGTCTTCGTGCTATTCTGGGAAAGAAACACGTTGTGACTTCTTTGGGCTTTCTCTGACATATCTTTCACATTTTTTAGTGATTAAATTATTAATACATTTTTAAAATAATATAATGAAAAGTATAAAATATAATTATATTAAAACATGACAATGGCATCTACTAATTCATGCAATTGCACATGACACATATATGTAAATATTCCCTCCGAATGGCATAACTGTTCATTCTTTGTGTGTTCCTCAGGCATTTTGGGATGGGGTCTGAGAGAAATCATGGTTATGAAAAAGATGCCCACAGAGTTTAGTCACTTTTGCCTAAATGCAGAGCTACCAAGGCTCTGTTTGTTGTTCGGTAGGATCTTTGCTCAATGGTGCTGTTCCTTACTGCGCTCCCTCCTGAACTAAAAATGTGTAATAATATATACACAAACTGAGTTATATCAGATTCAGTCTTCAATTTATGGGCAGGCAACAGGAACTACTGCATGGAATCCCAGATCAGGAAAGGAAAAATACACTGAGGTGACTACACGAGAATTCACCGTATTTTGGGAGGACTCGTGTCTTGCACTCTCAGAAGCCTGATGCTGGCTGCACTCTTGAGGTTACCACAAACATTTGTCACACACTGTGGATCCCTCTGCATTTTTTGGTCTGGAAAAGACACAGCTACATCCCTGCAAGAGCCTTCCCACCACAGTTTCATCTGCGACCACAAGGCTCTTCTGCTCTGGCATTGGTAAGTGAACAAGAAGCAGCAACAAATTCAGGACACAAGAACAGGCACATGGTCCTCTTGCAGGTACTGTCAGCACAGCTTTCTCTTTCTTTGCTGCCCAGACATGAAGGCATTAGGTGAGCTTGTCTGAGGGAGGCAACAGTCAGGGAGACAGGGAAGTTTCTTTATGCAGTCAAGGTACTGCAGGATTTGCTGAGCAATTAGACACGTCTAGTGGACACAAGTTCAATTCAACTCAAGGAAGAGACACTATGTGTAGAAGAAACCTGTAATATGTTTTTTTTCTGAGGGAGAGCACTATTACTAGGAGCTGCATATTTAGGAAAACTTCTTAACAGCACTGTAAAACACATTTAAAAGTATCAACACTTTTGAAATTGGGATACCACTTATTTTGAGCTTGATACAGAGTACATTTATCTTCCCTTCTTTATTTGTATAAATTTGTCAACACCTTATCTTGAACAGAAAAAACTGTAATGCATATTTTTTTAGTTCATAGATAAGAAACCTCTCTCTTTATACAGCAATGAAGATGGGAAACTGTACAGTATGGTTCTAATACAAATGGTATAATAAAATCCCACTTCAAGAAGAATTAAGTGAAAAACAGGAAGTAAACCTGCCAAATATATTTGGTTAACAGGAATAAAAATACTTGACATCAGATTGTTATGTAGTAAGATAAGCAGTTACTACCTCATTTGGATATAGCCAGGGTTTCTTTATGCATCAGAGGTCCATTGCCAATTTTAAGAACATATATTACAATGGCAACTGCTCTGTAATGGCATCAGTACTGTGTGAATATAACACAAGTACTGGTATAAAAGCAATACCTGATGAAGTTCTGCAAGCCATCAAATAATCCCAAGGATATCTTTGTTTTAGACTGAGAAACAATCAGAGTTTAATCAACTGATCACAACTCTGCTCTCCAGTGACTAGCCTAATGCATTAGACAATATGTTGGGGTGTCCAAGGCTTTTTTCTCTACTCCTCAGTAACCACCCAAAACGTTGGGTGCCTCACTGTTCAGCCTGACTTTGTTAGGTGCCTAAAGTTAGCTTTCAAACACCTCTGGAAACCCTGAGTCTGGAAATTTTGATGACTAATCTCTTACCTGAGCTATTTTATGATCTAAATGCATTTGAAGGGATCTAAATGCCACCTTTGTCCTGGAAGAGAAGTTCTCTTTCTCTCAATAATAAACAAAATCATTTTTGCCAAGACTATCTACTCCTCAAAGAGAACCTAATCATGAAGTTGAAGTAATTTTACATTCTTGTCTACCCTCTTGCTGGGAACCATGCAGCAGCACTCCTCTTCCAAGATCAGCAAGATGTATGAAGAATGTGCCCATGAAAGTGATCCAAGCATTTAATATTAGGGGGCACTTAAGACACAGCACCCTTGTTAGTGCTCAAGTCAATGAAGATGACATGCCACAAGTGCAGCACAGTTATGCACACACTGGGTCAACTAGTTGGCTACACCAGTTGGGCAAGAGCAAGTTTTAAGAGACCTGTGGATCATCAAGCGAGGGCAAATCAAAAAGACAAGGCGGGCTGAAGTTTGTCACAGCAATGACAAAGAGTACTGCTTCTGAGGACTATTAGCCAGAGTTAATGTTTACAGTAACATGCTTTTTCATGAAGGAAAGGGTCAAATTAGGAGCAGGGGCTACTGTATTTTCTTTCTTCAGCAGTTGGGTATCAAAACACACTCTTACCATGTAAATGAGGAGTGAAATAACAGATCCTTTTAGAGTGTTTTTTTGAGCAGACAGGATTTCAGCACATATTGTGTTGTGAAACAAAGAATAGCTCCACAGGAGCCACAACTCTTCCTATGAATCACTTTGTCCCCCCTCTCCCTTTTCCATATATCCTTCCTTTTTGTAATTTTTCTTAAAGGTAAATATCTTCTAGATGAGAATGTCATACTAACTGAACTTAAAAATGGCTAAAGTTGGCCATTTACTAGCTACAATTTTATTTAATAAGTAGTGACTGATAATGGTTATTTGCCTTCCTACTTGGAGACAGAAAATACACTTTAAACATAAGCATATGGATTGTCAAAATTATAAACATATCCTTCCCCTAAAGTGCCAAATAGAAATAAAAGTCATAATACATCTCCAATAACAGGAGAGAAATTAGGGTGGAGGGCCTGGAGAGATGGTATATATGTTTTCTGGCATAATGTTATGTCAACAACAGCTTTGTGTGAAGAGAAATTACATACGGAGCCATGCTGAAATTTACAGGAGTTGTTTAGGAGAACCTGAAATACATGACAGAACAAGTACATAATTTAGAGTAAAACAGCTACATCACAGTTAGAAATAGAAGGAAACAAGGTAATGCAGTTTATTCATGTTAATATAGGTGGAGAAAGAATTACAGGTTCATTTAAGTATTGCTTGGAGAGCATTAATGGACACTGTTTCTCTATAACTTTCAGAGGGCAATTTGTCAAATACTCCCTGATGTATTTTGAAGTGAGTGCTTCTTTTTGTGCATCCAAGGTGCTCAGTTCATATTCTCAGGGGCTGTTTGGGAAAAATAGGAGCAAAGCAGGAGCAGTCATGAGTCTGCCCTGATTTGCATTGACTGGAGTGGCATTTTTGGTCTGAGCCTAACATTAGTGATTTACAACATAAAGTAACAACAAAATCTTCTTTTTCTTGACCTGTCCTGGGAACAGGGACACAGCAGTCAGATAGCACAGAAAGATAATTTAAAGCAAGAAAAATGCTATCTAGTTGCTGAAGCCTGCTCTTACTCTCCTGAAATGCCCAGTGGGTGACCATGGTCTGGCCCAAAGTATAGTCACTTGCCCTAACACCGAGAGATGTGTCATATATCACTTCATGGTAATTTCCTGGATTCAGCAATTATCTCACTGATGTTTTGTTTCAAGTCTTCAGAAATGTCTAAGTGAGAAAATTCAATTTTTCATGCATAAAAGTATTTTTAAGAAGAAGCAGCAGTTTTGTACCAAAGATGATGCTTTAGGAGCTCACTGAAGGATGAATATCTGCTATAACTATTATTTCTGTGTTTGTGCTCATTAAAATGTGAGAGGTAACATTTGAACATACACATATATATTCCAAGTATTTTTCTGGGAATTGTTTTTTCAAATTATTCTTACTGACTTACTGAATGACAGAATTGTTTTGGTTGGAAAAGATGTTTAAGATCATCAAGTCCAACCATTAACACAGCACTGTCAAGTCCAAAATTAAACCATGACCCCAAGTGCCACATTTACACAACTTTTCAATACCTTCAGGGATGGTGACTCCATCTCTTCCCTGGTCAGCCTGTTCCAATGCTTGACAAGCCTTTTGGTGAAGAAATTTTTCCTAATATGCAATCTAAGCAACTGGCACAACTTGAGGCCATTTCCTCTTGTTCTATCACTTGTGGTTTTTTTAGGAGAAGAGACCGATCAACACCCATCTTATCACAATCTTCTTTCAGGTAGTTGTAGAAAGAGATAAAGTCTCCCCTGATCCTCCTTTTCCCCAGGCTAAACAACCACAGCTCCCTCAGCTGCTCCTCACAGGACTTGTGCTCCAGACCCTTCACCATTTCTGTTGCCCTTCTCTGGACACACTCCAGCACCTCAATGTCTTTGAGACACTGTTGTCTTACAAATCAGCAACAAACAAGTGCAGACTCCTATGAATAAGGCAAGTGAAAAAGGAAAAAGGGAAAGAAGGAAGGAGAGGAGAGGTGAGGAGAAGAAAAACAAACAGAGAAGGAAAAGAAATCTCACACATTGAGCAGGAAAAGAGATCTCACACATCAAAGAGTGAATACAAACCTTAAAAGAACCTGAGGACTGGGCACAGGAAAAACACAAAGCAAGCACAGCTTTATGTAGGACATACAGTCACAAGCAAGACACTCAGCTCATCAAAAGACAAGTCCACATGCTTGCATTTCTGAAGTGCCATCTCCAAAAGAAAACGAGGTTTTCCTTTCAGTAAGTACACAGCACATCAAGGCTGATCAACTTGTTAATGTGAATGTTTGAGAGAAGAGCAATTACAGCAATAAAGGTTCTGACACTTAAATTAATGTAATCGGGTTGACTAAAAGAATATTGTAAAGCATCCATGTGCCCAACTTTGTAGACCAAATCCATATTCTTAGGGGTTGGGGGACTTTGTGATCACATAATTAAGGACTGCAAGGGTGCAAGCACACCCGGGTTAGCAATAGCTTTGTTGCTGGTTTTGTGAATGCAGGTTTAGCTGCACATTCAGCCACAGGAACCCTGTGCTCCTGGAGAGATTGGGGACAGATGCTTCACTGTTGTGTAGATTTTAACTGCTTTGCTAAGAAAATTCAGTGAGGGCTTTAGGACAGGAAAATTGCAGGATTTAGCTGGAATGTGAGGAATCTTTAGGTCTCCAGTTAATTATGATCTGCTTTGTTACAGTAGCAGAAATAGTGTTAGACAAAAAGAGACAGTTCTGGTAATAATAAGACTATGCACTCCTAATATTGTTTTATTTGTATTCTTCCTTCTTAAAAGTAGCCGCTGCTTATAAAGTAGCCTCAGTAAATCCAAACAGTGGGATGGAGGCAGAGACTGACTAAGTGAAACCTGCCCTAAGTGTGCACCCAAGAGATCAACTGAAATCAATTTATCTTGCAGAGGTAGGTGGTTATAAACAAAAGCTTAGAAAAATCTTACTGGAAGCCACAGGAACACTTTCAAGCAGGAAAACTGGGGGCTGCCTGCTGCATATACCCTTGCTACTGAAGAGTGTGTGTACTCGTGTGCAGGCCTGTGAGTCATGGAGAGACAGAGAGTGGAGGAGAGAGAACAAGAGAAAGGGGGAAAGTAAAAAAAGGAAGAAGAAAGAAATCACTAGAGACATGCAGATGCAAAAGCACAATGGTTGTATAAAATTATTTTGAGCTTTTCGTACAACTTACATAATTCCAAGGAGAAGAAAATAAAGCCGTAATTTATGCAGTTCTCTCCAGCAAGTAAAAAAAAAAGTTATTTTTACAACTCCTTATATTGATTTTATTTTTAGAACACTTTCTAAAATAAGTGGAGAATTCAATCCTACTCTCTGAGGCATGTCAATTTGTGCCCACATAGTCGATGGAAAGATTGAACCCTAAGTGCAGATCATGACATTCTGCTGTGATAAAAGCTGTTTCTGTTGGCTTTAACACTCATGCATAGTGGTAAATGCCACCCGTGACACATTGGGATAAGTAACAACTATCTCTATTCCTTCCAGTGATTGCAATACCTTGGAAGTTGTTTCTGAAAGTTACCTGACTCTCTTGAGTCAGACAAGTTAATTTTCTGTAAATGTTTTAATACAGGAGAAGGCAGTCAAGTTATAGACACAAATAAAATTCACTTGCCAGGATTTTTTTTCAGAACATAATACCAATTAACAAAAAAATAGTACATCTTAAGAGAAAATCAGTCTGTGATCTACTTTGTGATGTGCTTGTTTCTAACCCTATTCAGGAAAAGCTTTGAATTTTTGCTTAGATCCTTCTTAATCACGCCTGTAGGCATTGCTTAATCAATGCTATGGTAAATAGCCATTCTCCCAAACACTGCCCTCCATGGTTTTGTACATGTAAGGACATGTATTTAGTAATAATCAAGATCTGGGCAGAAAAGTGTGCTTTAACCTACTCTTTTCATTGCCTCGCAGACACTGACCTCTTCTTGTACTGTCAAATGAACTTTTTACCAGTATTACTAAAGTTGTTGTGGCTATGAAAACAGAACCAGAAACTGCCAGAACCATCTAAACTGGTGAAAATCTGTTGCTCGATAAACCTGAATATTATCTTTCCAGAGGTAAGAATTATAAGATTGCTAGGTTGCCAGTGGCATATTTCTTTTTGCATAGTGTGAAAGCTCAGAGAAAACAACAGGGCAGCAGACTGCCTTCCTGTGACAACTTACGCAACTTTTCTAACTGTCTCTTCATCTTCCAGATGCCTTCTGCTTCAGAAAGCTGTTCAGAACCTTGGACTTTCCAAGGAAGCCTGCATACTTGTTTTTTATTGACCGTGGTGGCTACTATAGCTATTATATATTAATCAGGTTTTTGGATGGGGAACCAGCTGTCTTGTTTATCTGGGTGAGGTTTTGTTCTCCATGCATGCCAATCCTTGACACGGTACCATGTTAAATTACATGTCAGGAACAAATTCTCTTCTTCTGTAGCCATGTTGGCTGTTCAGTCCTTGTCTGCCATAAGGATGAAGAACTGTCAGGTTCCAACTCCAAAAATCCTTCCTGCCCCCTCCTCTGTGGCTGCCTCCCACGCTGGCCTAGTTTTGAATCATGCTGGAAAATGGATGCAAGCATGTAAAATTTTCTTTCTATGTAAGATAATGTGCCCTTTCTAATATTAAAGTCTAGAAGATCTCAAGATCTTTAGCAATTTAAAAAATACAGGTGAGCACCGAAAAAATAGTGAGCACTGACAGACCCTCTGATGATAATAATAATAGTAAATAAGTGAAAATGTCTGTTAAAATTTTGCCAAAAAAACTATTTTTGTTCCCTGGCAACATTTTGTTACTTTGCTTGCATGTCTTGGTGTGTTTCCTTCTGAGCTGGCTATATAGTTCTATAGATACAACAATACATATGCACGTAAGCATTATCTATATCTCTTGTTTGCTAAACCTGGAGTAATTTATGTAATTATACACATAATGTATTTTATCCAAATACACAAAGAATTTTTTTTCTAAATGCCACTTAGTATCTAGATTTAACTTAAACCACTACTTAGTCTATCTTCCTTAATAGGATACTAAAAAGGAATTTTATGACAACATTATCAGTAGCATTTTGCTGATAATTAGAATAACAATAATAATACTGAGATATTTTTTCAGTAATAATGGTGTTATTAATGAGATTTTTATGAAAGACAGACTTCTTTAGTATAATTATGAAAATTGATCTTTTTCATTTTACTTATTCACTGAAATCAGATAAGTGGCTTAACTACATGTATTATTTCTAATAAATATTCAAAAGAATGCATTTAAACAAGGCACCTCATTCTATTCTTGCTCATATTCCTTGCATTTAAATAAAAGTGTAATTGCTCTGCTTTTTTAAACTGCTAGTTTGGATTAGCTGTCTAACCTGTACAGTGTAGCTGTTTTCTGTTTGCATTTTTAATAGCTTTATTACCATTTGGTGAAGCCTTAATTTCTCACTCCCTTGAAGAGTCCTGCCTTTAAGTCAGCTCTACAATTTAACCAGCAATAATCTGTCAAGATAAGATAAAGACCTACACCAGATGAAATGCAGTATTTTTGTGTAGCATTCTGTCATTGTTAAAGGAAAGATCTGAGTATGTCAAAATGTAACACCTGAAAGTTTAATAAACTTTGTAGCATAATTTTACAGTTCACATTTTAAAATAAATTGTTCTAGAATACATTAGCCTGTTCACTAGTGAAATCAGTTAAGTATCTATATAAATATGTTTGGGTGAAGGGAGCCAGCAGTTTCTCAACAAGAATAAAAGTTATTTCAGTTTTCAAACCTCAGATTAAGTCACTTCTGAAAATCCTTGCTTCAATTCAGTTCTATTAACTCTGCAGTTTCCTTGTAGTTCCTTCATAATATTTGGCCATAACATCACTGCAGAGGTTCATTAAATATTACAAACATTCTTTTTTTTTCAGAGTTGATAATACTGAGGCAATTGAAGTGAAGCATACTTAAATCCTTGCTTTCAGGATTTGTGCTGCTCTTCAAGTATTCCTGTTTCTTTTCACATTCCTGTCTCACTTATCCATGCAAGTAATTTTTTTTTTTTTAATATAAATATGTGAAGATGAGGTCCTAAATACATGTTAGGGTAAAATAGTAACTGAACCATGTTGGGTATGTATGAACTAATATATTTATAGGACAGAAGAATGAAAAATAAGTTTCTCAGTTCTATCTTCTCTGAACCTCTATTCCACATGCAAATGGGCATCAATGCATTTCATCTAATCAGGTATATTCAATGCAAATGGTAGAAGATTAGGTTCTGTAAGCTACTGCTGAGCACATGACAGTAGATATTGGGTCAGATACATGGCTGGGGAGTTAAAAACAGAGCACTGTGCATGGACTGCCTTCTATTCAAATCTTGCACCCCTATGCCTTCTGGACAGTTTGGACTGTGCTGCAATCTTTCTTTGTTCAGCCCGGGAAGAGAGCAAGACTTAGGATTTGATGCCTAAGCTTTTAGATATATATCTTTTATGAATACTGTTTTAATTTTTTTATTTCCTTAAATAAAAACTACAGTAAGCTAAAAAGCTGGTAAGCTAAAACTACAGTAAGCTAAAACTACAGTAAGCTAAAACTAGTAGCTGTTTGCAAGCATTCAGCTCAGCTCACTCCCTGGGCTCAGGCTGTTGTTTCTCCACAGTGACAAGTCCTCCCCTTTGGGGTTGGTTAAAATTTCCCAGGGCAGCTTTGCTAAAACATAAACTTCCATGAAATAGTTCCATTTTGATGAACTATGATTTTGAAGGGAAAAATACCTGAATTGCCTAGTGTGTTTGACTTCAGTATTCCATTTTCCTGAGCTAGTTCTGCACTGAACTATATTAAGTAGTAGCCCAAAATTCTCTTTTGGATGACTCTGAAGGTTTGTCACCATAGACCCTGTATTAATTGCAAACATCACAGTACATTGTATTTTCATGTCTCACAGTCAGTGATTTATGAACTGCAGAGCCATCACTGAGAAGACTTTGACTTACAAGAACCAGGCCTGAGATTGCAAAGGTTGTTAATAATTTAGCTCTGCTTTGACAAAAACTTGGTAGTTCTGAGGACCTTGGTTATTAGTTATGAGGAAAAGAATCTGATTTTCAGAACAAAGGGGGAAGGTAGTTCTGCAATAAATATATCTGTTGTGTGCTTCCTCAAACACACTACTGCCAGAAAACCTGTTCAGTTTTAAGGTTAGGGCCATAGGACTGCTCTGTATTGCTCACATGAAAAAGGCCCATATGATATGGCTTTTCCAGGAAGAGCACAGAGATACAAACCTCACGTTAAAGAAACAGGTGCATCAAAAATTAGGGTTCTAAGTCTGTTGTTAAGGTCTTAAAGAATCTTTGGGACTTAAGAAGTATTTACAAGCGGCTGCTACTTCATGGCGACCATGGAAGGCAGCTCAGCGATAGTCATTATTCCTATTTAATAAATAGTAGTTTTTTTCCTACATGAATGTTGAAAACAGAATAAAGGCAGCTCATGAACAATGTCACAAGCCCATAGCCTGGGAAAAATGAGGAGAGAGTCTGCACTGGATATAGCCCTTAACAAATGCTGAACTTCTGTCTGAAACATACTTGCTACAAGCACAGATCTCCATTGAACAAAGCATTTAATCACACTCCTAAGTCCATACTTGTGCTTATGGCCTGATCTATGTCTGCAGGACTTTTTGGAGCTGCAAATTGACACTCCTATGCTCTGACTGCATCTGGGAGATACAGTTTAGACCAAGAGAAAGGGTTCTTTGACAACTGAATCATATCAGCTCACAAGACCGCAGAACACATGGGGCAAAAGAGCTTGTCTGCCAGCATCAGAGGCCAGGAGATCAGCATTTCTTGCACGGAGGCTTGAAGCTGTGTGAGATGTTCTCTCATAAAGTCATGCTAAGTGACAGCAGTCCTGTGCTGAGATGCTGATCCCTGACCATCGTGGGAGGCTACTGCTCCAGCTGCTTTGTCTACATGAACAATCCTGTAAAGCACTTTGGCAGAAAGCAACCAGGTTAATGCCAGCTGCCCTGCTCAGCCAGGCTAACCCAGGCAGCTTTGTCCACGCAACAGCAGTAATGGTGACCTCTAGGAACAGGTTGGTGATGCCCTCATCTGATACAGCTCTTTCTATGGTAAATGCAGACTTTTAAACTTTTAACCTGATTATTTTCTTCACAGTCTAAAGTGAGGCATGGATGCAAACATCTCTTCTTACTATCAGTCCAAGGCTACCTTGACCTGGAAAGCATTTATACAAGCATGAATCAAGATGGAAGGGCAGGTAGACACTCCTGAGCAGGAGGGACAGTGCACCTGGTGGAGCTGAAGACAACTGGACTCCAAACTTGCCTAAAAGTCTTCCTGAACTGCAACTTTACAGCTTCTATGTCAAATCTATCTTTAAACAAGATCTCACATCCCATGTTTTTGACAACTCTCTCCACACCAAAACATCTGGAGTTTAAGGCTAGTCCAGGTTGGAAATGTATGTACCTTTGAGGTTAACGTAATGAACTCTGTGTTTCTGCCTCATGTAATTTTTTTATTTTTTAAAAAGTAGGACCACTACCTCACGTGTGTGATGTGACAGCACGTGCCAATTAAAGGTGTAAAAAGTGATTGCAGCCAAAATGCTCTGACTTGAGTGACCACAGAGAAGCCAAAGGGCTCGTGGTTCTATAACAAGTTCATTCAGAAAATCAATCACAAGGCAGTGTGACAGCTCTACTGAGGAAAGATTTGTGGCAATATTTTTTTAAAGAATTGGATGATGAAAAAATAATAATAAACATTAACAATGTTTTTTGTTTGGTTTGGGTTTTTTTCTTTTTTATTTTCCCATGATATAAACAATGGTACTCTGGTCAGAAGCCAAAACCTGACAAAGGTCCAGGGTTGAAAAGGGTTTCATTGAGCCTGTCTTCCTGGTATAATTATTGTAGGTTCAGAGGAACCAGATCTGGAGTGTTGTAAAACTCAACACAATGAACTTGACAGACAGCCAGATTTCTGTTTTCAGCCAGTTTAGGGTTACTATAATCTCATTATTATGCTTGAAAGACGACAAGTAATAGAATCTCAGGTGGCTGTTCTGTCTTTACTCAGCCGCATCTTCTCTTTTATGCCAATTTCCCTTGATTACCTGAACTAGTGAGGCTCGGTTTTCAACCACTTATCTTCCAGCAATAATCATCTGATCAGCCTTACAAGGTTCTCACTGCACTCAACGGTTTTAATGGGTCAAGCGTTAAATTAACCCTTTAACCGTATCCCAGGAGAATACAAAACTTATTAAAAAACAATTTACTATTCAGTCTCATTCTTAACTTTGCAGAGGAGAAGGACTTCTTTAGACAGATTTGCTTGTTGTTCCATCCACTCATATCTTGTTTTACTGCATCTTTACTCTTACTAACACATGAAATCTTTCTAAGCTCCTGCTTGAGGAAACATTCTTCTCATTTCTTACCTCTAAAGAAACATAACATGAAGCCACAGGAAAAGCTGTGTTTATCTTACGTTCTATTTTAAGGCAACTTTTCACAAAGGTTAAATTATTTTTTTCCATGTATGAAAGAAGAACTCTGCAAAAAAAATGATACGTCAGTCAATGTTGTATTCTGTGGAGGATTGTAAGGCTCATGAAACTCTTGTGGACCCATCTATATAATGGAAAGGCTTTGCAGCTCTGCTACAGGAGACTATTTGCACCAGCTACAGCAAGGAAGCAGCAAGAGGCCACTTACTCATGTAGATCTGTGTTGGTGTGCAGGGCAGTCAATAGCTGTGTCAGCACTCCCAGCCTTCCCGGAAAACTCTGGAGTCCCCTCTGGGAGAAGGTGGGAGGTAGGAGCCCAAGCAATGCTCGCTGGCTTTATCCTTCCCTAGGATAGTGCACAGCCAACACAAATAAATGTGTCTTCTGCCTTAACTCACCCCAGAGCTGGGGAAACCAAAGGATGTGTGAGAGGATGTGGCTCTGAAGAAGCAGTATTGCCAAAGCTGCTCCTAGGAGTAGATCTGGAACATCCATTCCAAAATGGGGTGAACTCTCCCTTTCAGTAATGCTCCAACAACAAAAAGAAATGAGAGCAAAAATATTTCATGTAAACCAAGGTGAGAGCCTCAATTTACCAGCTGCTATGATTGAAGGGTGTGATACTTTCCAGCACTACTTCTTACAACAATACATAGTAGAGATACCCAGAGTATAGATCTGTCCTTGCTATCTTCAACCAATTCTTGCTCACACGACATTTTCACTGCCGTTCACAGGGGTATTGCCAGAAAATGGCTTGAATGAAAGATGGAATTTTTTACAGAGACATTTCATACAACACTTTCATCACCTTTAGTTTGTACAATTCCATCTGATCTTTGATGACAACTGGAACTGCTTAAGGGGCTTTACTAGCTCAGGTTAGTAATCATCAAAGAAATACTAGGACTATAAATTCTACTGTGTATGTTAGTCATTACAAATCTGTATAAAAATAATGTGGTGATTTCAGTCTGTTTATAATACATTGGTTTTTCACAGTGGATGAATGGAAAGAAAGAAGAAACAATGCTTAAACACTAGATGGTGTGATGATTTTGGGTACATGGGCTTTTAAAAGGAGTCTAAGACAAACCCCCAGACTCTTACACAGAAGAGGGGCAAGTGAGTGACGAGAACATTGAGCACAGCCAGCCTGCTGAGCAGAGCACTGCCAATAGTTAGTCAAGAGAAACACTAGAAAGAGAAACACATCTTGGGGCTAAGCCCTCTGCAAAACTTCAAGATCTTACTCTTGTCTGCAGTGAAGGTACCTTGTCTTCAAAGTACTCCCGTGGTGTGGGATGTTTCTTATGAAATTATTATTCTATTCTATTAAAGCTCATCACTACTTCTTTTCACAATACAGACATTAGAGAAGACATTGTGGCAACTTTTCCACATCATTCCTAGTGGGCAGCATCTTCCCCCAGGACACCAAGTATCAGAGTAGAGTGACACTCTCTGCTTGCAAGTGTTTAGTCTTAGATCTCCTTTATGTTCTTGGACCACCAGTCCACAAACAAGTGCTTTCCAAGCAGAAAAGGTTATATCAAGAGATATTTTTCCCCAGTAACTACTAAAAGAATGTACATGTCTGGAGCTTTACACGTGACTGGTGTTTGGGATTTGCATTTTTGGTCACTTTCTGTGCAAGATCTACTGAAAAATGCTTAAGAACAACCAATATTCTATATATATCAAAGATGCTTCCTTACTGTAGCTGGTACAAATAGTCTCCTGCAGCAGAGCTGCAAAGCCTTTGCATTATATAGATGGGTCCACAAGAGTTTCATGAGCCTTACAATCCTCCACAGAATACAACATTGACTGACGTATCATTTTTTTTGCAGAGTTCTTCTTTCATACATGGAAAAAATAATTTATATAATTGATATATATACAACAAGAAAAACAACAATGAAAATACAAAATTAGATGTTTTAAAAAAAAAGGCACAATGACAAATTTCTACAAACGAAACTAAAAAGAAAAGGTAAGACTCACTTTCCAAACATAGGCACAGAGTGTTGCTTCAAGGCATTTCCCCTAGTCTTTGGTCAATCATTTTAAATGCCAGTTTCAGATGTTGGCAGATATGTTAAAAAACCTCTGAGTTCCTATACAACCTTGAAGTGGTAGACAAAGGCAACAAAATAGATACTCTGCAAGCCTAAAATAGCTCTAAACATTTGCATATAGGCAACTGGATCCCACACCTTGATTGTTTTGCCTTTGATACCAGAACTGTATTTTTTAAAAGTATGAAATGGATACCTTTGTCTTTTCACATCAATTTCCACTTGAGAAAAAAGAAAGATATTGTTTCTGTTTCATCAGTTGTACTGCTGCAGATCCTCCCACAAAAAATGAACACATTCCTGTAAGATCAGCAAGGAGTGGATGTTTGTATGGAGTTCACACCTGTATAGGAAAAAAAAAGAGTAATGTGGCATTTAAACTAGTTCTGAAGACAAAGATAAAGGGAAACCAGATAATTTCTATTTATGGAAATGGACATATGAATGAATAAAAAAAGAGAAAGGACAGATTTGGGACAAAATAAAGCAAAGGAGGAAAATGCTGCAGTTTACAGACCTTTATCAATGCGTGTTTAGCACTGGAGTAAGTAGATTGAGAGCAGCCCTGGGGAGGAGGACGTGGGGTGTTTGTGGACAAGAAGCTCAGTATGACTTGGCACTGCATGCTCACAGCTCAGAAGGCCAGCTGCACTGTGCATCAGTGTGACCAGCCAGTTGAGGGGGTTGATTCTGTCCCTGTACTCTGCTCTTGTGAGAACCCCAAACTGAAGTATTGCATCCAATTCTGGGGTCCCAAACAGAAGAAAGACACTGACCTGTTGGAACAATTCCAGCAAAAGCCACTAAGTTGATCAGAGAACTGGAACACCTTTCCTATGAAGACAGGCAAGAGAGTTGGGATTGTTCAGCCTGGAGAAGAGAAGGCTTCAGGTAGATGTTACAGCAGCTTCCTAGTACCTAAAGAGGGCTTGCAAGAAGGCTGGAGAGAGACTTTTCACAAGGGTCTGTAGCAATAGGACAGGGGGCAATGGTCTTAAGCTGAAGGAAAGCAAGTTTAGATGAGATATTAGGAATAATTTTTTTACTATAAGGGTGGTGAGACACTAGAACAGCTTGCCCAGAGAAGTTGTGGACTTCCCATCCCTGGAAGTGTTCAAGGTCAAGCTGGATGAAGCTCTGAGCAAACTGGTCTAGTGGAAGATTCCCTGCCCATTGCAGGAGGAGTGGAACTAGATGATGCCTTTCAACCCAAGCCGTTCTATGATTCTATGTTTCTGAACAGCCACACTTCAATATAACAGGGTGATACACAAAAATCATATTCAGCTTCTCCTCAAGGGGCTAATGTCTTTTCAAACTTTCTGGAAGATTCTTGGGAGCATCTTATCCAATGTGTATAGCCTGTATTTATCTGAACTAGCCCAAAGACCTAAAGTTCTTCTCCCAAGACCCCTTTGTAGACAATGGGGAAAGTCACATCTAGGGATCATTTTCTCTGAATAATTTTAAAAATGTGTTTCGAAGATGTACTTTCAAGATGTCTAATGTCCATGAAGATTGAGGAAAATGGGGAAAGTCAAAAAATATTTGTAGGGTCTTGGTCATGTCCGTCAAACTATGTAATTAACAATATGCCTACTCCATTCAAAGGGCCCTTTCAGTCATAGAATCAGAGAACAGTTTCAGTAGGAAGGGACCTCTAAAGTCCGATTCCCTGCAATGAGCAGGAGCATCTTCAGGTTGATTGGGTTGCTGAGAGCCCCATCTGACCTGATCTTGAATGTTTTCAGGGATGGCATGTTCACCACTTCTCTGGGCAACCTGTGCTGGTGTTTTCTATCCTCAATGCCAAAGTCTGTTTTTCAGTAAAATTTATAAGTAGAGCTAATATTTATAAAGTTTATAAGTAGAGCTCTGCTGGGAGACCATTGAGTCTGTTCAGTTCTCCAAAAGGCATAAAGTACCTGAAACTTGTCAAATACAAGATTCTTCTCCAAAGACTACCACAGTATAGCTCTGAGCCAGCTTTGGATTAAAGGCCAGCATCTTATTTCCTTTAGCTTGAACAAAGTTCCCTGTAATTTAAGGAAATGGCTTGTAGTTAAAGGATAAAAAAGTGGCAGTAAACAGTACCCAAAAACTATACTAAAAAGTGCTCCTGAAGAAGGGGTGATTTTCTAAGTATACAGAGTGGCTGCATTATAACACCTAACATGAAACCAGTGCATAATCTTAGCAATTTTAAAGTGTTATAAAAATAAAAATACATTGGAGTAGACATTAGACAACTCAGGCATTGCATTTCTTGTTTTTAAAATTTTCTGCTTTATGCACATGCAGAGCTTTATCAAACTGAAAAGGCTTTCTATAAGACAACAGTGTTTCTTAGGTTTTTAAGTGGGGTACAAGCACTTATCTACATAAATATATTGTAACTCACCTTGAAAAGCAAAAAGAGTTTAAAAGAATTTCTTAAATGTTAATAAGTCCTTCCATTGTTAAGACAAGACTTTTAAGGACTAATAACCTGAAAATAATCAAAACATAACCAGACAAATAATTGTTATGAGTGGAGTTGATGAAGAATTCCATTTGAATTACTGGGCTCCCAGAGTTCAGGTTTTCAAAAACTTTCATGCATCTGTGAGTGAGAAGATGAATTTTCATCAATTTGTATGTAGTATTTGCATGTTGAAGATCAAGGTATTGTATAAACAGGCAAAACCAAGGAGTGAAACCTTGGCCCTACCGAAGTTAGAGCATTATTTCCAATGCATAACTTCCCATATCACATGTAAGCTGTCTGAAAGTTGCCTATCCAGACTAAACTACTTACCTAAGATGTTTCTATAACAAAAGGACCTTGTAGGGCAGCTCAACACTTCCCTAGTGGGCATCTAAAATAGATGGCCCTGTTTCTCTCCATTGCCTGCCTCTAGCAGAGGTGTGAATATCTGGCTTAGATTGTCCATCTACACGGCTGAAGACAGATGAGACAAAGCCTGCTGCCCATGCGGGTACCATTTGCTATTAAGGTAATGCAAGTAGAGAACAATTTCTAAAGCTTTCAGTGGAAGTTAGTCCTTCTCTGGATATTATTGGATTTTTACAATGCGATTGGCAGTTTATTACAAGTTTTAGTGAATCTAAGAAAACTCTACACAATATTCTCATGTTTTGCCAGACTCAAATACCCAATGACTGCTCACAGAGAGGTGTCAGCGGAGGAAATAAATGGAGCTTTGCCTAGACTTTAAGTATGCTTATCCTTAATAAAGCCTGACTAGGCAGTGAGCTCAGGAGATGAATCATTGTTGAGGGACATAGGGATGTCTGGTCCACTCTTGCTTCTTCTGCTGACTTCCTTTGTGGCCTTAGGCACACTGCTCCACCATCTGTTTCTCCACTCTGCTTTTGTCTGTGCAGGGGATTGGCTACAGGCTGTTTTGCAGTCAGATGCAAATGAGTTGTCTCCATGCCCTGACCCAAAATGGCATGACCAAGGCAATGTGGTGCCAAGTCTGAAGTAACATACCTAGGACCTCAGAATCATTCTTCAGCTGCATCTTCGTGCTTTGTTAGCCATAGCAAAACCGCTTCTGCTCAGCTTGTGGCATCAGCAGAACACAAGGTAGACATATCCATAGATTGTAAGCACCTTCTCACTCATGTCTTTTCTTCTGTGCATGTAGAGCAGGCAGCACAAAGAGACTAATAGCACTGACTGCACGTGTGTCTGTTGGTCTGGCTAGCCACCCAGTTCTTGCATCCCTGGGGTAAGACCAAGTGTTCAACTAGGATGGTGGCTTTTCTAATTAATACTTCACTTCCCATAAAGAGCAGAAGAAGGTTTTTACTAACTATGGAGATCAAATTTAAATTAATAAATATGAATGGAAAAGTTGTGCATGTATATACCTGTGTAGGTATCTGTGTGTATTTATGCAATGTATTTAACCTCATTTCCTGAAGTGATAAACTATTTCCTTGCTCCTGTCTTTGTCTCCACCCCTGTTCTCACATCTAAATTTTGGTTCAGTCAAAAAATACAACCATTTTATCTTTGAAGGTAGTGAGTTACTTGCTACCCAGAATGAAAAAGTCACACAGGTACTGGAATCTGAAGCACTGCTATGGATAGAAACTTAATATACAGGAATCCTGTGTTTCTCAGCTATTTATTCAGCTTCCTGGAAATGTTCTTAGAAATAAGGAACCAACCTAACTTAAAATCCACTAACCAGAGCAGAGCAGCCAACCATTTTACTGCAATGGTTATGCATATTTGCACTGAAGGGTTTCATCTGACATGTTGGTCTTGTGCCACACTCTCGACTTGCAGTCTTTCAACATTTTAAAACATTTAGAAGAGTGTCAGAAGAATTCTGCTGGGGAAGATTCACAGGCATTGCATAAGCTGGACCTTAAATCTTAACAAAATTTTCTGTGGGGTAGATGATCTCCATCCCTTTCCAGTAGAAACTGATCCATTACCCTGTACCAACAAGATGCCCTCAGGTGTGAGCTCCCAGCAACAAGTTTTCTTGTGCACATGAGGAAAATTTTGTATAGGAAAGCTGGCCCAGCTCTCTGAGCAGAGGAATAGTCTTTGGTCTCCTTATTAATCTACCCAAAGTTCTCCTTCTGGTGGTTCTCAGTTACAGTGCGGCTGACATAAAAGCCAAAGCGGGTTCCTCTTGTGTATGGTATGCCACAGAGTGGTTGTTGGCCTGGCAGACTTAGAACTGAGCCAAGAGTTGGTGGAGAAAGGGACAAGAATATCTTCAGCTTGAAATACAGACTGAAGGTTTGAAGGGCCATCCCTTGAGTCTGCAACAAGACCTATTCAGCTCTGGCCCAACTCCACTTTTATGAATATTCATCATTCCCAAAACCATGCTTGAACCTAGTGCCTGTAAAGTGAGTACATGTCACAGCTTGATCGGAGACTCCATGCTGACAGATGTTAACAAGTGCATGAAATTAATGTCCTTGTCATTGGTCTAAATGCCAAACTGTAGCATTGTTCATTCTTTCCCTTGAAAATATCAGCAGAGGAAGTACTGAAAATAAGGAATGAATCACTCTTTCCCACAATATCCATCCTATTGCATTTGTCCAAGATAATCCAGGAAATGTGTGGAGTTTGGCTTCTTCTCCTTTCAGCTCTGAGCCCTCTCTTTCTCTCCCCACAACTGACATACTATATCTATACCTCAGCTGTGTGGTCCAGGAACAGGTGCTGGACAAACCTCTGGTATTGGTAGCCAGGACACTCATCTGTAAGGTCCTCCCTTTTGTTTTCCGCCAGCATGGCAGTGAGTATCAGAGCATATGTATGCAAATTTAGCACAGCCATCGATTTCCTAAGGCTTTGAGCTCTGACCTTGGCTGCGCCAGGCAATCTCCAGGGAACCCTGGCCTTGGGCCTCCCATCAAGCAACCCATCATCTTCCCATGATACAACGAGTTGAGTCTGTCCCAGCTGAATGTACGCCTAGTATATGTGCTTCCCAGAAGGTTTCTCTGTGGGATAGGGAAGAAGTGTCTCCACCAACCTGAAAATCATAGATGCATGAACTGAAGAAAAACAAGGAACAGCAGAGCAACCGACCTGACCTTATGTATCACACGTCTGTGCATCTCATCACATGAACTCAGACAGCCAGATCAGTCAAGCGAGCATCAGCTATGTGCCATAGATGAAGGGAAGACACTATAAGGCAAGTAAGGGAGAAAAACTAACTCTCTCTACCCTGACGCTTGGAGGAGTGCAAGAACACAGAAAAGAAGCTGTAATTCAGCTTCAAACAGCAGCAGAGGCTCAGCAGCATGAACCCAGCCATACTGTGACTTCACCACCACCACCAGCTACAAGATTAAAGCAAAGTACATTCATGTAAGAAGCCTGGGCATGATCCAGACATTCCTCTGGCATGAGCCCCACATGGAGAAAGAGCCCATTTGCAGAGACTAAGTTTGGTGGTAAGAAACCACCCTTGCCTATCCCCCTTGCACCACTTCTAGAAAGAGAGATTTGTTCCTGGCATGTTTCTAGTTAGTAAACATGGCTACTGCAAGATCCACTCCATTTTGGAGCAGATCCTCCTTTCTTTCCAATGGGCTGCAAAGGATTTGCAAAAGGAAAAAGACCCAGGAACAGATAAGACCTTTGATCAAAATAGTCCTCTGATCAGCTGTCACCTGTCCATCAACTGGGCCCTGCATCTTTACTCTCATCCAACTGACTAGTTTTGGTCTGTTTTGACACAGAGTGTGTTTTGTCTTTCCATGTCCCTGATGGACTGCTTTGCAGGACTTCATATGAGGACTGAGGTGACACGTGCAGCTATCAAAAATTTGAGCTTATGAATCATTCAGCTAGTGAATTTTCCCACCATAGGCAAGTTTTGTCTCCTTCTGTGGTTGGTCTTGCAAATTTTAGTTGTTAGGAAATGAAAGACATGAGGAAAGTCTACTGACCTAAAAAGTTTTGTTATTACCCTTCCCTTAGTTAAGTTGCTGCAGTGACATGAATAGCTGCCCTTGCTTGGATAGGTCAGCACTACATGAAACCTGCAATCCTATAAGAGTGAAACTTACGAGCAATAACCATTCAGCATAAAATCATGTATGTCACTTTTGTAGGGGTGCTCACATTTTCCCTGTCAGGAAAAGAAAGACTTTGCAAAGTTTATTCCCCACCATTTCATATCAAAACTTTTTTCTGGTAAAAATGTGGGTTATCATACATACAGGTTTACTCTTGCAAAATTTGCTTTTCAGCAATCAAATTTCACACAAAATACAAGGAAAAAAAAAAGAAAAAAAGGAAGGAGATGAATATTATTGAGCTTTCCATTAGAGATCTTGGATTTTACAGCTTTCAGAGCAGCATTTCCACGCAGTGTAAATTTGTTTGGAAAATAAGAACATCTTTTGTTTGAAGTAGTTAATTACCTTGGTAGAGGAATCAAATGAAATAAAAGATTTATGGATCCCTCTTTCTCATAGTGAAGGAGAAAGTGATCTGTTTGCAGGAGTTATATTTTCAGGCACTTTGCTAAGACACCCCAACCCCCCTCAGTTGCTGACTGTAAAATAAGAAAACTATTACCCAGCTGGGGTAACAATAGGCTCCCACAGTGCTTTTCTGCTCAGCCCGCAGCTGCCAGTGAAAGTGGAAACTACAGCAGCAGGATAACATTCTTTTCTTACAGCCTGTTTCTATGGGCAAGGAGCCCTCCCACTGCTTCAATGTATTTTCTATGCAAAACTGTAGAAGAAGTGACATTTTAAAAGTTTTGACCTTTGTTTTTTTCTCCCCCCCCTCCCCCCCACTTTTTTTTGCATGAACCAAGGCATAAATTTTTTAAACCTTCTGACAGGGTATGTGTTAGGAACGGCAATAGCCATTACTATAATAACAAAATGTTTCAAAATTTGAAAATTCTATATTGTGTGTAGCTTACTGGTAACCTTTGTGCAGAAAAAAATAGTGATGACATATACAGAACTCTTCTGGTTATTATCATGGGCAAATAGATGATTGTGGCAGATCTCATACTCCTTTGCAAAATAGTGTCATTGAATGCCACATTTTCATTTACAAATTTCATATTTTAAAGTTAAAATTTTAAAGGATTTTGCAGGTAAAGATTTTTTCCCCCATCCCTCTGTAAGAAAAAGAAATATTAGCCAATTTTATTAAAATTGCCTTTGAAAAATTGTTCACAGGAGAAAAACCAGTGGATTGAATAATGATAAAGAGCATTAGTAAATTAATTACATGTACATATATCCAAATTATATGGATCTAATTTAACAGGAAATTGTCATGGTTCCCAATTAGATTTCAAATATAACAAAAAAACCCTACTGACTAAAACATAAAATAGCAGACTAAATCTCAGGAATTTATAAGGGATGTTAGAAATGTAAAACGTATTTTCCCAAACACAAGCAAAATAAATTAAAACTGTTCAAGCGAGATGGGGCTGGGGAGGGTGCCCATGAGCCATTGAAGTGAATGTCGAACAGATTCCAAAAAGAAGCCTGGCAGGTTAATCCATGTGAGAATCTTCTATTCACCATCAATTGCCTCGGCTAGCTACTACCTCTAGTTATTACCAGATCACCAAGGGCACTGGCCCTGCTGTTGGTCCATCTATATATCGCTCTCTCTGGGTCTGACCACACACTCCTTCCCTACCCAATTCTTTTCCCATCACACATTGAAACCAATGGAAATTTGATCAATGCAGATGATGACAAATATGCCTATAGGGCAACAGTGTTCTGAAATAATCAGTTTTTAAAGCTGTTTTACTATTCATTAAGATTTAGAGGAGAAAGTAGAAAAATCCCACATTTTAAACTTGTGGCTCCACTGGTGGATTGATAAAGAGCTATAAAGACTTCTTGGTAATCCAAGACCTCCATCAGAACAAGATAAAATCATCTCTCACTCTACAACACACACACACTGTAACCAAATCCATCATTAGCAAACTACATCATTCAACATTGGGCAAGAATCTACTATAAATTACAATGGGTTCATTAAAAGATTGGGAAACCTAACCAAAAAAAAAAAAA
>VWZF01003843.1:813599-923324 GCA_013396755.1 Sclerurus mexicanus
AAGGCAGCAAAAGCAAAGGGTAAAAAAAGCTCTCCCAGGAGGGTCTGTGTCAAGACAGAAAATTCATTCAGGTCCCCTTGATCTGTGCCTGAGACACTATAAACTCCTAGAACACCCCTTGAATTTCACATCCTTACAAACCATCCCCAGGTAAACAGGGCAAACTCCTAATTTCTACTCAAACTGTATGGCTTTTTGTTTCTTTGGGCAGAACATGCCCTGTAGATTTTCAAACCCAAAGTTGCTTTTTCCAGTGTGTGAATCAAGAGCTTAAAAAAAATAATTCAGAAACATTTTCCTGGCATGTCTGCCACCAGGGAGCCAGGGATCAGTGATTGTTCTAGGCAAGTCACCAGGGTACCTGCACCTTTTCTGATGGCTACCCAAGGGCTGGGGCACAGAGCTGTGGACTAGCTGCCAGACCCTGCACCCAGGGAAGGTATTCTCCTTGGCTTTAGTGGGGGTGCAACCAAGTCGAACCAAGTCATCATTTCAAAAGTGCATCTCTCATCATCTGCTGTATTAATAGTTATTTGCATGTTTCCTGGTTTCTTTGCTATGATATGTGGGTGCAGGCAGAAGAATTCTAAAGGATTTTTAGGTTGATAGTACTTCCATTATTCAGGACAATGTGCTATCCAAGGCAGGCAGCTATTTGGGATAAATAGCCTATCCCCATTTGTCCAAAATAGCCAAATGTCTGGCATGAGTCATGCCAAACAGGCAGCTGCTCGGCAGGAGTGTAGTACTGGCATACTAAAAAGCAGAAGATACTTAAGGGGGCAGAGCACGCTAAAGGTGGCACCAGGGTATAGTGACATAAGATTTGTGGAGTCAGTAATACACAGCTATCGCACTCATTAAAATTGTCAGACAACGCCATCATAAATGACAGCATTTCTCTGCAGTTAGTGCACAACAGTTTCCAAGACACCACTCTTCTCCTTAGTACTTTAAACAGACAATAAACAAATATCTTAGAGGCCACTGTGTGGGAGGTGTTGGCAGGTGTTATCTCTGGAGCACATATATTGCAAGTACAATATCACCATCATGATGGACAGGACAGTCTTGGGAAACAACTCCTTCAGTAAAGGTGCTGCTCCATGATTTGCGTAGCACAGTGCATTTCATCTGCTGTCTGAGATGGACTCCTGAGAAGTAATGGCATTCACAAAGAGCAGGATGGATATCACAGAGAGGTACACGAATAAATTTCCAGGTGAATGAAGGTGCCTGTGTCCTCAGCTGGCTTCCAGGTAAAGTCATGTACATGCACTCTTGTGAACACGGGATATATCCCTGCTGCATGCAGGCATCCTCATGTCCTTTCCAGGCTATAAAGTCCCTTCCTCCCTCAGCATTGCATGAGTACTGGTAATTGAAGCTGAAGATACTCCTGTGAAGTAGGTAATGAACTTCATTTCACAGAGAAAGGAACGAAAGCTGTAACATTTCTGCTACACCCAACATGTCAAAGAAAGCACAGGGCAAAGTCCTGAATGACACCAGCTACTTAGAAAGTCTTCTATGACAAGAATATCCCTTGTCACAGTCACTGAGATGCAAGCTCAGCAGGCATTGTTTCAAATTCAGTATCTTGGCTATCTACTTGTCTTTTAAAATAAATGAAAGCAGTCCCTGGCATGTAGTAAACTTCTTGTCAGACTTTGGAATTATTTAGCTGACAATATCTTTAGCACATTTAGTTGCCAGGGAAAAAAAAAAAAAAAGAAACTGGGTAAATATGTAGTTAGTCATGCTTGTAAAAATGTCAATGCTGTCAAAAATATTTGTGTGAAAATCATAAACAAAATCTGCTGCCATGAGAAGTTTTTTGGTTCTTAATTATGGGACAAAATGACTTCTTTTTCATGAAGACTTAAAAAAAAGAGAGCTAACACTGTGATGGAAATATTGGCACAGTCTTGACTTATCTGCTTCCCTGGGGTAATAAAATTGGTCCCAGAAAGAAGAGGATTATGATCTTCACAGAGTACCTTAAAAATCCAGCTAGTATGCCAGGCTATCTTAGCAGGTTCCTGATAGGATGTGCAATCCTGCACCTCTAAGTATGTTTGAAAGGTTTCAGGTGCTTAAAGGGAAGAGAGGGTTGGTTAACAGTCCTTTAATTGGCATTTTTGAGCGGATTTCTAGAACTGCAGCTCTCAGATTTGCACACTTGCTTATTGAAGCTGGATAAGCATATTTTATAACCAAAAAAATAAACAAAAGCAGTAGGTCACAAGACCAAATCATGTAGGTCAGTGGAGAGGAATACCTATAGCTATCGTGAGGTTTGTGTTCACTGACCTGTGGGAACAGTTGGTGGTCCCACGCCATTTCTGAAGGACAGATGTTCTTACCCTTACGCTACCAGAGGTGGCAATGCTGGGGTCAGCAGACCCCACAGGCACATCCCAGGAATGAACCCCCATGGAGGGGGTTCACTGAGGCCAGGTACACTGACAGGTCCTTTGAGAAGTTGTACTCTCTTCCCCCTCTCTTCTTTGCAACTTCATAAAAACAGACTCACACTTTTACAACTTGTGGTTAATTGGGAAACTTTCACTGGTAGCAAAGTCACAGGGAGTAGAAGTGAACATTCAGTGGTATGGCCATTTGGGGACTTAATCTTGAAACCATACAGTGAGTCCAGGCCTTGCTGTCTTCTCAGAACAGAATCATATATTTTAGTGCATGGGTGTAAAGTATAAGACTCACAAACCAGTATTGAAACAGACAGAGGGACAAGGTAATTAAGATTATTTTTTATTACTAGGGTGGTGAACACTGGGACAGGTTTCCCAGAGAGGTGGTAGAAGACCCAACTCTGGAAATATTTAAGGCCAGGCTGAATGGGGCTTTGAGTAACCTGACTTAGTTGAAGATGTCTCTGCATATTGCAGGGGTAGGAACTAGATGATTTTTAAAGGCCCACTCCAACCCAAAGCATTCTATGATTTTTCTTGCCTTTAATGCAAATACAGTTTTTTAAAATTAGTGTCCAGCTGTACTGCTATGGTCCTATTCATCAGTGACTGGTTTCTCAAGAGTCTGGAGAAATGACAGTGAAACAATGTCACAAACGTGGCACAAAATTACTAGCAAGAAGTAAATTCTAAAAAGGGCTGCAGCAACGGAAACAACATTTTCTGCTGAGCTCTCAAGCCCTCTTGTAGAAATGGTTTCCCATCCCCTAATATCCCTGTGAATTCAGTGTCAATGTGATATATTGCAAACCTAAAAGATTTCTTGAAACCAAACAAAAATTCTTAACATTCATCTGTTATTGCTCCATTCTGCATCTCTCAGTCGTTATCTTCCCTTTTCATAGAATTTCAGATTACTACTTGAAAAGGTAAGGGAGAACAATCTTATATTAATGCTTACTAGATTTATTCATGGAGGTTTACTTTATCTTATTTTATAATTGAAAATATCTGCATGAAATCAAGATACAGTCAAAATTCAAGTAACATTTTGCATATCACAAAAGGAATAAAACCTGAAGCAGAAAAATATGACATTAAATGAACAAAACCCATGTTACACTGGCTCATTTCAGTCATGTCTACCTTCAGTAATCCAAACAGCTCTACTGAGAGAGTCTTGGTATCTCTTTCTTGACATTACCATGAACACAAACTTTTGCAGGAAGAACAAAAGAAGGTGGGACTCTCTTATGCACTCTCTTTAAGGCTTACACTTAATCAGATAGAAGAATTTCTAAAATAATCCACACTTCCTGAAAAATAAAAAGGGTAGAACAAGAGCTGGATAACTTCATGCCACCCATTTTTGATTTGTTATGAAAAAATGACATTTTTTTAACAAGAAATAAGAGCAGATTTGTTACAGTGTTCAGTGACCGTGAAGACTAGGGGAAAGGCAGATCAGGAATAAATGGATTAAAGGAAACACAGTTTTCTAAGCAGGAGGAAAAAATATTGCCTGGAGATGCTGAAATGCTAAGTAACACAAGCAGTAGTCTGTGACCTGCCTTACACAAAGGGCAGCAGGGAAATGAAAGGTACTCTCTACCTCTGACCACCCTTGGACAGGGAGAGGGAGGCACTGAAAGCATAGTCTCCTGGTCAGGATATTCCTACCAGCAGCAGCTCACCCTGTCCTCTGTAGCCCCACAAGTCGGCCGGACACATTGTCATCAGGCCAGCATGGGACATGCCACTTATGAAATAAGGCACCAAGGCTGCCACACTGTGAAATGCCCATCTGCCTTCTGGACTGTTCCTAGAACAGTACCAAAATACCCTCGCAATGGTTCACACAAGACAACCCCAACAGGCATTAGAATTTTTTGCTTCTCTTGGGAAATGGGTTCCTCTGAGGCCATCTATTTCCAAGGTCCCTAGAGTACAAAAGACAAGCAAAGTAGGTTTTTTTACACAACAAGGGGTGAGAAGTTTGCCTCAGCCTTGTTGAGAGCATCATAAAAATTCAACCTGATCAATTCAAGTCTGTTAAACTTTCAAAGTTTGTTTTCTACTTACAGGCTTACAGCTCATTCTCGTCAGCTTGTTGAGAGACAGGAGGGGAAGCAGAAACATTTGGCTCTCTGAAACATCAGTTAACTATTTCTACAAAACATTTTCCCCTTCTGTTAGTTTTTCTGAACATACTGATCGTCCTTTTTTTGCTGCTAACATTTTAGTGTCCAGAAGCTGGGTCTCCTCTACTGGGCCTGAGAGCAGACATTTCAACTAGTTTACACTGATGTAAAAGATAAACAGAGAAGATGTCTCAGAAAGGTTAATGAGGGAACATTTCCAGATAGGAAGGGTCAAAGTCATCTCACTAGTCTATCCAATATCCTGGGGAGACTATGAATAAAGCTGTTGTCCTAACCTTTCCCATTCTTTCATTGGCATCTCATATCCATTCAGGATATCAGAACAGGTACCTGGAGATATATCCAGCCTCTTTGGTAGATCTGAGTCCTGCTAACTCAGTTCTTCCAGGGCTATCATGCTGCTGGTAAGTGTAGTTGTCTGCCTCTTTCCTGATCCTTCCTCCAGCTCTGAGAAGCTGTTGAAGAGGTCTATGAGACAACAGTCTATGGGATTGGAGGTGCTGGTCAACAACTGGTTGAACATGAGCCAGCAGTGTGCCCAGGTGGCCAAGAGGGCCAGTGACATCCTGGCTTGTATCAGCCATAGTGTGGCCAGCAGGACCAAAGTAGTGATCATCCCCCTGTACTTGGCACTGGTGAGGCCGTACCTCAAATACCGTGTTCAGTTTTGGGCCACTCACTACAAGAAACACATTGAGGTCTGGATTATATCCAGAGAAGTGCAACAGAGCTGGTAGAGGATCTGGAGCACAAGTCTTATGAGGAATGTGTGAGGCAGCTGAGGGTGCTTAGCCTGGAAGAAATGAGGCTGAGTAGGAACCTTATTGTTCTGTCTACAACTACGTGAAAGGAGATTGCAATGAGGTGGAGGTCAATCTCTTTTCCCAAGTAACAAGCAATAGGACAGGAGGAAACAACCTCAGGTTGTGCTGGGGGTGGTTTAGATTGGATGTTAAGAAAAAATTCTTCAGGATTGTCAAGCATTGGAACAGATTGCCCAGGGAAGTGGTGAAGTCTCTATCCCTGAAGGTATTTAAGACATGTAGATGTGGTGCTTAGGGGTATGATTTAGTGGTCATCTTGATAGCATTAGTTTAAAGGTTGGACCTGATGACCTTAAAGGTCTTTGTCAACCTAAGCAACTCCATGATTCTATTCTAGCAGTATGTTACTTTGCTTGGCTGTGTAACTATCGAAGTACATACAGGGATGCCCACGCCTAAGGCTAAGGTTAAATGAACTCTGTGTAGAGGAATTAAAATCTAAAATTAAATGCTATCATTTTTGTGCTAATGTAGTCATCTGCCTATTTGGCAATTCTTGAAACTCTGTTTTGCAGCATCTCTGCTCTATTCCCCAGTGAGTTCACTACCTTTAATTTATGTAAGGAGCCATAAAAATAGACATCCACAAAGCATAGACATCTGCACCAAAGCTGTTTTTCATTGCCTTTTCCTAATTGTAAGCCATGTGGCCTATGGTAGCTGTCCAATTCAGGTTGAGCCAAATTACTGCTAGGAACTGCTTGCATCTTTCCATTGATTCTGACAGGGCAAAAAAAGAGGTGGACTAGTTCACATGTCTGCATTGTACATGTCTTAATTTCAGTCATTCATACATAAATTTTCGTTACTTATTCCACCAAAAGTGTCTCTACGCAGTTTAAGAGAATCCATTAAAACTGTGTCTTCACATATGGGGCAATCAACAAAGGCAAGGTGGTGAGTGAGTGGTGTGCAAATTTTCCAGAAACAGGTTCAAGCTCACGTCAGTAAACAGTTTAGGATAGAAATCAGCCTCAGAACAAAATGCAGAGATTGCTTGTTTGGCATAGCTTTCCCACAGTAAATAATAGATACAAAATTAGCTAGTGATGGAGGAAGGGAAAAAATAAATCATTTGCTTTCACTTGCAAAGCTTTTAAAGCATTCAGAACAATATAAATCCTGAGACAGACAGAGACTGTCCTCTACAGATGGGCAATGGGCATCTGCAACAAAACACAATCATGACCCTACATATAAGTTTCTGTGAAGGGCCATTAGATGGGAGAGAGCTCATTGTGTGCACATGTGTTTGGATGAGAAAAATGAGTCACTCCCAACTCTGGATCAAGCAGGTGATGTAAAGGATTGACAGGGAGAATGATGCAGACAAAGGCTCTGCTTGCTGAAAAGCACTGAGTCACATCCTAGGAGAAAGCATAAAAAAGGAAGCAAAACTGGATGCAGTGATATCAGTTGAGAGTTGGGAGCAAGGATGAACACACCTACTTTTGCTACAGAAGATGCACACCTGTATAAACCAAGAAGCCTAGACTATGTACTGCAGTGCCTTCTGTAAGGCCTTAGGATTGAAACTTTCTGTCTGTTCAGTGGCAGTTTCATTAGAAGCAGTTTTTTTGTAATTTCATGTGTCAGCACAATGTACAATTCTCTGGAATGACAAATTTGTCAATGGCCACAGGGCTGGTAAGAAGTAGGTTACTGCAAAGGAGAATCAGATTCACTTTTTTTTCAAAGTTTTGCTGTTCTTCTTAGCAATATTTCTAACTCGGTATCAGTGAAAGGGTAACCCAGAGCTATACCATTACAATTGCAATTTAAGAGGTGGACTATTATGAACCTTCTAGGACAAAAAAAAAAGCTATTAAAACAGTGATTAATTCCCCTGCTATGTTTTACCCAGGTTTTAGAAAAATGGGAAGGCAAGCAGAGTTTTTTATCTCTAGGCTGTGGGCCAGCCTTACTGGATCTGGACTGCCTTTGTGTTGAGCTGTTCAGGTATCCTGCTCTCCTCCTCAGTACTTTTATTATCCTTACATCACAGACCTCATCTACTTACTATGGATAGTGGACATTAAGACTTACAGGAATTCAGCTCACACTGTGACACCTTTTAGCTGATTTTATTAACCACTGGCCATTCACAAGATTGAAACAAACAGCTGAAGACATGTAAACTAAAGCAAGGGGATAGCCACCAGCTCTATCATCATCTTCTTGGATGTGGCAAGGCAGTTAACTCCAGTTAGCCCATCAGGGGACTAGCTTCTGATATGAATAACAGATTCAGAAACATGATTTCTGAGCTTGGGACCCCACAAATGAGGCACAGCCCAAATAATTCTGCAGGGCAGCTTGGCTATTCCTTTACAAGCCTCTCTTCCTATACACTTGTTACAATTGATGTGGGAGATGCTCTGAGAGGTAGAAATCACCAGGAAAACTGAGTTAAAGATTAAGTTGAGAAATGATGCTCAGGCAGCATGAATTGACTTAGTTATATTTTAATTTTTTTTGAGCACCCAAGTCCTGTTTCCTCAAATCTGAATTCAGATTTCACTAATGCTTCATGAGGCCCTCACAAGACCTCAGTGCTTTGCATCCACACTGGCTTTGCTTCTGTGAAAGCAATTTTTGTGTATTCTGAGAAACAGGTATGAGTAAGAGATAGATTTGGGTAGATCTGGGTATTGTCATTCTCTTGACACTCTTCTGAGAGTTCAAAGAGGTATTTGCCGCTCAACTCCAGCTTTTGCGAGGAAACATGGATCAGTTTTGGAACACCACCACACATTTTTGCTGGGGTCTCACAGCTGGTCTTTGAAACCTTCTGGAGGGACCAGGCTGAAACCTAAGACTAGAGTGACACATGAAACAATTAATACATTAAACCTCCCCATCCCCCAGTGAACTTTTGTCAGCCTGTCCTCTTCCTGAAGGGAAGGGGGGAACCATCCTTTTTGTAGTGGCTGCTCATTATATAAAGCAAATCAAGAGTAAAGGGAGGGAGCAAAGAGATGGCACAGAGCCCGATAAGTGCACCCTTAAATCTATAATTAAAACCAAAGGCAAGTTCCCAATATAGCCAATTCAGTTACATAAGATCTTACAAAAGCTTCACACTGTTTGCTGGGTTTTGCTTTATTACTGTTCCCTCTCCTCAGAGTTCACTTCAGGTCAGTAGCAGATGAGGTATTACAGTCAGAGTTTATGGCAGGGTAGAAATCTAACAGTGCCCTGTTTGTAAATATATGCAAGTGTGCACCCAGAGGGAAAAAATAATCACTGGATCTACTTGAAATAAAAAAATTTAGTGGTCACTTTAGAGCTCAGTTTAGACCACCTCCAGCTCTGGAAATGGATTACTAGTTACTCAGAAATTACTTAAAATGATGTCTCAAGAGTCTGTGAAAGGCTCCTGCTTGCCCACTGGTCAAAGAAATGTGGAAAACCTGCATGTAAGACAAAAGATCAGGCTGGATATGGCCTCACTAGCCAGCCAGACTGAGGAATGAGGGCACATAAGTGTTCTCAGAAAGCCCATGACATGTCTGTACATCATTTCTTCATGCCTTCTAAAATCATCCTGCAGGAAAACACGAGATCAGCTGGCTTATTTGTAAACTCACTGTAACAGTACATGGGAGTAGCTATTTCCGTGTGGGAGTTGGAACGTGTATCAGAACCGCTATGCTCAATAGTATGCAAGCTAGATTTCAGAAATATAAATAAAAAGCAGGTATCATTAATGATAAAAGGCTTCACTGATGCATCTTCATCTTGTATTCTTTACAGAAGCAATAGGCAGTAGCATTCCTAAAAGCGGTGGTTTCCTAGGGCCATGCTGAAACTAAGCTCTTCCTCCATATTGATTTCTGAGGATTTTAATGTGTATTTTATAGATTTTCATAGAGTTAAAGAAGTTGAATAAGTTTTCCTAAGTTTCTCACATTTTAGGTGGCATTTGGAAGTTATTGAACATTTTCTCACACGTTCCTGAAATTCTGTTAGACACACATTACCAAGGACATGCTGTTTTGAAGAACACCTGCAAGAACTCCAACTGAGACAATAAGATAGCTTATAGTCAAAAGAGGAGAGTAAGCTCAGAGACCTTGGAGGGGCTCCAAGGGGCAGTTCTGAGGAGTTCTGAGAGTAAGCACCAGGGGGAAATGGTATCACAAGTTGCTTATAGTTATCAAATATGTTAATTACTGAAAGTTATAAAAACTGTAACATTTGGCTGATGTGCATGCATGTATCTTTGTTGGGTGCCTTAGAAACTTCTAATAAAGGACTACTTTATCTGTCTCTGCTAATATTGTTCTGAAAGCCTTTTGCAGGATTAGACATAGATCTTAAGCCCAAAAAAACCCCCAAACCACCAAGAATGCCACGTTTAAACACAGTACAACCACTCAACAGCAATCAGCACTGCACAGATATCCATGTATTTCTGAGGTACAATATTCCAAAGATAAGGAGAAAGTGGGAGTCAGGGGAAGAAGGCAGAATTGTCTTCTCCCCTTTCTGGTTAAGACAAAGCACGGGCACATGCAAAGTTCATTTGTTAATGCAATTTGCTGAAGTCCCGTATTCCAGGATGGTAAAAGTCCTCAAAAAGAACTTACTTGGAAGAAGCTGGTAATTGCTGAGTATAGCACCAATATTCACATATCAAAACACTTTCATGTTCTAAACCTCAACTATATTTAATTTGTCCCACAGAAATAGAAGTAGGGGGAAATAGAACACTTTCAAAAAAAGTCCTAAAATACTACTCTTTCTTCCCAGTGACAATCAGAAATGCTACTATTTTTTACCAACATCATAGGTAGCAGAAAAGTGGAAAGAATTATTTGCATGAATGATTGCGAAGTCTATGGCCACCTTGTCTTTGCAACATGAAAACTCAATGTAATATACCTTTCAAAAACTTGAGTTTTAAATGGCATGTTAGTTGCCCGAACTCTCTTTGAGCTGTGACAGTTCCCACCTTGCAAATATCTTATGGAAAAGAACAGAGAAAACCACCATGGGCAAAACTGTGTTAAAATGTAATACCTGATTTGGTTCGGTTTCAGTTTATCCTGCGTGTCCCCATCAGAGGACTCTTGTGATTAATAACTGTCAATGTCAGGCACTAAAATGGTTATCCAAAGAGTATTTTTAAAATTGCACTGGTTTGAAAGCCGAGGCTCAGCTCTGCAAAGACCTGTGTGGGAGAGCTGTGGGAAGGAGACACTCGGTGATGTTACTTTCCTCATGTACCCACCAGCCCTCGTGGCAATGTAGGTGGTGGCAGAGCTCCAGTCTCACAGTGACAGTAGCATGAGGCAGACTGGTCTTTCCAGAGCAATGGCTCTACAGCTGCCACACAAAGCAGCAGACGTAGTGGTATGGAGAAGGAATGCCTGCTTACCTCTTCAAAAGTTTACACACAGTGCACAGACACACTGGATCCCGAAGTACATCTGCACACAACCTAAATATGATGTTTTCACGAAGTTCTGTGAAGCCATGTCAGATGTTTAGGGCATAAATGAGAAATGGGCTGATAAAGTTTCATTGGGATGTAGAATCAGCCCAGATTGTACCTACTGACACGAATCAAACTCACAACCACAAACAAGTAGCTATCTGCAAGAAGATTCACATGTCTATATTAAAAGGGAGGATTGACACTAAAATTAAGGTTTGCGCTTTTACTGTTTTCGTTATTAGATGTGACAAGAGCAGTTGTTTTCTGAGCAAAGACAATGAGCAGCTTTTGTGATGCTATCACAGAATCACAGGTTGGAAGGGACCTCCAGGAATTATCTACTCAAACTTCTCTGCTCACCAAGGGACACAGAGCAGGATCATGTTCAGACAGCTTTTGAATATCTTGCTATATATAAATAATTTTTTACCATCTCCTCATCTTTAAATCTGTGTAATCTTTCAGCTGTATACTCAATAAGACAACTTGCTGCAGTAAGCAGGAATGATCTGTTTACCAGGTAACATTCTCAGACAAAACATAATTTTTACCCAGGGAAGTAAGAGAATAATAGATACAAGACAGATTCTTAACATTAGATGTCCCTCTATTTTTGGAAGGGCATCACACACCATCTAACAGGAAATTCTATAAGCAGTCTGAGTCTAAATGAGATGCACCACCAGCAGTTCCATGTAAAAAAGCTCATCTATTGTGTTTATCTATAAGGTTTAAACCATTTCTCTCAGCATACTGCCATCTTTCACATGTTCTTATAAACATAAGCTCAAGAAAAAAGTGTCTGACAACTTTTTCACAGCCAAAAGATGGTCAGCAAGTTCTGTGCAAATCTCATGCAGAAGACTCTGTATCTATGTCAGTCTTGTGTTGTTTTCTCATGTGACACCCACTCTAACCAAGACCACAAGGGAAAAAAAGATCATTTGATGGTTCAAAGTGTCTGTTAGTTTTGTGGTGCTTTTTACCTAATGAAATCATAATAATCAAGCCTGAGCTCCAAAAGCTAATCAGATTCTGGATGGGAATGGCTTGAATACAAGATTCCATTTCCTTGAACACATTTGATAATCATTACAGTCTATCAGCTTGGTAAAATAACCTCCAGCATTATGTCAATGCTGCACTAATTGACTCACTTTCCAGGGCTCAGATTGTCTAATAAGTATTTAATTGATGATATTATTTCAAAACTAATTTGTACTGTCTCATAGATTTTCAACTTCAGGTGACGTGTCTTCTCCTCCTATAATATACTGAAAAATGAGTTTCAGCTCATAGTGCTATGCTGACATCGCATTCCATGCTTGTTGCCTGTTTTTTGTTTTACATCATGAAACAGCATCAATGATTTCAAGGGACCATTCAAACAATGTACACAACATGTATATGACACCTCTTATGTACCGTGACAGACGATAAATGTTATAAAACAGCCTCTGATTTCTCAGTACAGTAACAGCCTCTTTCTCTGCTAATGTATCTCTTTTTTGTTTATCCCCTATTTGGATTTCTCCATGCCTTCCACCGTTTCTTTTATTTTCATCTCTGAAGTTATTGCTTTAGACAGAACAACTGATAAAGGAAATACCAAGTCAAGTTTCACTGTCCATTCATAATATTTCCTTTCTTAATGTTTACGAGATAGTTATCATTAAATGCTCCCCTCAATGTACACATTCAAACTTAAGCTTAATAACAGTGAAAACAGAGATCCCTATGACAAAAGTAAAGTTCAAAGCCTTTCTTGGTTTCTTTGCTGTTCTTTTTCAGATGTGTAATCACAGAAAAACTGCCCATGATATTCAAGACTTTTCCTGTTCCACCATTTGGAGCTGCTATACCTAGTAGAGAACCTGCCTCCCAGTGCAGTTTCTGAGCATGTTTTGTTCTGATGATTTCAAATTCTTCTCATACGACCTTTTTTTTTTTTTTCCCCAAAAATGCACTGTGGTAAAGTGCCTGGGTGCAAATAAATTGGTCATCAAGATAAAGAATAAGTAAATATCTTCTATTAAGTAACTCAATTAAAAAGATTTTTATCATACTGGTGCTGTTCACTCTTTTAGAATTGATTTTTAATTTCTATACACTTGTAAACAATCCTGTGAAAAAATGATTCAGCAATGCTCCTGCACTTAACATACTTTTGAAATGGGTTCAGGAGAAGAGCTACTCATGTTCTTGGGCCCATCAGCTTCAACAAGAAAGAAAAAGAAAACTCAGTTCAATCTTTGAAGCAAACAAAACCTATAGAAAAAAATAAAATATGTGATCCTCTTCTTGTCTTCTTCCCAGGGAAACCATGACAGATGAGACCCAGGGAGGTAGAAAAGTTTTTTCTCAGTGCTACAGAATTATTTGTTCTTCCTGCTTGTGGAGATAAAACATTAAATACAATGATGGGTCCAAGTCAAATGTGCACTTAGGCATGGAAATTGCTTCTCTCCAGTGACTGTACAAAGAACCAGGGTTTGTCAGTAGCAGTCTGAATCACTGAAGATTTTGGATGCGATAGTAGTCAGAAAGCCTAAATCAGGCACCCCAGGTAGTCAGCTGAAATCTAAAAATGGGAAAAATAAGGGAGGCAGAGCACCATAAATTCAGAGGGCAGATATTTTTCTATTCTGTCTTCAAATCTGTCTTAAATCTATGCTATGAAAGTAGCATATCGGTTCCTTCTGCTGTGGGTAATGAGACACCTTCTGAAACCCCTTGCTAATTTACACAACATCTGAATGCAGGGCAGGATTATGGCACCTCTCTGCTGTTTTAGCATTTCATCTGCAGTCAGCAAGTGCTCTTACCTACTCACATGCTGTCAAAAATGTGCACATCTTTTGTGTCCCACAGAAGTTCTGTGGTGGGAGGAGGTTCCTCCCTAGAATCCATCCCTTACTCCGCAGCTATTTGAGCTTTCCAGCCTGCTGGTAGCAGGCAGATATACATTATTGGTAGCGCCAGCAACTGTTCTCTTGTCTTAGCTCAATGTGGAAACAATTGCTCAGGGGTCCTGTAAATAATAGTTCTTTGGTATCATTTAAAAAAAAAAGAAAAATAAAAGCCCCTTGGTACACAGTAAGCTGACTGTAATTTTCCCATTACTCCAGACAGTATCCCATTCATTGTTTGATAGATGTGTTTTTAATTCCGATTTCTCCTTCTCCTTTAGCTCTTCTGTTGCAGGTAGACAGCAGAATTTAACTGGTTCTGTCCATCACCCGTGGCTTTATCTGCTGCCAAACTGTTTACTGTTTCAGGAGAGTATCTAGCAAAAAGCATAGACTAATATTGAAGGCTGTTTGACCTACAGAGAGCATAGAAATTTGGTGGAAAAAAAGAAGAAAGATAAGAAGACCTGGCAGTAGCTAGTATAAAGTCCACTGCACATGCAAGAAAATGAGCTTTAAAAATACATTTGCCTAATGTATTTTTAAAGTATCTCCCTGTACGATCTCCCTGATCAGATCAAGGACACAGTACTGCAAATAATGAGATTGGAGGGGAAGCAGTACAGTTCTGAGAAAAACTTCACTCCAGCCCAGTACATTTAAAAAATGTTCCCAAAGTGATTTTAAGTAATGCAAATTATGTCAGAGAACAGAAAGTACTCATACCTTAATCTGCAGTTCACTCAGCTGCACTGAATCGTTGCCTGAAACCTGTCTAGCAATCCCTTGGTCCACTTGCACATGTAACAAGACGCTTGTTTTGTGGGGGACAGAGAGGCAGATACAGAGCACAGACTAGTTTTGGAGAGTGGCACTGTTAGTGCTATGATCCCTGTGTGGTACAAAAGCAGTTTTTCTGAGGACTCATGGTTGGTTTCTGCACAAGGAGGCTGCTAGCAAATCAAAGGCAATGTTAGACCTCTGTCAATTAGAATGCACCCCTCTTTCCAGCTGTCATAAGATCTATGTGTTCTTGTTACTCTTGCCCTGACAGCTATGATGTAATAAACTTTTAGAAGAAACAGCAACCAAGTGTTACATGAAGGTAGCCATCGTGTCTGCCTGAATTACTCTCTCTAGATACAAAGGCTAGTCATAGGTTCCTGAGCTTTTTTTCTCTGCTCACCACAGCAACTGAGATGCAGGTGTGCTTCTCAGAAAAATTATTGCCTAGGATATCTGCAGCGTGCAGTAGTGTCTGTGCAGAAACAGATGATCCTTGTGCCTGTGTCAGCAGACCTGCGTGGCTGGGCAAAATTAGTTTTCAGAGCCACAATTCTGGGGTGCCATCTGCAAAGCACAAGAATGCATCATACCATGAGAGTACAAAATATATGCATCTTCATCCAAGATGCTGGCCTATCTCCCTGTGCCATATGCTCCAACTGCTTAGCTAAGTTCCCATCCCTGAGTATGTGCCAAACAGTAAAAACAGCATAACCCCTTGAGTTACATCCAGTAGCGCAGGGCTACTGGATCTTCAACTGATCATGATTCAGCAGCTGAAAATTCGAATGAAGGTGTAATATTCATGGCTGATAGTGAAAAGTGAATTAAAAAGTAGGAACCAGAAGGAAATAACCTAAGATAGGCTTAATTTTTCCTTTATTTTTTTTTCTGTGTTAGACTGCTGTGTCTCACGGAGGGGGAAGGAACTCCCAAAGGAATTAAGGAAAGAGTATAAAACAATTAAGAAAGGGATAAGTAACTGAAAGGTTGTTGAATATAAATATGATCCAATTCACTGTCAATTCTTTACTGAAAAAATCAGAATTTAAACCTGAATTTGATAGCAACTAACAGAAATTCAGATACTTGAGCGATCGCTCTAATTGTTATGGAATTCATTGAAGAAATAGATGTCCCATGAATTTTTAAGCCAATATAAGGGATCTAATGGAGAATAACAGCCCCACTAGCACATCTTTCAATTTTTTCACTCTATTCACAATGACCCAGTCTGAACTCCATGTTTTCAAACCAGAAAAGATAAAAGTAAGCCAATAGTACCTATCCTAAAGACTACTGGGGAATTAATGTTGATTCTCTATCACATTTTATCCAAATTCAATAGTGTGGGGTTACACTTTCACTGGAATGAAGGTTTAACAAGCACAAGAAAGAACCTTGGAGCAATAATTAGATAATTACAGAAATGCCATCCCTTTAAGTACCTCTGAACTGCTCCCGCAGGGGATTTGCAAGAAGACCCTAGTACAAAATGAGTGGAAATACAGCACCAGTGCTGAGAGATTTTGGCCCCAGCTCTACAAACACTGACATAAATTACCGCACACAACAGAAGTCCAGGCTGTGCTGGTTTTTAACTTTGTTCACATAGGAAGTACACATAGGAAATCTTTATTATTCTTGCTGGAAAATTCCTACCCCGGTTACTGTTCTTATGAATGTCTCATTTGCAAAGGAAAAAAAGTTGCCTTGCTTCACTGGAAAAGCAAGCAGCAGGTTTCAGCAAGGGAAGGAATTTTGGTGGTTAGAGCCACTGGATGAGAGGAATATCAGCTTCACTGAGCCCCCTTTCTCTTCACGGCAGGTACAAGGAAAGCTGTGAGGGCATGGGGAGGACAAAGTAGAGAAGGAATAAATTCAGAAACAGTTTGAGCCTTCCTGTGCTTTCCTCTGTCTTTGGCTACAGCCATTGCCATAGAGCAGCTGCTGGCCACCAGCAGCAGTGAACAGGCTTCCAGCCAGCCCAGTTTATTTGCTCACTGTCCAACATATGATTATTCCATGGGATCCTGAGTAGGATAATAGCTTGTCCCTTGTACATCTGTGATATCCAAATATAAAAGAAAACGTCATGTATTAAGCAGTACAGCTTCTGTAATCACTTATCTTTGAGGAAATCTTTAGGAAGAATGTAAAGACCCAAGCAAGGGAAACCCAGAGGCACACTTTTCAACATAAGTAAACCCACAATTTATATCACATGTTGCCAACAGAAGTCAGTTTTAGTCTAGTAATTGGCTTTTTCATTCTTCTGGTTTTAATATGTATCTGCCATTTCACACACTGTACATACATATTTTTTTAAACATAAATCAAAAAATATGTCTCAGTTAGACTTGGGCAAGCGTTGAATCTTCTCTCAAAGTTTCCTAGGAGCATAAGATCTCCTGGCTTTGCCATCCTTACCTTGACGCATCTCCAAGGTCTACACACAGTCCTGCATAATTCCCTGAATCTCAGACATTCCTGGAAGGATTTACATCAGCAAAACAAGATGTTGCAATGTGTACATCAGCCTCACAGTGACTATGTGTAAAACAGGGGAAATAGAGGTAAAAGCACCAACAATGAAAAATGGGCAGTGAAGAGAAAAACAAGCATAGAGGAATCAGTTGCATGAATAAAATATACCGAGCATCATTAGAAACTGGGACAGGCTTTATACAAATATGTCTATTATTCTTAGTCTTCTTTAGTTTAATTAAGGCAAATAATTAAGGCTCCAGATACTGTGCAGAAAGAGCTACTTTTTATCTGCAAAGAATGCTAGTTTCACATTGCTGCTTTCAGTAGCTGGGTGATACAGAGTGGACATTTCCCCCTGTCTCTTAGGAAAAAAATGGGGGTTTTTTGCATGAGTTTAGTGATCGTGCATGCTGTCATTCCTATGACTCCAGGAAAGTATTTGTACAGAGCTGCCTTCTTCAGCACAAGTTCCCTCACAATGAAGGGCTGCCTGGCACTTCATTCCTGGACTGGCGTGTCTGGAGGCAACCAGGAAATTAGCAGCATCTTCTTTAGTGATAGAAAGTCAGGTTTCAGAAGGAGGCCTTGACTCCGTGCAGCACTTGAACACCTTTTCAAATATAAGCATACATGTGCACTCCTATGCTTATTCAGCAACTGCTTGAGGCCAAACCTATGTTAAGCATGTATTTAAATTATGTGGAAGCCTGTTGGGCTCCAGCACATTTCAGCTCTTTGTGAAACAGGATCCACAGTGATTAGGAATTCAGAAAACATCTTCACTATAACCAGATTCTGACAATTAGATTTTACTTGGACATAATTTACTTGGGCACAGGACTATAGTAAGTGGATTTGAAGAGAAATATATCCAAGATGCTTCTTTGTTTTGAATTTCTGAGAACATGTACCCTGCATCTATGAATTTTTCCCTCAAAATAAACTTTTCTAAGGAGCGGTAAAGAGATAGTAACCTTCAAACTTAAGGCATGAGACCACTGCTCCCAGAGATGTTCACTAACTTTACAAAGTCTAGAGGGATCCGGAAAGTGGCTGATCACTAATGTGGCTGTCACAAGAGAGCTCTGCCCCCAGGTTCCCCATCACCACAGGCAGAGCATTTTAAGTAATTTAAGAGATCTGGAAAGAAGAGATCTAACTAAAGGCTGGATTCCCTTCCAGCACATTCAGATGGGCCAAGGTTGAATGCATTTGGCTTTGTTGTACTATGCAATTTCCCAGGAGAAAATCACTCCTAGTGAGCAGCTCAGCCAGAAGGCTTGTTCTCCAGCCTGTTACTGAGATGCCTTAAAAGAGCTCACCATTTCACTCTCTTTTAACTTATTTTTAAAAGAACCTTGCTTAAGTATCTTACAAAATATCTAGCCGAGAGTGTGCATGTTACTGTAGAAACTATTTAGATGGACAAATGGCTCTCCTCAGAAGAATATATAAAGCAAACTCATATAAATGCAAAAGATCCTATTTTATGTTAGTATGTCGTACATCCATGAGCATTTCCAAGGACATATTTGCACAAGGTAGGTCATAATATATTGACTGGTCTGACTTTAAGCTATCATCCTCAATATGCAGACATGACCCATGGCTAGAAAGAACTGTACTTGTAAGGACACTTTGGAAAATGCCTACTTAACTGGACACAAATTACAGTATATGTACCTAATGGTTTTTGTCCCCTCACCTTTGTGATTTTAAATCTGACTTAAGAGATGGGTAAATGCCGAAGGGTCAGTCCTGCCGCGGGCAGACAGCAGGAGGGCCCAGAAATTTTCCTCTAAGTTTTGTTTCAGATTGGTGTTTGGTTTTGAAATACAGGTTCCCCCACAGGCTTTTCTCACAGACACACACACAGACACACTGCCGTTCACAAAATGGTACACCTGCAGGACTCAATGCGGATGTGAAAGAGGTCAGTTTTGTGGCATTTATTCAGGGCTATTACATGTGGTAATGAAGTATCTTTCTTCTCTCTCATGCCCACTCTTATTAATATGATTATAAAGTATTTCCTATAAAAGGAATATCGATGATGGTGCACTTCACTGTGGTTCCCACACTGTCACATTCTGTGTGTAAAGGAGAAGGTTCCTGTAAAGGTCCTCTAATTCTTCCTTTCTCTAGCATTTTCAAGAGCCATAAGAAACAAATGCAAGGTGCCACATTGTTTTGGCTCATGAAGTAAATTAACACATTGGTAATTTAAATATTAATTTACATTTTGTCATGTGAAAAAAATATGCTGCAGCAATGATAAAAAAATCTAACTCCCCCAAAAACCCATTCAAATCTTAGACATGCAACAATTTCCCCAAGATTATTCCCAGTAAATCTTCATAGTTCCTGTCTCAATTTCAGTATTTCAAGATTGTCTGTCTTCTAAAACACACAAGCATCCCAAGTTTTCCCTGGCATCTCTTAAATAACTGCTACATATCCTTTCCTTCCCCCCTCCTCCCAGTTGCCTTTCTACTGGGTTCTCTTCTCTCTTTTTTTTTTTTCCCCCTTCCCTCTCTTGTTCTCCTGCCTCCAGGACCTCATAGTTACTACTTCATGCCCAATCGCTCCTATTCAGTCCTGTCTTCTTTTCTCTCTCTCCACTGGCAAGGAAAACTTACCAGAATATGTATTCTTCAAGCACTCCTTTCATTTAAATGTGAAGAAGAGTCATTTGAGCCTCTCTCCTAGCAGAGAATTGGTCATTTGCCAGTTAAAAAAGTTTCTTATCCTTATGTACTTCTGAAAATCCTGAGATTTTATTGTCTTATGTTTTGGTTGTAAAAATAAGCATTTTGCAGGAAACCACAAGTTAAATGATAGCATTCTAACACAAGCCACTACCAAATCTTTGAGTGTTTAAATCTCCCAGCTATGCTTTTGACAGTAAATTGCTATCTACGAACTAGTATATCAAAGGAAACAGAAAGTGATGTTTCCCAAAATGGGCAGAAAGGCTGCCTTCGAACTCTGCACTGCTTAACTTTCAGACACGCTTTCCCCAGTGCCGCACACCAATTCCCTCCCACCCTGCTTACATGCATATTCAATGGACCATATGCTTGATCTCGAATATCTCTGGGCATTATGGATCCTATTCATCAAGAAGTGGCTTCTACACTTGTGAGCAAAGGAAAAAGAAAAAAAAAAGATCCTTTCAAAGAGCATTCAAGAGTTTTCTGAGAAAGAAATCCTAGTACACAGTGACCTATACGTACCAGGCTGTGGACCACTTTAAACTAAAACCGCATATTTCTGCTGAACACACACACATGGGCATTAAGAAATTCTCATTATTTCACCATAAAGGAGGCCTGTATAGAGATCTCATGAGGGATTTAAGCAGGAATCCAAAGTGGTTTGTGGGGTGACGAGGCAGTCCCATCACCAACCCCCGGTACATGACAAAAGCAGAGGCAGCTCCAAAGCTGACACACCAACTGCCTCGGGACCTGCCACACAGCCAGATGCTGTGTTGGGAATTTTTCCCTGACACCATAGCATATGGGCTTTGCATTGCCATTTGTAGAGCATGAGATGGACAGAAACAATCTGGAGAGGGTGGGAAATGGGTGATGTCAGCCTGGTTCTTGTATTTGCTCTTTGGTTATTAGGTGCTTCATTGGCCTTAGGGCAAAGAAAAATATTGACCCAAAGGAAGACCTGGGATAACTGTTTTCATTGCAATGCAGTTAGTATGGAGATTAATTTATCAATTTCTTTGCTTGTATTTTTGGGGGTTTTTTAAAAAAAACCAACAAAATAAAATAATTTTTACTCTTGCATATTGTCAGAGAAATGCAGGAGCATTTCAGGATTATATTTAAATAGAAACTAGGCCACTGTGTAATCACACTTGTTTCTCAAAGTTGTGGTACTCCATTTGCTCTCTTGTCAAACCTGGGTGAACTAGTCTCTACAACTCCGTCACCTACTGCAACCAGTCCCAGCAAAAACTAAGAGGATTCCAAGTGTGACTTACAGGTTTATGGAGCGTCAGATCCATCCTCTCTTCTTCATCAAGGATTGTCTGACATTGCATCTCTGCATTGCTTTGTCCAGAGCATGAAGAGAGCACTATGCAAGCACTGTACAAAAACCAGTGGGGGCTGGAATTGCCAGTGGGAGAAGGTAATGAGACAGGAGGTCCAGAGAAGGAGAGGACCACATGTCAAGGAAATATGTACAAAGGGAAAAACACCAGAGGGGAGGGGAACATGTGCACTACAGGAAGGGGATAGAGAAGATCAGGAATGTAAACAGTACTGCAGAATGTTTGGGAAAAGAATATAAATTTTCCTGAGTAAGGAGCAATGATGGGGCACAGCACTGCTGAAGGGAATCCCTGAAGATACCACACATGGGACTTTCAAGGTGCCATGTTGGCTTTCTTTTACCCTTTTCAAGAGAGCTTGGTCTGATGGTTGTTAAAAGTAGTTCAAGCAGTACTAGACTGAACAGTGCCCAGCACAACAATTTTCTTCTTCCATTCTCATCAGCAGCTCTTCATCCACACATGGGCACAACTGCCTTCTGCACCCACACAGCATCAGTACACGGGTTGACACACCTGCCACCTGTGAGCCACCCGTCAGGCACAAAACATTCTGCTCCAGATGCTCTGCAAACTCTGGAGCTTGGAGAATCATGATCACCATGTCTGTATTGCCCCAGATAGCTTGCACAGCAAGTAGGGATTCCCCCATCCACCTGTTTCTGACTGAGCCAGCACTATGTGAAAGGAAGGATGGAAGAAGATCATGTCTCTGCATCAAATATTCACAACATCATTTGCATAAAATGCATTTTTCTTTGAATGCAGTGCATTCTCTTGAAGCCAGTCAAGAAAATGGTGCTTTTTCCTGTCTTGATAGCCCCTTGTACCTTCACTATTTGCATCTCTTATTTATTTATTTTTTTTTGACTGCAAGCAGGAGTTCTTTCAGTGATATTCATGAGCTGGGAAAAAGAAATAAGGAGAGAAAAATAAAAATAAGTGAAGAGAAGGAATTTAATTTTTCACCTCATGAATGCACTGCTTGAACTACAACATTTTTACTTATGAATCCTGAATAAATGCTTGACCTTTTCATTGTTTCTTCATTTATTGTTCTCTCAGTTCTGCTTCCCACTCTATGCTACTGCATCTATTTAGGTAGTTGCTCTTCAGCCTATTTCTTCTCACTTTGTTGATTTCTGACTCTGCAATCAGATGTTTGTGCAAAAGCTCTTACTACCAGCAGGAGTCTGACACAGATTTGGGTGTATGAATGTCCCTTGTCTTCAGTAGGGTGCTTGACTTTACTTTAAAAAAGAAAAAGCCTTGGGATGATAATACATTTTAATTAAACCATGAACAACTCCCTTGGCAAGCACAAGGAAAATCCTACCCTATCTCCACAGCAGTGCTTTATAAAAACAGAGAGCATCTTTTCATACCTGTGTCTTTAATGGCAAGAGTCATGAGACATATACAATACCATTTAAAAACTGCACTTATACTTTCACCCTGTGAGTGGCTCCTTGTTATGGGTCTTACAATGGATTAGTTTCATCTTAAAAAAGGAGATAGAAAGATAACTCCTTGAGCACACTGAATGAGGTACTGTGAGCTTGTTGTGATAAGGACATGGTATTAGTTGATTGGCATCAAAGATCATGGATTTATTTATAGCACATCAAGCATGATGACGACATGGATGCAGGTTGTCAAAGGAAGTCAGTTCACAGAGAAAGATGAATATTTAAGGCCCGCATTTTCAGATATGTTAGAGCTGTGAGCCTACCTGTGGGCTTAGATCAGATCTGAAGCAGCCAGAGGTAAGAGCAGACAAAGACAAGCCTTTTGGGGTTTTTTGCATGAAATGCAAGTACCTACCCTATTGAGTGAAAGAGATGCATTAACAGGGAGGATTCATAATTAATCTGTAATCTGGATCACCTCTATTCCCTCTTCTTTTACCTCCAGACCAAGTCATTGCCATCTGGTTCAGCAGTTCATCCCTAATCCAGCTAATACACACAGAAGCTGCTTTCTTGGCTCCTGCTGGACACCTGCCTACAGGTGCATTGCAGAACATGTACAAAACCTGCAGAAAAAATCCCATTTTATCTGAGAAGGATTTTATTCATTCTAACATTTTCTGAGAAGTGTGGAGGAGGAGATAGCAATTTTTCAACACTAAAAGGTGCTTTTTATCTTGTTACATGGACATTGCTTTATAACATTTGCTCATGGGAAACACTCATCGAAAATTTCAGAAAGAAAGAAAAAACAGAAGTTCCTTGCCTAAAACAAAGCATCCCCCAGAAACATCCGTATGATTTTTATCATTTTAACTTTGTGTTTGATAACACTTTGGATCCAAGGTGATATGTAAACCTGCCATTCCAATCTGTATTTCGTACACTCTCAGAAATGGAAGGAATACATTCAGGTGGCTGATCAGAAACCAGAAGGACTAAGCTTACAAAGAGCTAATGCAATCCATTCTGCAAGGTAACTCTATCTCATTGTTAAGACAACTCCACTGATTGCATTTGACTTAACCAGAGAAATAAACATGCTCCACTAAATTAAATTGCCAGGTAAAAATAGGTATTTTCTTAATATTTGTTGAAGCCTTTTAATTTTTTTTGTTTGTTTTTGGACACTTACATATTAAAAGAGGAGATTTGTATTTGGCAGGTCCTCACTGTTCTGCACCTCAGCTTTGCAGTGTGGTTTTGTCCAACCAGTAGCGAATGCAGTCTATATACTGAACAACTCGTGCTGAAGAAGCAGCTGCTCACCGACACTGCACTCTACAGCACACAAATCTCGCACTTTTGCATAAAGAGAACAAATACTTGCAGAAAATACACATGGAGTTTGATGCTCAAGGAGTATAAGATTAGGTCCAGTGTATTGACTAGGGAAATAGCCTGCAGGCCTTAGGCCAGCAAGGCTGCATGCCAGTGACTTCATTAGGGCTTTTGCCTATGAAAGAGCTGCCTGTTTGGATCCTGGAAACTTGCATCAATACGTCATTTTGTGTGACTAAAGTAAGCAAAATGTGTCCAAAGTGCTGGCCAGTTACGGACCTCAAACTGCCCCCATTTGCAGGCAGTGTCACTCTTAGGAAAACAGGTTTTGATTTGATCTGAGGCTCTTTTCAACAGAACTTTCATCACTAACTTTAACTGACAGAGTCCCTCACACGAAAGGTCCCCATTGTCTCTTATACCTTCCCACAAAAGACACTGGCAACTGATCGCCTTCACGGACTCTGTCCATGAATCCCAGAAACCCAAAAATCATTGCAAATTTCTTTGCATCCTCATAACCCGCCCCACTCTCCTCCCTCATCTCTTGGCAGTGGGACATCCATGAAACCATGATGCCAATGACTCCCAGAGTTCCTCTGTTGGGAGGGAGAAAGGAAGGAACAGGATGTTGTAACAGATGCAAAAGCTCTGTGCTCCTGGCAGAACAAATCTACACACTTACATTGCAAAATCTTATGAGATGAAGCTCCAGTGGTTCAAGGGCAAAAAAACAGGGACAATCCAGCAAACAATCTCCTTCTTAAATTCAGTGCTCTCCAATATAATCATGGCGGGGATAGGACTGGTTTGGTGAACTTATTAAAACCACTTCTGGAATTACAAGTTTTGTCAAACAGCAAACAGGAAGCAAAAAACTTAAAGACTGATACCACAGCTCCCTGAGTTAGCATTGCACACAGGTACCTACAGCATTTATTCTCACTGGTGTAGGAGAAACCAGGAAATGCAAGAATGTTGAATTCTTTGCTATATGCTAAAAAAATAAGTGTTTTCACAGGTCTGTGGCAAATTATCACTCCTCTGGGTTTTTTTCCAGAGACTCCACATTTTTCTTTCCTATTTGCTTACTTTCTGAAGTTCACTGAGAATATGCACTTAAGTTGCCTCAAACTAACAACATAAAAATCTTTGTTAAAGGACAAATTGAAAGTGATTACCCTAACGAAAATAGATAGTGAAATTACTCCTGGAGACTTCATCTACAGCTCACAGCACAGGAGGTCTAATGATTTCTGAGAATTCATGAAGTACTTGTGTCACTATAAACATGCTGTAAGTGCCACACACCTATATTTATTACTCTGCTGAATCAATGTGGATTTGATCGGCTTACCCTTGACATCAGAATTTCATAAATTTCTTAAGTCATTTCCCCATGATGACCTCATAAAACATGTTCTAAAGCAGCATCCTTTCCATTGTGCAACCTGCTCCTAAAATCTTACGCTTTTTCTTTTCCCGGTCCCCTCTTTTCTCCATTCCTTTTTGCTCTGACCTTGTGTGCTAAAATTCTGAATTAGCTGCAGCTATCAGCTTGCCTCTTAAAATAGATATCGTCGTAGTAAAGGGATGGGACAAACAAAAACCACAAGAGCTATTTTTAGCAGATGGGTTCCAATTCTACAAACTTTATTGGGGGTTATTTCTCTCTCCCCCTCCCTTATTTTTTTTTCCTCCCCCCTACCTACCCCCCACTCCCCCGAGTTCCTGGGTTGCGCTCCCTTCAATCTTGTCAGCTGTAAAATGGGTCTCTTTTTAACCTATAATGGATCAGTGAGATTAAAGGTGAAGTCATGAATTAGTAGCAGTGACAGCCCAGCACGATGGCCCCGGCAGCAGGGGGTCTCCCTTTGTGCTCGTCCACTCTGACCCCCCGTGCCACTCTCCGCCTGTGGGAACCGGACAAGAAGAATGTCGGGGTGGGGCCGGGGGCCGCCAGCCCCAGCCCCTGGCCCGGCCAGCGCCCCCCAACGCATTCTTTCCCTGGAAATATTCTGACATCACCCCGTCATACCTCCTTGCCGGCTCCTTCGTTAACTCCTTTATGCCTTGCCGACAGCGGACAATGGGTCCTGCTGCAGGGTGGAGGAGGAGGGGAGGGACACATCTTTCCCAGGACAACTTTTTCAGAAGCTGTGGACCTAAGGCAAGCGTGGATTTTAAGCTTGGGAGATAGGTGAATTTTCTAGGAGTTGGGCGGTGGGGTTTGAGATGCTGCTCTCCGTGACAAAAACCAAAGTGAAACGTGTTCAACGATGCAAAAAGATTTCTTTGGGGTTTTAAACCTGAATTTCTAAAACAAAATCATCCCTATCACAAACACAGCTTGTTCAATGTCTACGTTTTGCCTCGAGAAGTACGTCAAAATTGCTCATTACAACCATTGCAAATGCATGATGCATTTCTAGTCTTGTCCATGAAAAACTGTGGTAAGGCAACATTGGAGGCAAACACAAGTAACAGGAGCTTCCTCTTAAGAATTCCTCTTTTGGGGAATACCTGAGAGCAGAGAGACAGCAACAGAGCTACATCTTTCTGCAAATGTGAGACAAAATGGTCTTTCTGTTCATGTTCACTGAGATACATTTTTGTCCTTACTGAAATGTAAATTTAGTATTGCTTTCAGCCTATCTTCTGGGACACGTAGCTAGACTTTCCTAGTCCTTCTCAATTAATATGCTAATTAATTAATGATAATGGGATTACTTATCCTGATTGATTTACCTTATTGGCGAAGAAACGTCACACTTCTGAACATACATTTCTGACATTTTTAAAGCTATCCTATTGCACCTGTCACCAGAGTTATCCCAGCTCGTATCACTTCTCTCGGGGTTATAACGTGCAGGGCCTAGCCAGAAAGGGTGGTCCCAGTAAACATACAGAGGATCTCCCCTAGAACACCATAAGAGGATCTCTAGAAACAGTATTACTGGGTGAGGAGATGTTTCACTCTTGTGATATTATAAAATGAGAATTCACTATCTCTGTGGCTTGACATTCTCCTCGGGAGGCTCCTACACATACCCTGATAGACTCAGGTGGGATTTAGGTCCCTGAAACAGCACAAAGGCATTTTAAGACAGCTAAATTTTAAATTGTGATTCCTGCTTGGAGGCTGTCTAGCCCCAGCGAAACATTAGTGTTTGCAGGATTCTCCTGTTTCATTCGAAAAGATGCCAGGCCACTTGCTTTTCTGCTCCAAGTAGAGCAGTCCGGAAAACAGCCACCCCATTAACTCACTTTGTAGATACTCCTGGGATTCACGTGAGGAAATTCTTCTTCTTCTCCAGTCTTGGAGAAGAGGGTAAGAGAAGAAAAGCCAGTTCTGGTTCCTTATAGGATCTCATTTTGTCTTTTCTGTGTCTTACTAGCCAATGAGACTCTTAAAGATGAAGGGATATTCCCCATAAAACTAGCACAAATAAATTAATGAATGGCCCAGGGAATGGACAGGGCAGACACCATGAGACCCTTCATCCCTTGAGCAACGTGTACTCACACAATATGCATCTGACTGGAAAGCTCGACCCAGCTTGACATCACCCTGCTTAGCCCCAGCCTGCTCCAGCCCACACCACAGGACTGTGCATGTAGTCATTGCCATGGGAAAGAAACAGCTCAGAGAGCTTCAGGAGCAGCAGTCCTACCTCCAGCCCCGAGCAGCAGCGGGCAGTGGCTGGAAGCAGCCAGTGAAGTGTGTAGATGGCATGGTCTGAAACAGGTTTCTGACTAGATGAGCTGACAGCAATTCCACATTAATTCGTGTCAGCTGTGTGGTGTCCAGTTACGTTTCCTGCAGGTCTGCTGGACCTTTTTCCCAGAACAGGCTCATCCCCTCCTGGCATCTACAAGACTGCAATCCATAATGCTACATTTTGAAGACAAAGGGGGGAGAGCATTGGAGTTGTACCTAACTGGTGAGGAAAGGCTGCACATTGCAAAGTGTCACTTAGCAACATGGCATGTGAGGAGAACACCAGGGCACAGTGGAGCCTGGACCAAATGGGATGCTCACAAGTTTCAAATGAAATCCCCCCCCATATAATGCCTTCCAAGCCCAGGCCATTTTGGGGGAAGAGTTCAGACCACATCCAGCAAAAGTCTCAGCAATCTGAGTAAGTTGCCTACCTGGTGTGCCAGATCGGGATGCCTGCAAAGTGTAGCCTCTGTTTCAGTCCAGTATCCACAGTTATCTTCTAAGTCCTTGAAAAAAATGGGTGATTTAGGTGCAATCTTTCCTCTGTTTGAGAGAAATCAACTCATGTCTCACTCTTTCTGAAGGCGTACTCGGTCTCTATATAGTCGTATGTGCTCAGCAGGAATGGTGAAGGGCAAGGTGGATTTTACCTCTCAGACCTTTCCTTGAAATGTAAGTAAATCCCAGGTATCCACTCTCAATCCCTAGGCTGCAGGGTCATTGTCCTTCTTTCTGGCATGCCACTGAAAACAAATGACTGGATGCTCTGTGGCAATGCTCCAGCAAACAAGCTCCTAGCCAGGCAGTAAGCACACCCTGGGAATGGGAGAAAATGTCTTTCCAGGCAGGGGTGGGACCAGAGCCTCCTAAACTCTGGGCAAATGGACTGGACAGAAGATGTCTGTAAAGGATTATATAAAGCACTGGCTTTGCCCTACATTTAAAATTGTGTTCTATTTATTTTTTTAGAAGTGTTTTAGCCTTCCATGATGAGGGAGGTGAGCGAAGGAGTGTCCACAGGCAGGCAAGGCTGACTCCCAGGTGTTCAAGGGAAGGTGCCCTGAGGAGCACTCCACTCTGATCCTTCCTCTCTCCTTGTTGCTTATGTCAGGCAGTATGGGCTGTTTTGGGGTCTCCTGCACACTGTGTGGGGATATAGAGGCATGGCATAAGGTTCAGGACACTCCTGTCAGGAGGAGTGGGGGATGGGAGGAGTGTCTTCCCTTAAAGGTTTCAGAGAGCTTTTCTGGAATTTGTTCCTCACCTCACCCAAACAGAAGGAGAGAGAATGGCATTAAACTAAAGGACTAGTAGTGTTGTCACAAGCCATGATTTCATCAGGTATATTGTATTTCTTAAAACCTGGTCCCTTAGATTCTCTCCATGTTAAGGAAACAAGAACTTATGTGTCTTCAGGGTCTGGAAAACAGTTTGGAGACAGCTACCTTTCTAATATTAATATCAGATTGCAAAGAATTAATAAGCCAATGTTGAAATGTACTTACAAGTACTGTTGATTAAAAAGATTTATAAAGAATTAATTTCGTTTTGGTTTGAGATTTCAGATCCCATCTCTGGTTTTGAGGTCCTTAACTAGATCTGTTCAGTAGTGGAGCTTGAGCATCCTCTGACTTCACTACAGCCAGGAACACTTCATTAGTCTTCCTCTTTGGAGCTGGGGGAGGTTTCCTTCAGGTCTGGGGTAGCCTCGGGCAGAGGTGGAAGTCTTCAGTCAGGAGCTATGGAGAGGGATTAAGGAGGAAATCACCTCCCAGGGACACAGAAGCATCAGACACCTGTGTATTTTCCCTGAACATCTGTTTCTGGTCCCATCTGATCCCATATCCAGCCCAAGAGTTCTGTTCTTTCCTCCACAACCCAAAGCCAGGACCCAAGCAGCCCTGGAAACAACTTGAGTCTCCTGGGTGGCTCATTGGCCATTGAAGAGTAAACCCAGAGTGAAGCAATCCAGTCCCAAGCCACCGTAATCTCCAACTCCATTTCTATGTGAATCTCCTGAACGGCTGCACCTCCCTATTCACTGATGTCAAACCTACAAGAGTGCATGGGTTGGAGCTAGCACAGAGGCTTGGTTCCTTGTTGTGCCTCCTTCCTGCAGCCTCCTTGTGCAGCTGTGAATCCACAGAGATCCCCCCAGTGGGGCTCCCTACCTGTGTCAGAATAGCTTCTCTCCCATGTCACTGCTCTGCTCTCACTGGAGACCATGACTGTGTGCACGTCAAAGAGATTACCTTGCTTCTTTGCTTGGGCCTGGGCAATTTACAGCAACTAGTGAACGTTGAGGATGGAGACCTTTTGCTGACCACGGCATGGAAAACAAGAACATACTCCCTCTAGTGCCATCTGCAACCCAGCAGCAGCTCCTGCTCTGAGCCCCCTCCATGGTTAGTGCTGTTACCTGCCCTCTCCTGCTAGCATGAGGGTGAGCTACGCTGCATGCTGAGAGACACTGGCAGGGCCAGTGCTTTTCCATGTCTTCTGCAGGCTACCACGACTTCCTGTTGCACAAGGAGAAGGTGTGCACATGCACATGTTTATGTGCACACACATGTGCATGGCTGCATGTGCGAGTGCAGGTTGTGACATAGATACTCTCTCTCTCTGCAGGGTGGGTCAGGATTGAGGCGGGGAATCATTTAGTTCTTCCCCGACACAGTGGTGTGGCAAGGAGGGAGGTGTTATCTGTGCTGGCTGTGGGGTTAACATGGACTATATTAATCTCCAGTTTTTCCATTTCCTGTTTCCTGGAAAAAGAGGGAAAGTAAAGCCAATCCTGAACAACTCTGGGGTGCATCCTGTCTTAGAGCTTATAGAAAAGCCATGGTTTAATAGTAGCCTTTTACTGAGTCACTCAAATAGTTTCTTCCTGGAGGAAGGATTGGATTAAAAGCAATTTAAAACTATCAATGCTTCTCCAGTATTCCACTATCAGTCCAGTCCTTGATATTCAAGAATCTAGCGCTGAAAAAAATTATTTGCCAAAAACATAGGAAGCCAAATTTTTAATTATTACATCTATGCCCATTTCTCATACTGCTCACTTAGAAAACAACACAATGAAACGTTTCATTCCCCATTACTAGCTGCTGAGAAAATTCTGGAGATACATTGAAACATCATGCTTTCAGATGACTGCAACTTCTATTAAATACTTCTAAAGACAACCACGAATGTCTCCATTAGAAATACAAAAAACATTTTGTGACCAATACTCTCCTAGGAAGGTTCATTATAGTTGCAAAGTCAATTCCAGCTCTGTTTTTTTTCAGATATCTACTAAACTGTATTGTGAGAAAAGTATAAAGAATTTTTATTTCCATTAGATTTTTATTTTAATCACCTAAAAATCATTCTTATGGAAATGAGAAAGACAAAAAGATTCCCCAGGGACTGAGAAACTTCACTGATTTGCATCATTAACACTGAAAAGAACTTGCCTGGAAATGGCCCCTTCACGTTTTCTTTTATTTACATTTTCAGACAAACACAAAATTAATTTCAACAAGAAGGTTTCTTGTAGATTCATATCCCATTTTGATTAGTCTAACCATTAAAACATGAATATAGCTTGCTGTGCTTTGATGGACTGATTTAGTCTTTGTTATACCAGAATTTTCTTTTTAATTTTCTTTTAGTTTTTACTTCATTTAAAAAGGGTTTGCAACACAGGGGCTCTCAGTGATCATTGACTGTATTAGCATTCATAATTAACACCAGCAATTGTTAAGAAACTTTTGGAACAATTACCATTTGCGGCACGGAATGAGAGAAAAGTGGCATTCATTTAACAAAACTCTGCAGTTTCCATTTAACAAGTCTGTCCAAGCATAAGCAAAAATGAAAAACCAGAGAACACTAAATATATATTTAAATGCAGACAAATTTCTATGACAAAGTAGTTCTTTGAAGGCTCAAATCAAAAATTTAAACAGTTTACCTTCTTTGTGTCTTCTGAAGAGTTTTACGTAACAAACTTTCAGTGTCATCACTAATAGCAGTTCATGCCAAGGATTACTTTCTTAAAACTGCTACTCAAGCCCGGTGATTTGCAGTACACTTCTTATTACAGGATACATTATGCAGAAACCCTCTGCTATGTGATGGGACATGGCAACCCTGCTGTGAGAATGCCTATCAGCGCTTCTTTTAAGGCCCTTTCTCAATTGTCAGCAAAGTATTTTTTAAGGTTAAAAGGTGTAAAATTATTCTGAAACGCTTTTCTGACCTGTCGCCTATCACTGCAAAAAGCTATAGTTCATTTTTTTTTCTAAAATTGTATTTTTAAAATGTGATAATATCATAAGAATAAAGCTAGTAAGAAAAATATAGTTTTCTATGTTTTTCATTATATTTTTTTCTAATTTTTTTCAGTGCTGATACACATTAGTATTGTGGGTCCTTTTGTATTTCTGATTTTCTTTATTATGATTCTTCCTTTCCTGTGAGTCAGTTACAATGTGCAATTAATTAGAAACCTGAAATTAAAAAAAAAAAATCTTTTCATGTATATTTTTGTGGATTTTCAAATGAATTCCTGAATCATATTCTCTAATGTAAAAGTCAAATGCAGGAGGGTCATGAAGCACGATCTCATTTTACTGGTATGTAAAGCCCACAAGATCTGTCATTCTTCAAGTGCTACCTGTACTTTGATTGAAACAACACTGAATATCAGCAGGAAAACTAGAAGAAGGCTTCTATTCTTCAGACTGGTGGCTGGCTTTTATGGCTTTGCAAGCTGCTTAACTCTAGATTTCCCAGGCTACATGCACGATTCAAGGTCAATGATCCTATAGTTTTAAATCCTGTGCACAAGAGGTTACCATCTCCCATTGTCTGTAGCTTAAGATTTCCAACGGCAGCTAACTATTTATGTGCTGGTAAAATGCTAGAAGGTATCTGAAATCACTTTACATTATTTTTCATGGACTGTTCCATGGCACAATCTTATCAGATGATACTGGAGAGCTCAGCCTTGCAGTAAAGAAGTGTCAGACATGAAGGGCCTGATTTTCCCATCTGATATGTGCTACATACACATAACAATGTGAGTTGCAGCTGAAGCCAAGAAGAGAAATACAAATAGGTGGTGGAGCAGAAAACAGATGTTGTGCCAGGTTTATGCATTGAATTATGTGGCCTGCAGCAGAACACCAAGGTGATTATGTCCAAGACTATGTCACGGCTATAAGAAGTGATGAAAACAGAAAGAAGATATCGTCATGTTGCACTCAGGTACCTATGAGGATCGTATCAGTCCTTTCCAACATGGATTCACCCACTTTTCCTGAAACCTTCCCAAGCAGTTAGAGCCTCCAGTAAGGTTTTGTTCCTGCATCCTTTAATGCTGTCAGTGATGAGGGGTGGAAGTCAAGCACCTACTGTGTACTCTGCTGACATTACCTAAAGAGAGGATTGCACATTCTACTTCACATTGATTTTGTCATATCCTCTTTATAAATTGACTGTATCTTACCAGCATAAAGTCTCATCTTAACCTGCTTATTAGTACCTTGATAACCAAACAGGAGAAGGTTGCCATTCATACACACATCAATGACTGGACCACATGTTTTCTGGACCAGACAAGTGTAGACTCCACTGCTTCCCAGTAAGAAATGCTACAGGAGCCTGCACTTCAAGAGGCATGGCCTGGTCCAGCATCACTGGGAGCTTTTTTCCCCTATGTTCTCTGCAGGATAAGAGCAAGGCTTAGCTTTGCCCAGCTCTTGGGTGGCAGGAGCACGTGTTTAGGCCTTGGACATGAGGACAGAGAGTGAGTCTTCACAGCGTGACACAAAGCGGGGGAGCACACATACTATGATCCAAGGATGATGACTATCCAGCCATCAGTGTCCAGAGAGGCTTGCAACCTCCAGCTCATACAGCTCTAAACCCCTCCCATGGATGACTGTTTACAGTATGCAGTGATTCCTTCAGGCAACAAACCAGCAAATTTCTAAAACTATTCTGAAGGATTTAAAATTCTTTATTTAGAAGTTGCTAACAAATACAAAGTGCAAACAAGGTCACTGTTGTCTAGAACTAATCACAAAAGTCTTAACAGTAGACAATTCTAGATGAGATTGTCACAGGTATCGCAGGATGATTTACAAGTTAGACCCTAAAAATAGAGTCACTGGTTTTTGGAATATAGATACAGATGCACAAAGTAAAAGAAAATAAATCTATCAAATGGAACAGTTTCTCTTATTCCCTGTCAGTCTTTCTGCAACCATTCTGAATGCACAACAGCCTTCTCTTATTCAGCCCCTTAAAACCCCACTTCTTCCACAGGGACAAATTCAAGTAAGTTTTGAAATGAAACCAACCTTTGACTCTCTCTAGACTCTCCATCCTTACAGAAGGTAATGTCATGTTCATCCTGTGCATTTTCAGTAATGGCCAGAGTCCCAAACACATCCTAGACATGAAGATATGGAATGGTCAACATCATGCTAGCCTGTTCTCTGGAACCAGACTAAGGACACCTTTTCAAAGCACCCGAAACTTGCCAGACTGTCTTCACAGGGAGCTTAGATGCAGTAGAATTCATCTGTTTTAGCATTTAAAATTCATCTGTCTAGAACTAAAACTAGGGTTCTTTTATCATATTGAAAGGAAATGTGCATATCCAGAGGCACTTCATGTCACTCTGAAGCAGATATCTAAGACTTTGATATTATCCCTGGTTGAGAAGAAACAATTCACAGACCTACAAATCTAGGAGTTGAGAAATATTTACAAGAAGCTGCTATTGTTCTTCTGAAGTTCTACATTCAATTTTTTCTGCATCCAAACTCCAACTGTGATCTCTGGGTAAGTGAGAAATAATAGGCAAGGTTATTGTCTTGATGCCATTTTAACACTATCTTCAAATCCTTTTTATATAATAATTTCCATTGAAATGCCACAATGGAGACAACACAGCAGAAGAAACCTAGAAGGTGAGGACACTGAGGATTTTGTTTTTACAATATTTCAGAGGCACTAGCCAAATAACTGCAAAAGAAGGCCTCTATGTAAAATAGGAACCATCTTGTCAATTCTTCTTTCAAAGTGCCTTCTGAAGCCAACAGCCGGTTTTTGCAGGAAGTCTGGATTGTAGGTATCTGTGGGAAGCGATGCTCCACACTGTGAAATGATTGAGAGGACCTGTGTTCACCCATTAGACCCAGAATGGCCATAACAGAAATCCTGCTGCTAATCACAGTGTCATAGGGCATCGTATTTAATTATTATCAGTTAATGCTAAGGCCATATTTTGGCCTCTAAGTCAGGACTGTGGCCTAATCATATAAGAGTTCAAAGCCTTGCAAGCCAGTGGCATGGGGGCAAGACTGTGTGCCAAAGGTACAGCTGGAGACCATAAACTAGTTGTGTCAACTTCCCTCATGGATGGTCATGAATACCAGGGAGCATGGCCTTTTTGCCCCAGTATCTGCCAGGAATGCTGGGGCAAACTTGCACACCTTTTGCTGCTTCTTGTGCCCAGTCTGTGATATTGAGTACTTGAGCTTCTTCTTGCTCCGTGAAGAGGGAGAGGCTCCAGATCCAGGTAGCATTTTCCAAAGCAGGGCTTTGGCAGGGAAGAATTGTGACATGTCTCTAAAGTGTTAGCAGTGGCAGGCAGGTGTGAGGAAAAGAAAGAAAGCCAGGCACATTCATTAGCAAAGTGTCCAAGACGGATATGTGCAAGTATCGTTTTTTAATTCAGAGGTGCAAATTAAATAATTAAATGTTCAAATTACTTAAGAAATTAACAGGTCTGTTTTAACATCCAACCAATGAATTTCAGGAGTTAAAAATAGTGGAAATATTGCAACAATATCCAGACTTTTTTAATTATGTGATTTCCTAATCTAAACCATCACATTTTTGCATAGTAAAATACACTGATTTCAACATAGTGTTTCTCATACACACTTAGTATGAATATGTTGTTTTCACTTCTTGCACAAGACAGTAAATTTTTTAAGCCCTGCGCACCATGAAATAAAAACAATGCTTTTCTTGTATCATTTCTTCCTTTTGTTCCTCTAGTTTTCCTTTTCCATTCTTTTCAAGAAACTACCATATTGCTGGAAATCCAATCTATTTTTTCATATACTGCACTAGTAAGTCATCAAAATAAAGAAAAGACAGCAACTTTGTTACCATTGTTTCAAAAAAGCTTGAACTAAGGCAATGGGCAAAGGGAAAGAATTGTTTTAGCCTGCTTTTAAAACTTCACTAAGTTTACATATACATACATATGCATGCAAGCTATATAGATATAAAATACAAAGAAATCAGATGAGGTAATAGCACCCCCTTCTGAGAGTTAGGACCAAAGCTTATGCCTTCAAAACAATTCAGGAGACTTTTTGCCATGGTGCTACAGCTTTTCAATATGCAGCTCCTACTTCATGTTTTGTCCTACTGTGCCAAACTAGAGAGATGTACAAACTATTTAGCAGGCATTTATCTGCTCCTTGCTCTGTCACTACAAGAACTGCTTGGTTACAAGGTAGCAACTATGATTTGGAGCTAGGAAGTCCACAAAAAATTGTTTTCTTCAGGTCATCTCTTCAATTATTCCTTGTATAAAATAGTCTTTGAACCAGCTTCAGCTTTTGCAGTCAGGGGATGGGTGAACGAAGGTATAAAGGGCTGATGTAGCTCAGCAGAAATACCACTTCACTCTTCAATGACTCGGGTTTTCCTGGGGATGAAAACTCAGCTCTTTTGAAATGGACACAGCCTCCTATTCCCCATCCCCTTTGCCTCCCCTAGTTTGCAGTTAGGGCAGAAAAGGACCAGGAGCCTGTCTCCCCCTTGCAGCAGTAAGAGCTCAAGAAGTATTGCCTAAAACAACTGATGGGATTATACCCGGAGCCACTCCAGTATCACAAGGGCTACAATAACACTCTTCATGAGCCTCCCTGCAGCAAACATTGGCTTCATTCCTCCCTTGGCCTGGCAAAAGGCTGCCTTACCTACCAAAGAAAGACATTTTCCACACTCTGAGGGAATAAGAGACCAAGGTGATTTTCTGCCTTATCTACCCTTTTCCAACAGCACATTTCCCCTCACTCAATTGCATCTGAAAGGGAATAAGAAAATTCTTTCCCCACGTGCTCAACGCAACGTGGCCTCTGTTACAGACCATGGTACAGGCAGAACTCTTGTAACTCAGCAAAGAGCAGCCCTATGAACAGGCCTGTCCCACCACACAAGGCTTTAGTGGCATCAAGGCATCCAAGCAGCCCACAGCTCACCAGCCCAGAGACAAAATAAATCATACCCTATAACAGTAATCATACCACAAAACCCTCAGAGAGCAACTGATGGCTAGAGAGAAGAGTCAGAAGGAGAACATAACAGTGCTTCTCGAATTCCCACTTCTCATTGAGAAATGATTTGTGGTATTTCTCAGCACACACTCTGGATAAACAGTAGTTTGCATAGATGGTACTGTAAAACTTCCGTAGAGTCTGAAACAAAGCAGCTAAGGAAAAAGCAAAAGGTTATTCACCTTTTTTTTTTTTTTAATTGCAAAAGAAAGAAATGTATTTGATGAAAGGTGCTAGACTCTAAGGAAAATAGTGAAGGATCTCCGCAACTTAAAGCACAGAAATCCACACGACACTGAGCTATGTATAATTTACCATGACAAATCAGTGCTCTAGCAGAAAGAGAGTCACAGCATGTGAAGAAAAAAATTAGCACAAGCTGAAGATAAGATAGACACCATTTTCTACTTGCAGTGTTAGAAAGGAAAAAAAAAAAAAAAAGAAAAAAAAAGGAATTAAGCCAAACAAATAGAAACAAAATGCAGTAATACTGAAAAGGAAAGAAGCTCTTCCAGGACATGTATAAAGGAATGCACCACAGAAATTCAATGTCAGAATGTTATATCATAATAAGGAAAATCTTAGAACTGAAAAAATTGTTGAAGTCCACAAAAACTCATGTGATAATGCTGAATCTGATGGAAGAGTCTCCAGTAGAGTTTTTTGTAGCCCAAAACCTGTAGCCAACAAGATACCATGGTAAGTATGAATAAAGTTACCGAGATAAGAAGTTATAAAGTAATTACGGTACATAACAGTGGAAACACCTGAAACCCAAATTACAATGGTACTTGGTTTTGGCTCAACACACTTATGTGTAGGGCTTTTGCATAGGAATAAGAGCCACCCATACACTCAGAGAGAGTACAAAAGTGAAGCTGATTTGGGGGTATAAGTTCAAATGGTATCTACACATATGGGATCTTTCAGATCAAGGGTAGAAAGTATCCAAGCTAATTCCCAAATTTCCAAAAGAACACACACACAGATCAAGATATTCATAAATTCATACAGAAAATAAAATACAGGAACATAAATGGACAAATATATGCAGTTTGGTTTAGGGTTCTTTAAAAACAACTGATGGTAAAATAGGAGGCAGGGGAAGGGTAGATGCCTTCTCCTGGGAATACAAGAGAGGTTGTAGAGACCCCCTGCCCTGGAAATCCCTGGATCCCCCTGACCAGGATCACCAAGAGCAAACAAGAGCTCTTCCTTGCTCTCTCTAGGCACCAGCAGTTGTCCCCAGAAGGAAATCGTACTATTGTGCTTGGAAGGGGAAGTGCACACTCATGGACTGGCATCTCATCTCAGGTATTATCCCTGAGCTGGCACCTTACAGAGTCCAATCAATTCAAAAGCATTTAAGAATGACTGCCAACCAAGTCCCTTTACTCTTCTTCATCACTAACAGCTCCTGCCCGAATCACTCTTTGGCACAGCTGGGCACACCTGACTCTTCAACCCTTGCAGGTTTAGATCTGCTTCAGCCAGTGTGGCTGTGAGTGGACTACGTGAACACAAGCCGGGAGCAATCTGTTGCACCAACAAAATGTTTCACAGAATCACCTGCACCTAAAAATGGCATCTCAATAGACACAAAAAGAATCCATTAAAACAAACAGTATTATAACTTGAGGTGAGAACAAGCGACAAAACCCTTGTATTACCAATGGTCCATAACATATATGCCTGGTCAAAAATTTAAGAAAGGTGTACTGGATTAGATTTGGACTGGAAATTAAGACAGGACTTTGAAAGCCAACATAACAGATTCTGTGACAAAATAGGAAATTATCATGCAAGAAAAGAAACTCTGCAATTTTTCCTTGGTACTGTTTTTACATTTCTATCATAGTTCTCGTAGTCCTTTGGAAGACTTGGAGGCTTGATAATTCCATTGAATAATTCAAAGACAAAATGTCCATTCAGCACCACTGATCTGACTTTTTTACTGTTTCTGTGAGCAGATTTTGAAGACGTCCACATCTCAAAAGATGGACTTCCTGAAAAAAAACTTAGAACAAATCACATCAAAAGTAATCATAGTGGAAAGGATGAAGAGATTAAGCACATGCCTCTCAATAAAGGTTTCTGGGACTATGACGCTGTTTATAAAAGTGCACAACATACTATGCAAAGAAAGTAAAAGTAGGGAATTATTTGATAGTTTATAATCCATTTATTCTGACCAGCATGGAATTTAAAGTGTTGCAGTAGTCTGCTGACAAGTTGAGGACAAGGTTTGCAGCATCAAGCTGTGGGACAGAACTATGTGTATCTTCCTGGCAGTAAACATGCAAAGATCAACTAACTTTAGCAAAAAAAATGCAACAAATTGCTTACTTTATGGAAAAATATTAATAACACTCCAAAAAATCAAAGGAAAATTCTGTCTCAATAGGCTAAAACTCACTTGCTTTTGAATTTTGAGAGGGAATATAAATGTAACACAAACCCAAGTGAAAATCAAGATGCTAAAATGTCATACAAATGGGGCACAAATGATCAGAGTGACTGAAAGTCCAACAGAGAACTGTCACCTTGCAGGTGACTGTGGTGGCACAGTAAAGCCAGACTCATGGCAAATGGAATCTTAGTGGCTGCAAATTGCTGATGGGAATAGGCAATGCAAGCTACCATCTCCTAGGAGATTGGAGAGACACTGCCAAATGTAAGCAAGATTACAGCATCTTAACAAGCCAGTGTCTCCCAGTAGAGACACAGCAGCTGGTACAGCACCCAAAAGGACACTGAAATGCTCCAACCTTCAGCAGAACAGAGCATGCTTGCTGCAGGCTGATGTTCTCAACCAAGAGCCTCAGCAGATGTGTTTTGGATGCCATCCAAGGAACTAATGCAGGAGATCAAACCTCTAGCCCCTTCTCTTGTATGCTACTAGGTGGACAAGTAAAGCAATACAACCACATCATCTCAAAAGTGTCTCGCTGGACAGACACAAGAGAACTTGAGTCCCTGCTGGCCAGAAGGAAAGAAAGCCCATGTCTGCTGTGGGATGCTTTCCTGAATCAGTGTGTTCCAGGGCTTGGGGCTCCCTTCTTACCCTGCTGATATGCTGTCACACCAAGCTGAAGTGGCTCAGCAGGATCCCGTACCTCTTGATAATCAGTGAACAGAAGTGTGGCATTGAATGGAGGCACAGCATCCTTCCACTGCTGTCAGGGCTCGTGCTTGCTCCAGTCCCTCTGCTCAGCACGACGGCCCATCAGCAGGCCATGCTGAGAAGAGAAACAACATGAGGCACAAAGGAGCAATGCTAACAGAAGCAGGGGGATATGGCAAAGGAGAGCCAAAAGCCCATAGGCAGAGAGGAGAAGGAAGGAAAAATTAGGCTGATGAGCATCAGAATAAAGACTTTATGGGGGAAAAAAAGGCAATGCATTTGTGTGCTTGCACTTTTCCCTTTACACAGGCAAAAGCAAAAAGCAGAAATGCTGGTTTTCATACCATTTGTGATGAAATTCAGGAAGGAAATAGAAAGATTCAAAGGCAGAGCTCTGAGAGCTCCCACTCCAGCGCTGCTAGACCAGTAATTTTCAAGCTGTGGTCCATTGTGACTTGTACTGCCAGGCTGTGTTTACTCTGTGACTTACTGCCAGCAGTACTGCTGGATAAAGCCTTTTAGCTGATCAGCATCAAATCCTATTTTCAAAGACTTAAAACAAAAACAACAACAAAATACCCAAAAGGTTCATTTAAAAAAATTGCTCTGTACAACACCTTGTTGTGATATTCTACATCCTGGACAATTCCTTCACCAACTTTTAAATTACTGTATTTGGGCATTACAAAATGTCCATTTTATGTGGATTTTGTAGGCATTGTTAAATACATATGGTTTCAAACCTTATCAGTTGTTTTCTGGGTAAGAATGTACATCTTGTGCAGAAACATAAAGGAGGCCCACACAATCTAAACAATGACATGCAAGTTGGATGAGTAGAAAATTTGAAATTACCATGGCTTTCCAAAATTCATACTCCACCCTGTTTACATGTTTTGAAAGAAGCACTGCCGAGGCACTGAAGGACGCAGCCATGAAGCTCAGTATCAGCCACACAGAGAGCACACACAGCCCCTGCTTCTGTGCCGCTGCGTCACTGATACCTGCTACGTCTCCATAAACTTCTCTGTCCCCGTGAATAGAAAAGCATATTTAAAAGTTTAGAGGGAATGGAAATCCCAGGTCACCTCGAACATTAAAAGGGTAGTGCAAATTCTGGAACAACCCAGGCAAAAAAATTTCCTTAAATGACTAAACTAAAAGTTGCAATAATTGGCTTACACTGAAGTTTTACAGGTAAAATGGCAAATGTCCTTTCCCTTGCCTGATGTTCTGTTCCATGACCTGTTTGCCAGTTTCTTCTCTTTCACTGTATCAAAGTCCTTGCTTTTGTTTTATTCTTCCTAATTAACCTTGTGTCTTTCTCTGTTTACTCCCTCTTGCTCCTCTCATCCCACTGATCTTGTCCCCTTTCTGGCTGTGATGTCAGCCTTGGTTTCACCTCCTACCACAGTAACTGCTTTTTCCTCTACAAAGTCTCAAAGTGAGTTGATTTGTAAGGTCTCTATTTATTTCTCTTTTAAATCCCCTTCCAAACCTCTCTGTGCCACAGCAGTTACAAAAAATGAGCTAGTGTTAAATAGTAGGGATAAAGGGCACTTGATAAACTGAAACTAGACAAACAAAAGTGTGTCAGAAGGTACATTGCTGGTTTCTGTCTCCCACATCTACCATTTACAACCCACTTCTCAGAGTAAATAGACTGCTTCAGCCAGTCCCACAGTACACTGGCAAATGCAATGCAGCAAATACACCAATAAAGCTCACTTCAATCTCCCAGCCCAGAGGCTACTGATGAGCATATGGTCATGCTATGCAATGCTCAAAGGCTTTTTATGACAAAGCATAGTCATGGAGTAAATTACTCACCTCTTCTGAGAGGCCAGCAGCACAGCGTCCTGAAGCACCAACTTCCATCAGAGAGAGGGGTACCCAGTGAACAGCAGGTATAATTTCTTTGGACCCAGATGTGTGCCTTGAGAACACCAGACCCTACAAGACACATCAGAAAGCTAGAGAAGCCTGACTTCAAGCAAACCAGCTACTTACCTCTAGAATTAAAAACTGCGACACAAAGACAGCAACAATAATTGATTTCCCATATCCACGATCTGTGGCTACATTCAGTTAACTTGGATGCATGCTGGGGTAGCAGAGTACATGCAAGCAGAGGGGTACTGAAATATTCTCCAAGGATATTTTAACTGAGAGGGCAACAGTAAAAGTCGAGGTGTGAATATTTTTGCCCCCATTACTGCTTTTTAGACTTCACTGCTCCAGATGCCTTTGTCTTTTCTGCAACCTCCTAAATGAAGAAGCAAAGCATCTGTGTGAGGGTGTGCATACCCAAGAACCCATTGTAAAATCGTAATACAATACCAGGAATACAACTTTAGTAGGCACATGAGCTCTGGTCTTCCCTGGCTGCGGTACTCACACTTCTAACCTGCATTTCTTGCCTGGAGCAGCAGTCACTTTGCTATCTGTCCAGCCAGCATCCTTTTGTTGATCAGTGAAGTTTAGGCACTGCAGATGCGATAAGAATAAAAACATTTAAGCAATCAGTTAATCTAACAAATATGTTAAATATAGTGAGACAATGTCCACTGCTTTCATTGGCACCAGACATAAATCTCAGAGAAAATTGCACAGATGCAATCAGAATTGAACATGAGAAATGTTTGGCACATTTGAGCTCTGCTACCCTGAAGATAAGACTTGAAAAAAGGACAGACTGCCTATCAATACCTTCACAGAGCACACCCTTTTGAGCTCTATAAATACATTACAGTCTCACCACAATACTTTTTTTCCCCCTAGGACTGTCTTTAAACATACATGTCCTCATTTCTAACTTGAGATATTTTTTTTAGCATCCTTCTGATAACTTTTCCCAGCTTTGAATTACTAGTGAGGTACTTAATTGTAGCTAACGTTTTCCAACATTAGTCAAAAGTCTCTGCCAATACAGAAAACCATTTATAAAAGACGTACTTTTAATAAAATATTTATACTAAGGCAGTTGTCAGCTGTTAGCAGGTGCCCCTCACAGTCAAGTCTTATTAATGAAAGGTGGGAAACAACTTCCTGGAGGAGACTGCTCTGAGATTTGCAATTAAAGCAAAGCTGTTTCACACTCTAATGGCTGAGTGTTGTCTCCAAATTGAATGCAATGACTCTTCAGGGAATAGCTGAGTTTTCCAGGCCATTTGTTTAGTTAGAAACTCTCCTAATTTTATAGGGATTTTCTAAAAATAACTTCTTGAGAATAGACCTTATTTTTCACCTCCAATTTTTATGTTTCTCTCATAACAAACTATTTTTCAACTTTTAGCATTAAGCAAATATATTCTTCTCTCATTCTAGGTAAGAGATTTTCTTAAATAAGTTAATTCAAGTTAACTTTTTAATGCCCCTTAGGTAAATCCTATTCACCTTCCCTGTGTGCTTTCCTATTCAGAATTCAATTTGCCCTGATTTTAAACACTTATAAACCATCACAGCAGGAAATAAATGAAACTAAGAACTAAGACCACTTAAATTTTGAATGAGAATGCACACAAGAGTTTTAATATGATTTAGCTAATTCACTTCAATTTCATACCTCTAATAATTCAAAAAATGTCTTCTCAGTGATCACAAGAATATTCTTAGATTATTAAAAACTACACAACTGTTATTATCAGTTCACAGTTAAGTGGACAACCCATTAACCCTGAGACAAGGTGGGAGGTTTCAACTTCTCTTACAGCTCTAGAAACAGCACATCTGGTGTTTCCATGCAGCACATGCCTACATGCCTCTCTTATTAGAATCCAAGGGTAATTAAATATTTGGATTGTCACAACCACAGGATGCCAAGGGGCCAGCAATGAAAATCGCCAAGCCTGCCTGAGTTTCAAGAGGTGCCTGGACAATGCTCTCAGGCACGCGGTGTGATTCCTGGGGTTGTCCTGTGCAGGAACAGGGGTTAGACTCAATGATCCTTTTAGGTCCTTACCAATTCAGGATACTCTATGATCCACTGACAATTGTCTGATACAAAAATATTATGCTTTTTTGCTTTGGTTGCACTGCTATTTAAATATCACTTTATGAAGTGTTGCATAAATTGATCTGTCAAGACTGGCAGTCTTTGTTGGTTTTGACCTGCTTAAAAATAATTTCAGAGAGTAAGAAAAATGCTCCAGCTCATTGCTCTTGTGTTGAACCCAGTACTGTTCCCCATTTACAGCATTTAGCTGTGCACTCCAGTTGTGTCTGAATCCAGGACAGGGTGAGGATCTGGCTTACAGCATCCCCTATACTAAGTTCCTCCAGTTCTCTCAACTTCATGGACAAAAACAAGGGCTCACAGGCTGGAAAGAGCTGGGCAATATTTCAGCATAATCCAGACAATCAAGGTGCCAGAGAAGAGGATATGATACGGAACTATTGAGGCAAAGTCACGGACACCATCATAGGTAAGTTGCAGAAGGACTTCTCTGATTCTGATTCACACCAACTTCAGGTTCCACAGAAGACCAAGGCCCCAGACCTGAGAGAGAATGTTTATAGAAGCCCTTCCCAGGAGGTGGACAAAGGGAGCCACTCTTTCCATAATGATATGGCTGGCAGAGATGGCAGGGATGAGAGATATTGCTAAAACCCTCTAGGCAAATAACAAGGTAGGCATACAGTGGCCCCACAGGAACCAAAACATTGACATCACCCAACTGATCAGAGACAAGGGAAAGATTGCTGTGGCATTGCTAACTAAGCCTGAGGTAGAGAGTTTTTGGCCTCAGAGTTTGGAAGAACTTGACAAAGCTCAGGAAAGTGGTTATGCATAAGAGTGAATATGAACATTTTACCCATGTGCCACACTTGGAAGTATAAACTGACTCTGCCATTAAGACAAAGGTTTACACAGGTATATGCAGTTATATGGCAATAGCTCTGGTGTGGCTGTGGAGGCCTAGGATCATTGCAGGAAGGGGTTTCTTACTATTGAACTGATCTAACTTGAGAACAAAATCCTTGTGTTGTTAAGTTCATTTCTGCCTGCTATTGACAGACTTCACAAGTCCACACTCTTGAGATGACTACTGGCATCACAGCCTTCACCTCCAAATAGCCTATCATAGTAAGAAATTATTTAGCCACTTTTAGAGGCATATTCAGTATATCAGTGTGGAAAATACACCATCTGAACATCCCAAGCAGTCAAGAGGAGGGAAGGCTCAGAGTTAACTCCAAGTCACTGGCTTGAGTTTGGTGTGAGACCTTCAGAGATGCCATGTGTTGCCCTGCTTCACCATTTAGACCTGGCTCAGCATAAAATAATTTGTTCCATTTTCAGAGTCACACTGCCCTTCATGAAACCTGAAGAATTACCTGGAAAAAAAGAAGGCTTCTAGTCTGCTCCTCGCTTGCACAGCAGTGAAAAGACTGTTAGAACTGATCACCCAAATCCAGAAAGAGTACTCTTTTCCCTTGGTCAAATGAAATTATGAAACTAGGCAGGAAATTCCCCAAAGTCTGGTGTGCAGTGTGAAAAATACATTCCAGGAATTTCAAAGCACTTATATTCAGCTGTAGGTAGGTAGGTTCAAAGTCAGTATGAGTGACAGAGCCAGAGAAGCCTGCAAGGCCAGCAGTGCAGAAATGTAGAAGATAGATGTTAGGGGATTTTAGCCTATCACCACAATAATTTTTCTCTCAGGTTTTGCCAGGTTTAGAAAGCTAGAGAAAGGGATTGAAACTGGTGGCATAGTTCTGAATAAAACAAAGTCAGTCTGAAATTTTTGGGGGCTTACTACATCTTACTAACATTTTTCCATCAAATTTCAAACACACTGGATAAAATGGCATGTGGTCTGCAATCCCTGGATACAATCTCTTTGAAATCTGTGAGCAATATGACAAATATAAGATTAGGTATGCCTAGCATGTACAATTGCACACAAGTTTTTGTGAGCAGACACAAAGAGGAAAGTTCACATAATAATTAAATAAAGAGAAAGCGGAGTAGCTGGGAAGATTCCAAACACCACGTCTTAGTTACTTAATCACCCTGCAAACACATTTCAGATTATTCTGTTTTTATTAGTTTCATGCTAAAATGCAAATCACATACTGTAGTTGTAATGAAACAATAAAATAGAAAATAGTTTTTGGCATAAAGATCTACTAAATAGATTTTCCCCCATCAAATTGGCTTGTCTGATACATCCTCTGCTCAGTTTTAGTTCCTTCTCTACATTGCAGTTCTTTTGGTAGGACGCCAAAGCCTGTCAATTAACAGTAAGCCTATCCCTTATGAACAGAAGCAGGGACTGTGATCATGTTCAGCTAAGATCAAGGATTAGTAAATCAGCATGGCACCAGATTGCAGGCACTATTTAAACCCCACAGGCCTACAAGCCAATGCAGCAATATTATATTCCAGCTGGATGTGGAGAACAAAATCTCATAGTTACAGAGGAACTCACTTTTTACCTTTCCTGTGAAGGCAATTACAAGTCAACTTAAAATGAGCCCTGATTTAATCATGTTTGCTTTCTCAAATGCCAGTTAAGAAACATCCCCATGCTGCCACCACTGGTATCTTATCAAGGACTTTCCATCAAATTAAACATATTTCATTACACCTACTATAAATTATAGAAGACCGGATTTTCTACAAGCAAACCAAATGTTGCACCAAAGCTGGCACAAAGGCTTCTTTTTAGAGCTTGAAGAACTGTAATGCTATCTCACCCCTTGCCTGGCACACGGGGCTGTTTCTGCTTCTTACTGCAGATTCAGGCACACTGCACATGGTGAAACATTTCATTTCCTTAATAAACAGGGTTTGAGTTCAGGGCTTTCCCAGAAAATGGCCACCTAGTACAGTGTACATCCCATGTTCCCTATAATCATTCTTTTCCTCAGGGATTTTTTTTTTCTTTCTTAAAAAAGGATTAGTTTTCTTTTATCCCAGATCAAGTGACAAGAGAATGAACTGAAATGCCTACTGCCAGGTAAAACACAAAGTCGTGGAGGTCCAGGGGGATCTCATTCCATAACCCTAATGCCAAGTCGAAAACAAATGATATCATCAGAAAATGATCACAGAAAGCAAGCCTCACTCAAGGAAAAACAGATTTTATTAATCTCTCTTCAAAATGACCTGAAAGCAAAGTCAAAGAACAATGAGAGAGGGTGACCTGCCTTGCTACTGCTGCCCCACCAAAAACCCTCAGACGGAGCAATGCCTTGTGCACTGCCAGATTGTGAGTGTCAGTGCAGTCATAGGTCTGTGACCAGAGAAGGCACACGGGCCTTTAAGCAGAGGTTTTGCATTAACACTCTCTCCCTTGCTGAGCAATAATTTCCTATATCTGAAAATTAAAACAGAGGAAAGCTGATGCTCTTAATTTCAGCCCTGGTGCCTTTGACTTCTTTTTCTATGACAATCATCACATAAGGAGGGAGTGAGACCACCAGCTGAGAGGTCCTAACCTACTGCCCAAGGGGTGTCTGGTGAACTGAGCTACAGCCATTTCACAGTAGGCTCATTGGCTATTTCTATCCTGTGGGACCTCAGAATATGTGTCAGGTCTTGGGCCTGCTGGCTTCTGCAGCCATTTTCCTGCTCCATACTGGGAGAAGAACTGGGCAGGAGACAATACCTCTCCTCTCTCCCTCTTCTCCAGTTTCCTGGTGAAAGGCGGAGATGCACCCAGAAGTGCTTCATGGCACTGCCCAGCCGGATGTCATTTGGCATCAGCAGAGGACCACACCTAATACTGCATGTATTTGCACTTTTGTCTGGGATTCATCTCTCCTAACCTAATAGATTTGTTAGTTAAATGCCTGTTTCTGAGCTAGCGACAACTGGCTGCTCTTGTAATCAGGAAAGAGAAAGAAGCATTTTGAAGGTATGATTCATGCCATCTTAAAGCAGATGCCAAAAATAGGGTCAAATTCTCTTCCAATTAATATAAAGGCAGCCATGGGATATGAGTACACAAAAACCTTTATTCTGCAGATATCTAAAGACAGCAGATATGAGTGTTAGCCTTGTGACTCAACAGTGTGGACTGCTTTGCTGAACACCTGGAGTTTACTGGGATAAGAGTGATGGAAACTCATTGTCTTGTTAAGGACAACAATCTGACACTCCAAATAGTGTCTACTTAATGTAATTTATTTACTTCCACATTGCACACAGACCCTGAAACACAGGACAGAGCCTACAGATTTCTGCAGTTTCACTGCAAGACATGTTAACCAGACCCAGCTGGTTTTGACCTCTTTCACAAGTGTCCCACTGAAACCACTTTCTTAACCAATCAGGTTTCCTCCTCCCTTGGAGTGCTCTGATTCAGAAATCCCTCTTGCTCAGGACTTCCTGTGGGTAACATGGCTATCAGCATGGATATTAAGCATCATCTTCTTGCACATCTGCTGTGCTGTGTAAAGGAATTTATTTTCTTTAAATGCTGATCAGAGGGAAGAGCTGTAAACCACTAAATCTCTTTATTAAAAGCATTTTAAACTATGTTACCAGTGATCCCTAATGGAAGAGCCATTGAAATCCCTGTGCATAGCAGAGTTTCTTCCTGTGACAAGCCTAAAAAGAGACTTTCTTCTATTGCCAGTGATGCAGGCACAAGCTTCTTGCTTATAAACACAACTTTTAGTGTTAAGCCCAAGCATCCTAGGAACAGCTAGCATGTTCTTGAGTACTTTGCTGAAAATGTCACATGAATCATGGATGGGAGTACTGAGCTTTATTTAAGAGAATTGTGTCCCATATCTGTCATGACAGAGAGACTATTTTGGGAGAAGAGTGTTCTTAAAAATCAGGATTTTTAATTTTGTTAATACCTGAAGCTCGTTAAAGAGAAAAGAGTTGCTATGCAAATGAATTATTTCTAGTGCCCCTTTAAGTTGTACTTGCAAGAAAAAAAATAGTTTGTCTCACTGGATGTTTAAGCTACATAACTGCTCAGATGGACATTTATTGGCTTGCCTGGTGTCTGATGGTCTCTGAACAGCTAAGTAAGAGAAAGGAAATGAACAGGCTGCAGAAGTTCTGATTGTGAAACAATTGCTCTTTGGAAGTGTTACCATGCCAAGTGAAAATACAAGAACTGAATGCGATTTGGCATTGCTAGAACTTGTTAGTGCTTTTTCTTCTCTTAGCAGTATCCTCATGTGACAGGATTTGGTTATGAGGAAACTCCTAGAGCAATGCTGTATCAGGTCCATAAGGAGTTTCAAAGCCCGTCTGAAAAGAGGGAGGAGAGATGGCAAAGGGAATGGAGATCTACAGGAAAAACACAACGAAGTCTGGTGTAGCTTTCCCAGTTCCCTTTAAAGCCAAGATGTACATGCCAAAAGCTCCTCTGTGTCCTTGAATTCTCAAACTATGAAGAAGATGTACACAACCCTTTTTTCTACCCCAACCATGCAGAAAAACCTTTCTATTGCTGAATCCTACTTATGTGCCTCGGTAGAAGACATTAAACATGGTTAGAAAAGTATCCAGTGCAAAGTACAATGGTATTTTCAGCAGGAATTTATCATTATCTTTCTTAATTAGAGGCTGAAATAATAAATAATCACTAACACTATCAGCTGATGGGCAAAGCTACTAACAAGCAGTACTACAGTTTCATAACATAGGCTTTTATTCAAATAAAAAATCCCCACAGGTTTTAGGGTTTTTTTCTTGCTGATCTTTTGCTGAGCTTATCAAGCTGAGCAGTCATGGAATCAATCTCACTGAGGAGCAGCAATTTCTCCCCAATTCATGAAGCTTAAAATCAGGGCTTTGGCAGCAGCCCTCCCACCCACCCACAGCTTTCATGGGTATAGATATAATGTAATTTTATTTTTATCCTGTATGATTTTACATGGAAACTCAGAAATACATTTGCAGCGTCACATAGTGTCTATGAAAGCAGCAGGAAAGAAAATTCTGCATTTGCAAGTTAGGACTGAGCTTTCGAATACTCGTCACCCACATCTTTTAGGGGGTGGGTACAGGACAGAAAGCACCTCTTTCCTTGCAGGTAGGTAACAAAACAGCTGGATCTACCTTCTACTCTGTTATTGCTTCCCCCATCTCTGTGGACTATTTATACAGTCATAAAACACAGGACTGCTGGAATCCTGGTTATAGCCCTATCCTCTATGCCCAGGCAAGCTCAAAAATCCCAGTTCCCTTTTAATGGATGTCAGTGTAACATGTTTTTTAATATCTCCAGTAATAATGAACTCTCCCAATACTATTCCAGCACTTCTGCATCCAGAATTGGCAGGGTTTTTTTCTGTTTCAGACCTGAATTTGTATTTGATGCATTGTTTCTCTTCCATTCAGCTTAGACAAGAAGAACTGTTTAGTCCTCCCCTGCAGTAGCCTTTGGTGGACTTAAAAAGCTGCCATGTGACACCTCAGTATGCACCTCACTCATACAAGCAGACCCAAGATCCAGTTTTCTGGAGCTCTGATAATTTTCGCTTTTCTCCCTCCAATTGCTCTTCCCAAAATGTGACACCTCAGACTGGACATGGCATTTCATACCAGGCCTTGCAAAGCAGAAGAGAAGAACTAGACATGACATGTGCTGTATTCTATTTATATACCCAGTCTTTTCAGTTTATCTCCAATTTGCCAAGAACGTTTGAATTCTATTCCTGGACCAGCATGCCGACACCCCCTCTCAAGTTTTGCTTATTTGCAAATGTACTGAATGCAGTTGCTATGCTATCATTTAGGCTGCTAATGAAAACTGACCCAGATTGCAGACACTCTACTGCTCTTTTTCAGTGTAGTGAAACATGTTGATTCATGGTGGGAAAACACAGCAAGTAATTTTTTTTATGAACATGCATGTTTTGGTACTGTTGTCTGTAATGGGATTATCTACAGCAGGCCTGCATTTTATTTTTTTGTATGTTCCAAGAACTTTATCAAATTTCAGTACATGTATATTTGAAATCTGGGGTTGTTTTATAGAGTTCTTTAATTTTTTTTCCCCGTTTGCTCCACTTTGCTTTGTTTCTGAGCACAGAATAAACATGATCAAGGGAAACTGTCACCAAAGTCAAAGAATAGAGGGACTTCTTACAAGACACTTGAAAATTGCCTGTTAAAACTAAGGCTTTGTTAGTAAATATATTCAAGCAAGGAATAAGCAACTTATTCTCTAAGGATACTCTGTCCTCCAATAGCTGGGCAAAAGAAAAAATACAATAAAAATGAAAGAAACTACATTATTTTTCTGCAAACTGTAAAAGAAAATGAATTCTGTAATAATTCAAATAGCTGCTTAGGAAGAAGCCTGACATAACAAAATTATTTGTAGGGCAAATAGACATTTGAATAAATTTGGGTTAGGTTTGAATTCAGGGTTGGGATTTAAATGCACTTGGGGCTTAAATGCAGAGCATTAACAAACATTTGCTTAAGACATTTCATTGATCATCTCAATTCATTATTCCATAGTCTTCTCTGACATAGTTAAATCAAATTCTCACAGAAAAGAATAGAGGAGGCTGTTATGAGTTCTTCTCTGAAGTGGACACTAAGATATTGAGAGAGGTGCATAAACATTAAGACAGATTTTTTAACCAAGACTATTACACAAGATTGTTCCTGCAGCCCTTTCCTTTAATTTCATATCTAAAAAGGCTATGAACAGAACCTCCTTCTCCTAACAGAATGCACAACCTTGCTGTTGACTGACCTCGCACTGCTACTGAATCCCAGGTCCTGTACTTGTGTTATCACGCTCCTAAGCTCTCTGGTTTTCACCATGAAACAACATCCAGGTACAGTGTAAGGGGATAATTCCCTCCGGAGACTGCTCTCAACAGACAGGACGGGTGACACTGCAGCAACCTAGCTGGTTCCCAAACACAGCACCAGCCTCCTTCACCCAGACCTGCAAACTCTCACACCACAAATGGTCACAGACTGGGTTTTGTGCTGTAAAACCACTGCTCTGGGGCACTGTGGCACAGCCCTCTCATCACTTCTGAAGTCTGGAACTGAAGTAACACATGAAAAATAATGATTAGGTCTAAAGGGGCATCACGTGGGACCCAGCAACCTGCCACACATGGATGTGTCTTGATTGTTTTAGAGAAGAGCAGCCCTGAGCGGTGGGTTAAGACTTACCAGAGTGACAGGTAGACAGTTTTGATGATCTAGAGAGGGTAAATCTCTCAGTGTATATGCAGAGAGCTGACCTAGACTTCACTTTTCTCTGGAGACTGAGTTTTAGGAATTTAGGGCATTATTTTAAGAATACTGCCTCTTTGCCAGCAAAAATGCAGGTTTAAAGTGGGTGAGTAGATTAGGTGGATTGGTGAGGACTTGCCTAGAGCAGTGTCAAGTTCTGGGTCCCTTGGTTACAGCCAAAAGTGGGCCATTTGCACATTGCCCTCAAGTAGGCAAAATAATGTTTGAGGTCTAAATGTACTTCCTAATGAAGTAGGATTTATCCTAAGGAAGATGTAACAACAGTCTTCGAATATGTAGAGGACTATTATAAATACTCCTTTTTACTGATACACATTCTCCACACATGTTTATTGACATGTGTTCTGTGAAGGCTGGAGAACACTGGAATTAAATGGCAGCAGGAAAAAGTAAGTTTAGGAATAACAAAAGACACTGTAGCAGGAGAAATGGAGAAGCAGTCGAACAGATTGTCAGAGGAGAAAATGGGACCTCCAGCATCAGGTTGCTTAAGAACAAATTGAGTAAGACTTCCAAAGCAAGTGTGTGTAGATGATTCTGCCTTGGGAAGATCTAGCTCGGCCCCCAAGGTCACACCCATGACTCTTCCAAAAGTTTCATGAGTGTTGCTGTGGATGTATCACACGTAGGATAGAGAAGTGAGTATCACTGATTAAACAAGGGGCTACTCAACAGCACATCATTGCATAAAGCAAGAAGAGTTCTGTAAAAATAGACAAAAGTTCCTTGGGGAGCTCTAATCTGTGAGTAGCTAACAAGACTGGCAAAAATTCAGATGCTTTACACAGTCAGCCTGGGAAAGAAACAAGACAAGTTAAAGGTAAACTTCATGTTTAGCAGCTGGAATGTGTCCAAAGAAGAGCAATGAAGCTAGTTCTAGAAGGTTCTAGAGAACAAGTCTTATGAGGAATGGCTGAGAAAACTGAGGTTGTTTGCAGCAGCTACGTTTAAGTAGGAAGAATACAAATAATATTAGGAGTGCATAGTTTTATTATTACCAGAACTGTCTCTTTTTGTCTAACACTATTTCTGCTACTGTAACAAAGCAGATCATAATTAACTAGAGACCTAAAGATTCCTCACATTCCAGCTAAATCCTGCAATTTTCCTGTCCTAAAGCTCTCACTGAATTTTCTTAGCAAAATAGTTAAAACCTACACAACAGTGAAGTGAAGCATCTGTCCCCAATCTCTCCAGGAGCACAGGGTTCGTGGGGCTGCATGTGCAGCTAAACCTGCATTCACAAAACCAGCAACAAAGCTCTTGCTAACCCGGGTGTGCTTGCACCCTTGCAGTCCTTAATTATGTGATCACAAAGTCCCCCAATCCCAAAGAATATGGATTTGGTCTACAAAGTTGGGCACATGGATGCTTTACAATATTCTTTTAGTCAACCCGATTACATTAATTTAAGTGTCAGAACCTTTATTGCTGTAATTGCTCTTCTCTCAAACATTCACATTAACAAGTTGATCAGCCTTGATGTGCTGTGTACTTACTGAAAGGAAAACCTCGTTTTCTTTTGGAGATGGCACTTCAGAAATGCAAGCATGTGGACTTGTCTTTTGATGAGCTGAGTGTCTTGCTTGTGACTGCATGTCCTACATAAAGCTGTGCTTGCTTTGTGTTTTTCCTGTGCCCAGTCCTCAGGCTCTGTTAAGGTTTGTATTCACTCCTTGATGTGTGAGATCTCTTTTCCTGCTCAATGTGTGAGATTTCTTTTCCTTCTCTGTTTGTTTTTCTTCTCCTCACCTCTCCTCTCCTTCCTTCTTTCCCTTTTTCCTTTTTCACTTGCCTTATTCATAGGAGTCTGCACTTGTTTGTTGCTGATTTGTAAGACAACAGTGTCTCAAAGACATTGAGGTGCTGGAGTGTGTCCAGAGAAGGGCAACAGAAATGGTGAAGGGTCTGGAGCACAAGTCCTGTGAGGAGCAGCTGAGGGAGCTGTGGTTGTTTAGCCTGGGGAAAAGGAGGATCAGGGGAGACTTTATCTCTTTCTACAACTACCTGAAAGAAGATTGTGATAAGATGGGTGTTGATCGGTCTCTTCTCCTAAAAAAACCACAAGTGATAGGACAAGAGGGAATGGCCTCAAGTTGTGCCAGTTGCTTAGATTGCCTATTAGGAAAAATTTCTTCACCAAAAGGCTTGTCAAGCATTGGAACAGGCTGACCAGGGAAGAGATGGAGTCACCATCCCTGAAGGTATTGAAAAGTTGTGTAAATGTGGCACCTGAGGTCATGGTTTAATTTTGGACTTGACAGTGCTGTGTCAAGTTGGACTTGATGATCTTAAGTGTCTTTTCCATCTGAAACAATTCTGTCATTCAGTAAGTCAGTAAGAATAATTTGAAAAAACAATTCCCAGAAAAATACTTGGAATATATATGTGTATGTTCAAATGTTACCTCTCACATTTTAATGAGCACAAACACAGAAATAATAGTTATAGCAGATATTCATCCTTCAGTGAGCTCCTAAAGCTCTCTATTTGAACACACTTCACAAAAAACAGTACTTAATATTGTCTCACTGTAGACAGAAGGAATTGAACACTTCCAAAGCCTTGCACTTGCTAGTGCCAAGGCAGAGCAGTACCCAGCTTTTCTAACAAGGAATAAAAATATTCAGCTTGCTTTCCTCTCACCCACTGGTGTTTAGCATAAACAAAGAAGTACCATAATCGCCATTATTCAAAGAAACAACAGAACTACCTTTTCTAATGCACCCTGGTTTTATTCTTTAGGGTACAAGCACATTGCATGTGTGTGTGCACCTGCCTGCACATGCCACATAACTGGGAAGGGGGGAAGTTAGCATGCAGAATGATGTAATTACTCATTCTTGAATAGAAGGATAATTACTGTCACAGAAACCCACATAACTTGCAGATCTTTTTGTTCTTTTTAAGATGATAAATACAGTATTTTCCATTTTCTAACAGAATGCATCCTTTTCCTTCTGATTCCCCTTCCCCCCACTTAAGCTGAATTACATACATTTGAAATGAATAACAAGGGATATCTGTTCGCATCTAGGAAAAGAAACGCTTATTTGGATTTTTTTAAAAAACAAAAGTAATTCCATGTCTCTGAAGTCACTGTGGTGAGTCACCTTTGGTTAAGAAATTGGACTGTCACCTGTAACAAACTTCCTTCAAGCATGACTTTCAAGAGGGTACCTAGAAGAGAATGGGGGAAAAGAGGCAGGAGCAAAAAAATACACAGTGACCAACCACGCGCTAAGACTTTTAAATTTCACACTGTGAACCTCATGTTTAAGAGCACTGGTAGCCTGTGTGTGTCTCTTGCTGCCAGTCACTGACAGAGCATAATCTGAGGGCAGACACTAGGCAGAGCACTGAGAAGAGACACCCGAGCAGCCAGGAGCTCACAGCTTCTGTCAGATGGACAGGTGTCCTCTTTATTTCTTCTATCCATAAGAGACCCTTCCTTTCTTCTATCACGAGAGGCCTTTGGAAATGGAGAGAATTGTCACTGCCTGATTAGATATCTGTTTAAATGGGAGACAACTTGCTAGATATTCTCCTAAATAGCTTGATTAAAAAAGCTTTTTTAAGCCCTGTTGCCAACACCCAGGCAAGGAGACCTAACCTTCTGTTGGGTCTAAACTTACATATATGGAAAAAAGCTGCCTGAATTTAGGACATTAGAGCAACAGAAGTAGAACATATACTGGGAACTGCTTTAATGGGGCTTCTTAACAGCTGCTGACAGAACAAACCTACACTTCTTTAGTAACAGTGGAGTTGCAGAAAAAATTTCAAAGCTCCCATGGGAGACAGGAGCTGACAGACATCTCTGTGTCTCTGTGAACCAAAGTAGTTTAGGTATCATCAGTTCTTACATCTTCCCAAAAAAAGGGATTGAGACCGTTCCTCCACACCAAATCCTTGCTCAGGTTATATTTACATTGCAGTTAGCTTACATCTGACTAGGTTTTGATGGCTGTATAACTGTGACAGAATGCCACCTAATGTAACTGATTTCAGTTTACTGGGATTTTTCTCCCACCTGTGACCTCTGCTGAACCACAGAATAACAGAATCATTCAGGCTAGTAAAGATCTCTAAGTTCAAGACCAGCTGTTAAACCAGAACTGCCAAGTTCACCAGTAAACCGTGTCCCCACATGCCACATTTGCACATCTTTTCAACACCTCCAGGGGCGATGAGTCCACCACTTCCCAGGCCAGCCTGTTGCAGTGACTGACAAACCTTTTGGTGAAGAGATTTTTCCTAATATGCAATCTAAACCCTGGCACAACTGAAGGCCATTTCCTCTCATCCTGTCACTTGTTACCTGAGAGAAGAGACCAACTCCATATTATCACAGCCTCCTTTCAGGTGGTTTTAGAGAGTGAGAAGGTCCCCCCGAGCCACCTTTTCCCCAGTCTAAACATCCCAGCTCCCTCAGCTACTCCTCATCAGACTTGTGCTCCAGACCTTCACCAGCTCCATTGCCCTTCTCTGGACGTTCCATCACCTCAATATCCTTCTTGCAGTGAGGGGCCAAAACTGAACGGCACATTTAAGGTGTGGCCTTACCAGTGTTGAGTACAAAGGGCTAATCATTGCCCTTATTCTGCTGAGCACACTATTTCTGAGCTTTGTGCTGCCTCAACTTCACTGTCAGTAGTCACCTACTATGTGGGAATATGTCTTTTTGAGCTGCTGTGGCCCAGATGTGCACAAAACCTAAAAAACCTGGGAAATACACCCTGTTCTGTTTTTTTACTTAAGTCTGATAAAAAATTCAGCTTGTGTGGTGCCATTCTGCATTACCCCATCTGAAACTGAAGACATTTCATCCGAGAAAGATTACTTTGCCAGTTCCAGGAACTGATACCTTGTTAAGAAAGTAATAATAAACAGACAAGAACAGGCTACTCCACACTCCACCAGAAATAGCAGGCTGCCTGCTCCAGGCTCCAATTGAAATTCTGTCTGTTTGCGATAGCATCCTTAGCAACCAAAAATTGCACAAGACAATTCATGTAGGTGAGGTGTATCCAAGCAGCCAACATTTCAAATGCAAGCTTTTCTCGTAGGCCTCAAAAGCCATTTTTTTTACAAAAATATTGAATTTATTTAGAAGTCTTATCCAAGATATCTTTCTCACTCACAGATTTAGCATATCAATGTTCCTGGGAAGTCATAATCATTGCTTTCATTCTATAGATTTCCTTGCCCTCTAACAGCTCAGATTGTGTGTTGTCTCAACCATTTCCTTCAAGTCAGCTCTGGCAGCTGAGTCAGACCAGAAGAATGGTTGAATAAAAAAGCCTGACAATCCTCTACTCCTTACTCAGCCAATAACCTAATTTGTTCATTGATTGGAAATTAAAGATGTTAGAAATGCTTTTATTATTTTTGGTGGTGGTGGGTGATTTGTAGCTCTGCTATTTTGTACAAGCCTCTCTATTACTCATTTAGGGCCAAATTACTGTGCAGGGAAAACAGGGAAGCCCATAATAAAATAGAGCAAATATGTCCAGGAGGAATCAGTTTCAACCGGGCAGGTGTATCCAACTGGTTTTCACAGCCCAGCTGAAGGTTTGCGCTGTAAAGGCCCAGTACTGCACTGTTCCTTTTCGAAGCAACATGTCAGAAGAATGTTTGCAGGATGTAGCTTCTCCAGCAGTGGGAATATAGCAGCTGCTTTACTGGCTGCAGGGAAGCACTGTACTGCCTGGGGTGAAAATGAGTATGTCAGTCCCCCACTCTGCTAAAACTGGAGCTAGAGCTTGTGTTAGCCTCATTGTGTGTTCTGCTGATAGCTGAAATGTTCTCAGCGGTTCAAAATTCATATTTTTGCACTCCTAATTATCCCTTAGCTTAGCTTCTGATATTGGAAAATTATCCTCTAATTCTCTTCCTTTAACCAGATGGTTTATATTTTTAAAAATTCTTGATTATACTCATTTTCATATCCCCACTTAAACATAGTTAGCATTTGCTGACCTCTATCCCCTGTTAAAACAGTGATGAATTGACTGCAGTCACTCCAGCTGTTCACTAAATATTTTCCACATTTCTGGAGTGAATTATTCATTCAATATGGGATTGCAACTTCAGTATCTGAAAGACTCATTTTTTAAATGCTCTTCACATTTATCCATCCAGGCTTTTGACATCTAAAATGTTGTAATGGCAAGATCTGAGGTACTTCTAAGTAACAAATCATTTCACAAACACTTATTTTCTGAAGGTGGGGCATGGAGAAGGCTGTGTTCTTACAGGCTATCTGCAAGTTGTGAATCACTCCTGAACTATATCTCAGAACATCTCTCTTCACCTCATGTCTTCTCCTCTTGTAAAAGATGAGGAGTTAAAACACCTTGATCTAACCTTCAGAGAAGTGTATCTGTGAATATCTAAAAGATTTTGTCTCCACTTGTTCTAGGTGGTTAAAGCAACATTCTGACCTTCAGTAATGCCCATTATCCCTGAACCGTATCTAAACTTTTGTTGTTTATTTATCAGTCCTCTCTAGGAAGCAACTTTAACTTAAGGGGCATATTAATTTCATGAAGTGTAGGACTCAATTCAGGACTTTAAAACATCCAGAGAAATTATTGGCAACTTTGCTAAAAAAAGGGAGCTGAAGAATAAAAAAAAATCTAATATTATACATGGCTAATTATTTTTCCAAGCAAAAAGCTTTCTTCTAATTTCCACAGTATTAATTCTTTACCTGAGCAATCAGAGTTAAAAACATGTATTTGAGGCTTGCACGCCAAAAGGTATCTGAGTTATCTGGGTTCACATAGCCTTTCTTTACATCCTTTTATTGAGAGTAAAGATAGTATTAGAATATTGGTATTAAGGTAAAAGTCATGAAGGACTAAGAATTAAAAAAATAAACCCAACCACAGTCTTGTTTATCACTGTCTCACTCTCAAACAGACAAATACGTTCTTTCCTCCAAGGAGGACAAGAGCAATATATGAAAAAACCCCTTCCTAAACACTGAGGGCATTTCTTTGGACTGCCAAATAGAGGTTAGAAAAGACAAATTGCCCACAGGCACCCCCACTGTACCAATTGGCTGTCTGAGGGCCCAGAGGATCTCCTGAGATGCTCTGTGCTCACCGCCTCTCTGGCTGCTCTTCCCTGGGGTAACCAGCATGTGAGCATGGGAGCAGGAAAAATAGCATTTTTTGACAAAAGAGCAGGTGCTCACAGAAACAGCACCCAGTTGTAGGACAGTAACAAAAGAGCAGCCATAGGGTGGATGCAAGACTGGCCAGAAAGCTGTGCTGGGAAATTAGTTGTCAATGGTCCACCATCAAATTAAAAGGATGTATTGAGAGGGGTTTCCCAGGAGTCTGTCCCATGCCTGACACTATTCAATATTTGCGTTATTAGCTCGGATGATGGAATAGAGATCGTATGTTGTAAATTTACATCTGACTCTACCTAGAAGGAGCTGGAAGTGATTTGGAGGACAGGAGTCAGACTCTGAATAAGCTTTGAGAAACTGGAATTGTCTGACAAAAAAAAAATGAATGCAAAGTTCCACATTCATTTCTGCATTTCAGCTGCTTAAATACAGAGCGGGAAACTACTAAATACCTCAGAGCTTTGCAGGATCTGGAGTTGTCACAAGCTGAATGTCAGCCAAAGACACTATGAGGCAGCAAAAAACCAATCCCAGTGTGTTGGAATATATTAACAGGAGGGTCATCTGTAAGACATACAAAATAATCCTTCTGCTTTACTTGAGGCTGATAAAGACTCAGCTAAAACAGTGAGTGTAGTTACAGGGACTGATTTGCACTGAAGCTGGAAAGTCTACAGGAAACAGGTCACCTGCTCAGGGTGTAGCAAAAGAATAGTTGGAGGAAATACAATGGCCAGAGAGAAAGACTGAGAGCACTGATCAACAGTTTTCAAAGATGTAAAGACTAGGGCAATAAGGAGGGCAACAGATGATTGTCACTCTCTTCTCAACTTATATGACGTATACCTCTTAAGGCAACTCTTTCAAGGCCACTTGTTTGTCCTGTACCCACTATGGCTCACAAATATGCAAAAGGTTCTAAAAAGTCACTGATATATTGGGTTTGTATATAAAATTCTGTGCCCTTATACCATTTCGGGAAAAAGCCTTGACTAGAAAAGCAGACATTATTTGTAGGACATTGATCACAACTCATCTTCTAGTTATTTCATTTTAGATGTGTTTTCTTTATTCTTTCTCACACTCATCTACCACATTAACCTCTTTCATCGCATTACATTTGTGCTTTCATGCCACAAACTCTCCTTCCTCCTCCAATCCCTGAAAGTCTTATTAATATATCAACTAATTTCTGTTGGTTTTGTCCTTCTGTGGACCCAAGCATCATTCTCAAATGACTTGCTTCCAGTAGCTGGTGCCTTTATTAGCCATGATATATTGTTTCCTTCACCATAAGGAATGAGAGAGAAGGCATCTCTCTTTAACTCAGTTTATCCAAGCAAACTCACCACAATGTGGTCTAGTCCTGAACACCTCACTACATCGCCGTGTTTGAATGCTTTATATTATTTACAGCACTTTCTCCTTCAGCACACTTTCAGAACCCAGAGTGTGCTAACCCTTCACAGAACAGTCCTGCCATCCTGCTGGGGTGGTCGCTTAAGGCCAGGAATTGTACAATTCCCTGTACAAGCACCTAAGTTTCTTGTACATGATCTCTTCCCCAGATTTTACCTCATGAGCACTTCAGTTAATAAGTCGCATATGGAGGAGATATACAGTGGTGGAAATATGTAGTACTCGTGTTTGATTGGTATTACCTTTCTCTTTGGGATGGTGTGAGAGATGCACAGAGCAATGAAAAATAAAATGCCTCCCATGTCCTCTCGGCATACACCATCCTGCCATAGATTGCCATTTCCCCAGTTCTCATGGAACAACAGAGGTGTGCAGTCCTCTACCACTTTCTTAAGCCTCTCCCAAAAATCTGTGCTCACCACTAGGCTGACGACACACTGACGACATAGAGAAGGGCTCATGATTCAGACTTCTCCCTCTGCTCTGCAAGCATTAGTACCAAGCATCCACGAGGAAGTGAAGAGTTTGAGGACCATAAGTGAACTTCAGCAGACAGTTACTAAGCCAAAGTACGTCTCAGCACTCCATCTCCTCTAGTTTCCTAAGCATGCTTTGGGCTTCTTTCTGTCTCTCAAGAATCTTCACAGGACCCGAACAAGTTTCACCAAGTATTCAAAGACGACCAGCAATTGATTCATTGCTTCGTTATAAATGTCTTTATTGGACTATTTTTCCTGCCTGGCCTCTCAAGATTTATTCAGGAACAACTGTTCTTGAATTAATAAAATTTAAATAACACCAGTTCTTGAAAAGGTCAGTAAAACACTGCAAGAATATCCACTGAAAGATATGCTTAGTTTACCCCAGAGACTGGGAGCAGTACAAGTGAAAGGTTACTAACAGAGACAGCCTGTGCATAAGGTGGGGCCAGATAGGAAAGAAAGGAGTTTCTTGAGACTACACAGACTCAACGGTGGCCCATAAGGAGATACAAATGAAATGCCTGCCCCATTTGCTTCTGCTTGACCTTTGGACCCAGCATTTGGCAACCCCAGGCAGAAATCTGAGTGCCAAGTGGCTTGTGCAAGGGCCTTTTTATACACAGTAGTGGGGATAGTCAGATGTGCTATGCAGCCTCCAGATGTGCTTCTGTGTAGCCTCCAGACACTGTTCATCCTTGTAGTAAAAGTTCTGGGCAGAAGAGATGGTCCAAAACACAACCTTTTGTGACTCCACAGGTCTTTTCTAAAAGCCTTCCAAGATTTCTTGTCATATAATACTGGTCCAGGCTTGAATTTTAGCCTTCATACAATATATCTCCCTTGCTCTGGATATAGTGGTACTTTCAAATCAGCATTGCCAAGGACACCCTGTTGGTGCTCCATCAGGACTGCAACACATTTACTGCAAAGATACAGAAAAAAAGTTTTAAATTAAGCCAGTGTAAAATGAGACTGAAATATTTCATAAGAAAATTACATGGCTTTTATTTTTTTAACTTTAATTTTTATGGAAGACACTACATTTAGTGATCTATGAATACAACCCTCTCTTCAGAAGCTGGACATTATCTGAGTTTAGTGATAAATACAAAACCTTTGTAAAGAGTGAAGCATTGTAGTTCATTGGTTAAGAGACCAGTCATTTTGTGGAAGCTCACAATTCAGTTTTATTTTACATTTCAGTACCTTCATATTTATACTTCAGACAATAGTACATCACTTAATAGACCATTTCTCACTTTATACCCTTTTAAATGACTGTGCACAACATTTTAACACTGCTGCAAAACAAACATTTTTTGTGGGAAGTTCATCTCACTGGTTCAAATGGAGAAGCATTGTCTGCAAGGTCTCATTTCAAAATTATTGCACTTTTGTCCTTTTTGTCATGCCACAGGTTGTGAAGTCCAAAATATTTACCTTTCTGATTGTCAGTCTTTCGTTCATAGTGATGTCTTAGTGAAGACAAAATAGACAACTTGTTTTGTTGAATCAATAGAGGCATATTATCCCAGCAAGATTATAATTCAGGTGTACAATACCTGTATTTTACAGCGTGCAAAACTGAAACTGCCATGTGCTGTGTGTCACAGCAGGTAACTAATATCAACAAAGTACCAGAGTCTATGTTCAAATACTCTTGTATGAGTCTAACTTCAATCCACAAAAGCAAGGCAATTCAAAGTTAAGGCTTAAACTCTATCCATAATCCACTCTCTTCAGGAATTGCATTATGAATGCAACTGAATTCTCATCTCAAGTCTTTGCAGCTCCATGTTGCCACACATACAGGGAGAGAAAGCAAACCCATTGTTACGCTTATATGCAGATTCCTACTGATTGCTTTGTGTCTGGTAAGGACACTGTCTACTGGCATTTGCATTTACCTGATCCTGAAACCTGAAACTCTGGAGACAGGCTGTAATCATTGCAAAAGCTGTTTGGGTTGAATGGGTTTAGATGACTGCATATTTCTCTTTGCTCTGGGGTGCATATTGGAGTTTTATGATAGCAGAGGTAGGAAAACACCTATTTCATGAACTTCTTGTGGCCACAGGAGCAGCCAGTCTGGTGTTGTTTTCTTCATCTTTTTGAACTGCAGTTACCAGGAGACAGAAAAAGGAGGGGATGTGAGTCCATGTTGAAACCTAAATAAAATGGCATCAGTAGTTTTGAGCATTAAGAACACTTCACTTCAGCCTGTCATTGTAGGCAAACAAAAATACAGTGTAGGAAGAAAAACAATCTGCTTCCAACTGAAGATACAGAGGGAAGCATAATAATAATATAGCTATACCTGAGCTAAGAAATTTGTTTCTACAACGAAGATCAGATTTCAGACTTGGAAACAAAGGTTGTTTGTGAAAACTGAACAACCTGTCATGACTATGTGTTAGTCCTATGATCCAAATTTTTTGCCCTTGCTGAAAGTAGCTGCTATCAGGACCCTACTTCTCTCACTGCTCAAAGACTGATTTCAGGAAATCACATTCTGCCCTGGGCTGCTCCATTCCTCAGGAACATTAGTTATTTGCAGCTTTCTTTGGAGTGCTGTCAGGACTGACCCTGAGGTTCTGCAGCTTGTCCAAGGTTTTGGGGCCAGCAGAAAGGAGAAGACTCCACGTTTTCCATAGGGTGTAGCTGTGCCATGGAAACAGGGGATAGGAGCACCCTGAGAACTGCATCCTCCTCCCCAGAGACATCTTCCTACATGCACTATTTGTCTAGTTTTGGGGTTGTTTAGTCCAGGTTTCAATGATTTCAAAGCTCTGATTAACTAGTGGGAGAAGGTGAAACAGTATGAATAATCTGTAGCTGTAGAATGTGCCATATTGAGGAACTTCATAATCACCTTTATAGCAATTTCAACCATTAAGACATCTCTAGTTTTTAACACAAAAAGGACCTGATGCTACAGTTGCACAGCTCCTCCTGAGTTCCTCTTCCTCCTTCAAACAGCCCATGACCACGAGTCTGGCTATTTCTGGAAAAAATGAAGCCATGATCAGAGCTGGGACACAAGATATTACAGCAGAACAAAGGAAAACAGAGCTAGAACTCTGTACTTCAGAGGTATTCATCCTTTCTATTGCATCAAAGAACAAGCCTGATCTAATCCAAGTAAACAGTACTGGGACAGCTGGTGGGAGATGCTCCCCCCTTTGCCCCCGCCACCCCGCACATGGTCCCTGAGATGCCCAAGAAGGACCCACACAAAGACCACCAGGAGGGGAAGCAGAGAGAGAGTTTATTAACATGGCTAGGGGTATTTATAGGTTCTTAGGGGATCCAAACTACAACCATTAAGAATCCAGGGATAACAACCAATGGGAAAGGGTTAATAAGGGCCAATAGGGACACTTAAAACAGAGACCTTCAAGGACTAGTCCCTGAAGACCTAACCAAACAGACAAGGGGTTTCTCAGGGGGCTTTTGAGAAGAACCATGGCTAAGGGAAAAAGAACAAGGAAACCATTTTATAATACAGCAACAGCTTCAGTTTTTAAGGCATCCCGGGTAGCCTCCTCATTTCCCTCACAAACCCATCCCTGGCATGACCTCTTCCATTTCTGATATTGTAGGTCCACTTCCACACAGTACATTCAGCTTTCAGAGACGTTCAATATGTCTTCAAGGCTTGTGATGTGAAATAACATAAGTAAAGGAAATAAATGGAAATTTTAGTTAAAAAAATGATACTGAAGCCCTATAGCTGCTTACTTTCTCACTGCTGTGAAGAAGATCAGCGAAGAGTCTTTTGTGTCTGTTTTATTTTGAACCCATTTCACTGCTGAATATGGGAAAAGATTAGTTTGCTGCTAATTGTGCCGGTGGTTTTGTGATTCTGTGAAAACCCCCTAAAAGTCTGCATGCAAAACCAATGAGGTAGAACATGTTTGACGAGCTTAGTTCCAACTTGACCAATGTAGCAGGAAAAGACTTTAAAATCATTGCCTCTCTTCAATAACAATAGTACATACAAGTGTTTACAAGAGGATTAAAAGCTGCTTTAGCAAGTTGTATTAAAGATTCCTGTATCAGACAAGTTTTATTGAAAAACCTGTTGGAGCACTATGCAGCTAATCATATGCAAACAGAAGCATGTTATGCTACTGAATTTATTTTACCTGCTTTAAAGGGATGCATGATGTATATGTAAAATACACACCATGCGTACAATAAGCCATACCTATTGACAGCCTGCCCAATTACAACAACAGCAAAAAAAGCTCCTCAAGCAAGGACCCCTAGCACCTGGTAATTAAAATTGCTAATCACCAGCAATTATCTGGCACAGCTTTATAGCCAGGCAAAACAGTTTGACCCTTTGCCCATGGAAAGAAGAATGTTTGCTGTCTATTGATAAGTGCTTAGGCAAAGCTGTGTTCGGCTCACATCCATTAAGTGGCGACTAATAGGAAGTCAACAAAAGAGCTCTGACATCTGTAGTGGGCACTTCTAGAAGGCCAGGTTGGTGAGCACAGGTGTCCAGTGTGCTCCTGCCAAAGACCAGCGTACAGGAAATGATGACTTTTTCTTAAAAAGAAAACTTGAGCTGCCCATGTTTCCCGATTGGCTCCTCCGCAACCAAAGAGTAAATGCAGTAAGTTTCCAGGACAAAGATTAAAATAATTACTCTTGTCAGGAGTGGTGGCTTGTTTTCAAACTGTCTGCACACATTCAAACACAGAGAGGTAAGAAGTCCTGTAGGCTCAGTGATTTAGGTAAAGATTGTTCTTTGGTCTATTTCTGCTCTTATTGAGTTAAATATATATAAAAATGTCTCTCTAGCGTGCTCTTTAAGTCTGAGATAAAGAGTTTGAGATACAAAGACTTTTTTTTCCATAGGACACTATTATGCTCAAAGCTATAAAATACCCTTCCATTGTTATAGCTCCAGAAAGATGCTGCTAGAGATTGTTTGAACTACAATAAACAGCTCCATTAAAGCTTCTGATCTCCCCAATGATTCTTATAAAGTCCTAGATAAAATGATCAGGTTTGGTTTTCTTGTTTTCTTTTTTTTTTTTTTTGGTGGAGAGGAAGAGAAATAGGGGGAAAGAGAGGCTGGCAAAAATATTGCAAGCTTCTAATAATGAAATGACCTACAAAACCTGAAGGACAAAGCATCCCTTAATCACTCAGGAATGCAAATTGCTCCAAGAACTGGCATCAGTGGGGATTACAAAGCCAGGAGCTGCTGACTTCCAGAACCGAACCTCTGTAGTGTCACTCCTTCATTTAGAAGGGGCTTTGGGGGATCATGGCAAGTTGTAGTTTCAGTGCAGAAGGAATTTACAGGCACAAGCAATCTGAGTGCATTCTGACTATGCCTTTTCCTGCATAAGATCTCAGAGGTCCTCCATGTAAACTTTGTACCAGGAGATTTCTGTCTACTATTGTTGGTAAGCTCCTGCCAATGTGAAAGACCAGGATTTCTCTTTGACAAATCTTTAGCAAAGTCAGAAATAAATGAGGTCACTGGAAATGCCCTTGCTTGCAATCTTGGGTTGTGAAGTGCAAACCAAGATGAAACGACAGATTATAAATTCTGGCATTGCTAGACATTCAGATTCAGTGCCTGGACATCTAATTCAGTAATGATCCACAGCAGAAGAGCATGCTAGCAGATTTGTGTAGTCTGTCCATCACAGAGTAAATTACACTGAATGACTCTCCACTGGGCAAGCTGAGGTAACAAAAAATATGAGGAAGAAGAGGAGGAATGGATTTTCTGACACTCTTTGCCATTTGGAGTCCCTGAAATACCTGTGGATTTCAGATGGTTCTGTTCAAATTGGGATATCATGATCACCTAGGTTATGAAAACATATTTGCTGCCAACGTTTATATTGACGAGTGATTTTTATTACCATTCTCCAAACCACAAACTAATGGAATGGCTGCTGGGGATAAGAGATTCAGCTCTTTTTTGTTCCATTTTTGAGATACTGAATCTTTATGGGTGGTAGTAAGATGGATGAATGAATATAGGGAACAGCAAATTAATCCTATCTTCAAAAACTTAGGTTCAAAACAAACAAGATGAAGGCTGGGATATAATGTGTGGCTTGTGTTACCAATGATTCAATTTTCATTTCATGTATAATATGTGCCTAACATAGAAAGGATGCACAAAGTTCACCAAATCACTGCTTCACAATGGTTTTCTCCTTTCTCTGTGTGTAATTACATAAAAAATACCCCAGCTTGCCCATTTCTCCTTCAGGTGAAAGCCTGCCTATGCCCCACAGGTCAATGAATCCCTTCGGGGCTTCCTTGGAAAAAACTCCAGAGTCAAGGGTCTTCCACTGAAAGACAATTAAACCTGGGGAATCCCTGTTCAAGTGCCTGTTAACCTCTTCTGTCCTGAGGAAGAAGAAGAAATGAAGGAGGTAGATTTTAACCCTTTTACCTGCTGCATTCCATCAGGAGTGCTGATGAGCTGGGCTAGTACAGGCACAGCCCTGGGAAGTGCCCTGTTCCAGGATAACACATCTCAGCTGGCATACCTTCTGGTGCCTTCCCTGACAGCTTGCCAGCCCCAGGGATACACCCAGGAAGAGGAAATACACCACTCCAGAAATCAGTAATGCAATGCCTATCTCACCATAGGGTAATAAACACACCTTTGTACTGCTTTGTGGAAAAATAGGCAAATGCTCACTAAGAAATGAAATCTCTCTTCCCCCCAGGTTATACATGTTCCTGGAGATTCCTGCTTCAGTATTAGCTCTGTCTCACTCAGATAAAAACTTAGTGAATTTGCTCACACCTTTCTCTCAAAGCAGTCAGGCCTTTGATGGGATACAGTGATGGTCCTTCGGGATGGGACAAACAGCTGCTAAGAAGGAAAATGTTGCCATGGTGGCCCAAACTGTTTCAGTATCTCCCCTGCCAGAAGCAGGGCACATGGAACGACAAAATAAAGATGGGAAAACAGAGGCTATATGTCTTATACATGGCATGATGATTTGCCCTAGTACATCTTGTGTTTTGGCCAGTCTGGGAAACAGGCTCCCATAAGAATATAGAATAAAAAAGTGAAATGTGAAAAAAATAAAATCAGCCCATCTGTAATTTAAAAATGTTCATAAACTGACATATTTTACAAAGAACTTCAAACAAATTTAGAGTTACTATTTTCTGCCTAGTTTATATCTTGCAGACATGAGCAGACAACAATAGAAATGCTAAATCCTGATTCCAAACCTTGCAGCAATGTTATTTGAAGTTAATATTACTTCAGATTCAAAAACTGTAGACCTTACTTTTATGGAAAATGCAGAAAGTCTCTCCAATTAGAGGCAGTAAGGGGCACATAGTGTTTATATTTGTTGGAATATGAGGGTTCTCACACTAAAAGCATCCCCAGTTCCCTGAAGCACTGTAGTTTTTGCAGAGAAATAAGTGTTCCACCTAAAGGATGGCAACACTTTACTGGTAAGAGACAGAGGACTGCTAAATAGCTGAGGAATTACTCCACCAGAAATCAGGAAGTTGAAGTCAAGATGCCCTTTCTGTGCCGTTCATTTTCAAACAGTGTTCAAGTGGCAGACCTGTTCATCCCCAGACACCTCCTGAGTAAAACAGTCATGCAGAAAATTGCTCCTGTGCTGACAGTTTTTATCCTATTTAGCCCCTATTTATTCTGTCCAACCCGTGTCTATACCTTCTTTATTTATTGGGTGAGATGCCTGTGAAAGTACGATGGCTTTTGATTTCTTGTACAAAACTCTGTAGGAGCTTTTTTAAGTGTTATGTGAATGTGTTGGTATTTTTTCTGATTACCTCAAAGAACTCGAAACTGAATAGCACAATATTTATTTCAGGGAACCCACACCAGGTTTCCTCATTGATTGTCAGACATTAGATCTCTGCCATACTGTGGATTGTCCTTAGCCATTGCCTTGGCAGTACCCTACAATTCCCAAGGCAAATAAAAAAAATGTCATAAAAACATGTATCTTTAACTTTCTCACATACTTTTAGAGACAGGAAACCATAGGTTTGTTACCACCTTGGTTACCTCCTATTTTAGTTGCTTACGGTTGCTGAATGCACGTTGTACAATTTCTGCTTAACATGGTCCAGAATCTTCTCTTGACATCTCTTGACTTGTTTTATCTTTGCTATTTGAAGAGACAGAGAGAGTGAATTAAAAGCCCCCTTGTTACCCAGTGCTCCCAAGGGCTTCTCTGGCTGGAAGTGTGCACACTGTGCTCGTACCAGACTGAAGCAGATACACGTGCATCCATTTGTGGGGTAGGAGGTGGACATCCACGTGAGTTTTGGGCCCTAATCTCATAATGAGAGTAAATCAACACCAAAAATCTGTAATGCTGGTATTACATGGACCTAGGTTTGGCCAGGCCGCTGACCACAGCTTCTGCAAGTCAGAGAGTCCCATGCCAGTCGGAGCAGGGATCTGCAACAGAAGGGGCACCTGAGCTGTAAGTCTTTCTACCTTCCATACTTGTAAATGTCTTCAAAGTACAAAAAAGTGGCTGAGCCAGCCAGATCACAAAGACGATGCTTCTGTGGAGGACAGCAGCCTCCATGGTTGCCACCTGTCAAGATGATCATCTCTATGACGTACTGTTTGTTAAACAGATGTCAGGATGAGACAGACCCCCGTACGAGGCAGTCCCCATACACAGGGACCTCATATCTTTCCAGGCCTATGCACCAAAGTCTTCCAGTTTACAGAGTTTCAAATCCCTGTGGTTTCTTCTGGTAGATGTGCTCCTAACCCATAAGGGTATGGAACAAGACCCTAACAGAAGATGGAGGTTAACCAGTGGTAGTTAGAAATGTAGATGTTGGACTGACCTTTCTCACCAGCTCACTGAATCTGAAGGGAAACTGAACTAGACTTTTCAGACCAGTAGTACAAATACAAAAATGTACTGTGAGTGTGCCAGGTTTGGCTGCAACATTTTTCTGCTGCCCTGCTAGAAGGTTGAAAAGACGTCCACTAAATAAGAAGCCTAACATGTTATTTCTGTACAATGCAAACTAAATCCCTGGCCATAGAAGATCACTTTTAAGCTGAATACTGTGACATACTCTATTTCAAAGCATTAGGACAGGGAGAATCCTATGTCAGTGGATGACAACACAAGATTTCTTTAGAGAGCTTAAGTGGAACATTGTGAGACATGGAGCTTTTGCTGAGGGATGTTGTGAAGGAAACAGCTCCAGTAAATAGCAGAAAAGACTACAGGACATGCTAAAAAAATAAATTGCAAGGGTGGGAATAAGTTAAAAATAAAAATAAATAAAAAATAGGACGTGGAATGGAAAAGACAGCCAAGAAAAAATGTTAATAAAAGGTATTGGATAGAAGCCCAGAATAGAAGTACAACAAATACAAACAACTAGCAAATGTACACATAACAGGATGAAAATTAGTCTGTCTTACCCTTGCATGCAGAACTGAGCAACTAGAGCTACAGGCAATTTTGAAGAATGGCAGCTCTGAAGCATCCAAAGTATAAACATTTCTATTGGGTCACAGTCAGAGAGAGCCCAAGGTGAACCTGTGAAGCACTGAGAAGAGAGATGATGTACAAAATGGCAACACAATTCAAATACTCCATGTGCCATTTTTGAAAATCTTTCAACCCAGTGGTGTAATAAAAGTCTCAGAATTAACTATCTCAGTTTTTATTACAATGCCCCCTTCCTAAAAGGTTTTGTAAAGCGGAAAAGGGCCTTTACCTCAAATCAGCAAAAGGGTATGAAAACTAGTTTTAGATGTTCTTTAGTATCTCATGGAGATGAGAAATTAGAAGTTACTGGTTACACAATGAAATGCCTGTTTTTCCGTTCACTGAATATTTGCACTATTTCAGATTTATTTGAGAATTTAAATCAATAAACACTGACTATTATTGTTTATGTTTACTTTAAATCATTTGTGACACCTTTAATAAAACGCCTCATATCTAATAGTCAGAGTCTGAATTGTGAGTTTTAGTTTGAGCTTGGTCATAATGTTACAGCTATTTCCTGGCTTGATGAGCATCACTTCTGCAACTGTGAGAGATTTAACAAGCCTCTGAAGGTAGGGTGTATTTATATAGGATCGAGAGATTTACATAATTGCAATCCTTCTTCTCCAAGCCTAAACACGGCTTTTGTTAGTCAGGAGAGGTGTTTAAGAATAGAAAGATGATGTAGTTGAAGGCAAAATGCTAGTTTTAAAATCAGTTTTCTTATGCAGATCAAAAAAAAATATATTTTACATATATATGTGCCAGTTCAGACCAACTTGAAAAGGATTTTTTATCCTTTTATTTCCTTATCAGAGTTCAGTCCTGGATTTGGAAAGCTGCTTCCCCTTTCAGGCCCAGCAATATTTCTCTCACTTTGTAAGAAGTTCTACTTTCAGGGCAAATACATGAACAAAAAGAATTAAGATTTCTTATCCTCAAGTGTCAAGATGAGCATGCTTAGGATTCTTAAACAAGTAATCTCCTTAAGTATATAAGACTTTTATTTTTAAGTAAGCACACATATACAGAGGTAAATGCTCATATGTCATTGGAGATGGAATAACTTTAAGTGAAGATTGGTTCTTTTTTCACAACACAAAATATATACATGTAAAAATGGAAACAGATAAAAATAAAATAAAAATGGCTAAAGGAAAAAGCCAAATAGGTAGGCAAATACCTACATCAAAAGTTGAATTAAAAGATTGTAACAGAGAAGACGATGTGAAAATATTTTGGAATAATTTCCTTTCTCTTATGCAAAGTTTTAAAAAAATGGCAAGTAATGCTGTTAAACAGTTTTCTGGTTCCCAGCCTCCTTCACGTGTCTCAAACCAGAGAAGCGAGATACGAGATACCTAAGAGGAATCACCACTTTTGAGAGACTGGGTACAGGACAGAAAAAAAGTGGTGAAGTTCTTCCTGTCTTTTTCTGATCCACATGTACTCTCATGGGGCAACAAAAACCCCTCCTTATTCCCAGGTCATGTCTCATAGCAAATTTCAAATACCTGCTAAAAACCTTGAAAATGGTGAAGATTTATATAAAAAAGTTGAAAGAGTTCAGAAAAGCTCTTTCTAACTTTGTTCACAGGGAAGTCTTGCCTCTCTTTGCAAACATGCAGGAAACTCAGGGACTGGCAGAGCACAAGCAAAGAGAATTTAATCTCAGGTCACAGAAGCTTGACAGAATTATAGGCAGAAGAAAACAGCAGCATATAATGGAAAAGATTAGGCAATCATAAGAGGTATTACAGACATCTCTACATCATTAAGTGAAATCTGCTCTAGAAGTTGAGCCAGTTCCCTTTCCTAACCACCACTTTCCTTTTCAAGACAGTTTGCTTTAAAAGTAAAGGTCTTTGACATGTTTTTGGTCCTACCAAGCCCTAAATTCCCTTTCTTTCCAGTCAAGACAAACAAAAGCTCCAAATCCTCCTGACTCAGTATTAAACTACAGACCTATTAGTCTTTGCCTGCTGGATCAAAGCAAAGTCCCAAATGTCTTTTCTGTTCCTCAAGCTGCATTCAGACAGTCACCTCCCACCCTTCTTTTCTTCTGACTGCAAGAAGAGAAGCTCCAGGCACATTTTTCAAGGGTTTCAACAAACTCACAGGTGTCTCAGAAAAGTTCTCCTCAGCAGATCTTTCATTCTCCTTCAAGAAGCCAAATAAACCCTGGTGTTGCCTACAGGAACATTCCTATTAATTTTGTACTGACGTGATAGCAATTTTGGGAAGAGTGAGCTCTGTTTTTTTGAAAAGCCAAATGAATGCAGCAAGGCCTTGACCATCCAATAAGCAGATGGTTTGCCTCCACTTCACACAAGGCAGTGCAAGTACATTTTAAAAGAAACAGAAGAATTTTCATGGGGCTGCACAACAGGAAGCCCTCTTTGGGAATGCAGTAATTCCCCGAGCACAGCTGTAGTTTCGAGTACACTGTAACAATGACATACATGCTACATATATAAAGGGCCTGGGGCTTAGGATCAGCAGATAAGATGGATAATGAAGGCTCAGAGGTCTTTCAAGTAGACATTATAGACTGAGGAGCTTAAAGAATTTTCCTGACAGGTCTTTCAGTAGTTTGTTAAGGTAACATAATGTTCATCATTTTGTTACTGGTAGTGGAATCGGCACTGCAGTTAGAGAGTGCTTTAGCAGAACTTTGTGAACTCCAAGATGTGGAGATATTTTAGAACTCACAGTGCCTTTACTACACTGTTACCCACTTTTATGAAGCGCTCTAATGGCAGCTTTCAGAGGATTGTGTGTACCAATCCTACTGGTGTAAACCCCTCAGCTCACTGAGGGTTTAGCAAACAGTGTGTGGGGACTTAAAGGAAAACCATCTCTTTTTACTAAAGGAGATCATGTGTGGATGTCTAAAACCAAAAGGACTCTTGACAAACATTGGGAACAGACATTAACTGCTTAAATTTTCATCCTGCTTTAAGTTATTAGACAGGTACAAAGGATGGTGTTCTGGAGAAAGGATGGTGAGGATAAGAAGGTTGTTGCCCTTTTTACTCAAAGAGTTACAGAAGATTAATACCAAACAGAGCAGATTTCACATGACTGGAAAAAAATGTAGATGTGAAAGGAAAAGAGATTGTTGGCAAAATAGTTGGCATGCTCTACTCAAGTCACCAGCTTTGTGGAAGTGGTTTAAATCTATGTAGTTTAGATATTAGGCAGTGCTGGAATAAAATAAAAGCAATGAAAGTCTTAACATGCTTCTCTCCAGAAATATCATGGTTAGGTTTTTCCTATAAAACATTAGTTCAGATTTTACAAGGTGGGTAATTAAGTGTTTAGAAATATACTGCCCTTACACTTGGAGTGGCAGCAACAGCAAGATTTCCACTTAAATTACACTTGTGAGTAAGAACAGAATGTATTCAATTTGACCTTCCAGTACTGATATGAAAAAAGTTTTGCCAATTCCATCTTTATATAGGAAGCTCTACCAGAAATCTGGCAAATAATAGAAAAAAAATCCTGATAAGACTAACAGATTTTATACTGGTGCTGAATGAGCCAATATTTTAAGTTGCTCCCAGTTTAAACTATTTATAAGTAATCCGTTACCACAGTCATCTCCAGAGTGTTAAACTTCTGGTATGATTGCATGGATGTGTCAGGACTCAAGTCTGTGGGGAGCTTCTCTGTAACCTTGTAACCCTGACCTCAGAAGAACAGCCTGCTTGCCCTTACTGCATGTGAAAGTACTTAGGACCCAGTGAGTAAAAATACAATTACATTTGAAATCAAATCAGACCAAATAAGACACATTTAATTTTGTTTCATAAAAAATGGAGAACCCATCACTCTTCTCCTTTTTGAAAATGTGAGAGGTAGTTGTTCCATCCTTTCACTCACCCAGGACATGAAGTATGTGCTTGAATTTCCTTCTTGGCAGTGAGTAAGCAAATCTATGTGTGACAGAAGAGCTGCAAACTGGTGTCTCTCTGTAATCTAATCCAAGTCATTAGCATGTCTCTATGTCCTGATTGCTAGAAGAGTATTTTGACCCGTGTTCCAAGGACCATTACGGGACATTAAACAACCTAAGACCAAAATATAGTTCCAGATTCATCTGCTAAGTTTATTGAATGGTGAAGCACAGGGAACAGACATTAAAAAGTTTTCTCCTTGCCTGATGTTCTTGGAGTCAGAAGTCTGATTCCTACTGGCACTTCATTCAGACAGAGTGTAGTGCTTTGGGTTGGGGGTTTTGGGGTGAATTTTTTCTTCTGAGCTTTTTCTCTTTTCATTCTGATAACTTATGAGTGTACTTGCATCTAAGAGACTAGACCAGAAATGGTCTCAGGAAGGAATAGAAGCCAAGTATACAGGTGTGATTTGTAATGATGTGATTTCCCTGATGAACTGTAACAGGCTAAGAAAAGTCCTGGTCCTTGTTTGCATCTTGCCTAGTGCTGACATAGATCCTTGTAAGGACTACAGGAATGGCTCTTGCTGGTTGTGACTATTGCAGATGTGGTTCCCCATGGCCAGCACCATATTCAGTGGTGGTGTTCCTCAGTGTATAAGGCACTGGTAATCATTCTTTAGCTTTTCCAGACTGTTCATCCTTCTAAAGAGCAATGATTTCTGGCCAGATAACTATAGGAAGAATTCCTGTTTTCCTTATTTTTTTAGTCAAGTCTTCTTTTTGGATCCCTTAATAGCTAACATTATTTGTTACATGTATTACTGTAGGCTTCCCACTTCTGCACTGACACCTTACCAGGAGTTCTGGTACATGAATCAAGGCATCAATGTCCAAGCCCAAGGAAGCTGAATCACGCCTTCCCACTGACTGCAACAACTAGACATAGCTGGCCACCAGGAAAGCCTGGGTTCCTAGTCCATATGTGGCACTTAGATGCACATGGATATGTACAAACATCCTGTTCCAGAGCTGAGTTCCACACAGCAAGTCTAGGAGAATACAGTAGACATGAGAAGTGGATGGGGAGAGTGGTTTCTGCACCATTTAAGTGATGGTGGTTTCAGTACACCATCAGACTAACCATTTTCAGAATCTTTGTAGATATAACAGAAGTGGCACAAGAAAAGATATGATAAAATGAGATGAACTGCAAGTTTCTGTTAAAGTGAAGACAGCAAGAAAACGCTTGTTAGAATATTGAGTTAAGTGAGTAATGAAGGTAGGAGTTTTCCTAGTAGTGGCAAGTAAGGTGGTATTTCCTACCATAGAAGAATTACCCAGCCACAGAAGAAGGTGCAAGTCAGTGGAGGAATCCCATGGTACAAGAGGCCACCTTTTCAGCAGACTACATGCTTGTTTTCAACAGCAAGAAAACAGCTTACCTCTTGATACCAAGACAGGATTTATTTTACTTCTCATTTTCCCACTTTGTTTCTGCTAGCAATAAATTTAACTAATATCCCCACTTAGGTCTGTTTTGCCTGTGTTGGTAGTCAGTGAGTGATGTCTCCCAGTCCTCATCTCAACTCATGAACCTCCATTATCTTTCTCCCTCCAGCTGCAGAGGGAAGCAATAGAACGGGCTTTGGTGGTAGCTGGCATCCAGCCAGGGTCAACCCACTACAAGATCGTAGCCCAGGAAATTGAAATTAGGGTCAAAAACCCCCTGTGGACATTACAGAAGTTTTAAGGGACTTAGGGGTGCACACTGGACACTGTGAGCCCTCTCCTAGAAAACTAGGACCCTACGGGGATACAACACTACAGCAGGCTCTTCTTAGTGGTGCCAAGCAATAGGACAAGAGATAGTGGGCAGAAGCTGATGCACAGAAGGTTTCACCTGAATAGAAGAAAGAACATCTTTACTGTGCGGTTGACTGAGCACTTGAACAGATTGCCCAGAAAGGTTGTGGAGTCTCCCACACTGGAGATATTCAAGAACCATATGAGAATCCTGTTTGAACAGGGAGGTTGGACCAAATGACCCACTGTTGTCCATTCCAACCTTACCCATTCTGTGATTCTGTGATTTTGTGATTCTGTGAAGTGAGGATTTGCACTTACCGGATAAGACTGTTCAGACTGCTCCCTCCACCATTACTCAAGATTGGGTTGTACACATTCTTCACCTTTCTGAAGATCATCTAGAAATCATTCCAGTTCAGTCAGTGGCATCGTGGAGGTCAAACCACACTGCATGAATTCCAGATGGGACTTACGAGGCACATTGCCATATCCATGTAGTCACGGACAAACACACTCCATATGGATCAGCTCAGATGCAGGATGAATAACCTTCAGTGACCCCCTCAGTCTCAGACATGGGAGCTGCAGCTCTTCCCATGTCTGAGGAGGGACTGGCACAATGAAGGGGAATACCTTGCCAATGTTCAGCATACTGTCATGTAGCAGCAGTACTCCCATAAGATGCTCTTGGTTGAGAAGGGAGCAATGCACAGCTGCTGCAGGGTCACTTAGAGGAAGGTACAAGCTGGGTGTTGTGGGGCTAATGAGCTGTCGCCAAAGCTCCCCTGGGAAGTGTTGTACTTGTCATTCAAACAGGGACAGTGTCACACACACCTGTCTTTGTAGGCAGGGCTGGAGCAGGAATGAGGACACCATGTATACCAAGAACAGCCTGAAAAGGACTGTAACCTGAACTGCTGGTCCAGAGAACAGCACTGCTCTCTCTGGTTTTAAGAGAGCCCTTAGCTACTTAAATGAGGGTTGCAACATCTTGTGAGATGGCTCTGTGCATTGTCAGCGGTAAGCAGATCTGTTCTGCATTCACGGCAGCTTCAGGGACACTGAGATTTATTTTAGCCTAGTGCATAATCCTGAGATGTCTTACTCACTAATTATTCACCTCCATGCAGTCCATGGCAATTTGTATATACAGTGGTAATCTTGCTGAAGATCTTGTGTCACAGGTAAGTCAGGATATTATTATGACACTCTAACGTTACAGCTTATAAATTCCTGTAGTCATTGTTTATATTTGCAAAATCAAACCATCATGCAATAACATAGAAAAGAAAGGGGTTTAAGATTAAACATGTCAAAATCCAGAATATTGTGCTGCCTGCTATCTCAGGGTTGGATTTTTCCCCCGTATTTGTACTCATATACAATGCTTCAGGTAAATGCTGCCCTATATATGTATTTTATCACTGTCATTTTATCAGGGCATGCAATATAATAAACAGATCTGTTAAAGCACCAGTGATGTCTCTATTGGCAGGCTTATAAAAGAGCTCGGTGACCTTGGTTAATTAGCCATGTAATAAACCAGAACTGAAAGAGCCTATTCCCACAAACCACAGCACAGCACCCCTCCACCCCCCGCCTGTCAGAGGGGCTCTGAATGGGAAGTCAGCAGACGCTATGCAAAGTGCAGCCACTTAGCCTCAGAACCCGTTGGAATATATGCAAAGATTCACAAAGACATTTCCTTCCAGACACTGATTTAAGAAACAGTCTTTAAAAAAATAAAATAAAATAAAAAATGATAAATTTTCTGAATACTTATTTTATTGGCTAGCATTGTTTTATTTATGTTTAGATAAATGTGTATCTTCTTGAAACCTCACAACACTTGCATTGAAAAAAACAACTTTAAAAATTCTCCAATTTCAGAAATGAAATTCTATGAATTCTTTGATTTTTTTGTTTACTTGTGAAATTCCAAATAGACAAAAACCCAAACCTCGTTTAATTAGTAGCAATACTGAATTCTTTGAATGTAATTTATTTTGTATCCATACAGTGCAGTCCTCTTAAATTGTAAATCATGTTAAACAAATTATATGGAAAAGAGTGTTACATGTATTTCTGTTACTCACTTGATTTGACTAAAAAGCACACCTAAAAATTCAGACCTATACTATAAAAATAAAATGGAATGGTCTTTTATCTGAGGGCAGGAAGTAAAATGAATACAAATTTTTAGCAGATTCTTTGACTTTATCCTATCAGACTCTTTAGAAATAAAAGCTTTTTTAAGTACAAGCAAGAATCACTACAGTTTTAACTTCACCCAAATGTCAGCTCATAACAAGCATAACCACAATCAGCCACACAGTCACAGAGTTAGTCTTTTCTTCTGCAAGTGCAAGTGCAATAGTTTTTCTGATTGCTATAAGAGTTTGTTCTTTTTGAAGTAAATGCATGTGAAGTCCATGACTGCTATCCTTTCATGGCATGCCCCTGAGTTCTGGCACAGCACAGAAAACAAACATAATACCCAAGCCCCTAAGAAAAGCTAACACTGTTTTTCCTCTGTCATTTTCATACAGGATACTGATTTTCATTTCATAAGAAAAAACCCAAACAAAATCAGCATCGGCAGTTTTCTTTAATTAAATTTATTTTTTTTCTTCATAATGCTTTTTATTTTCCAAGTGAACTTTAAATTTACTGTGTTTCTATGCAGTGAAACTAAATAACATCACTCTGCTTTTAAATCCTATACAACTGCTCATCCATTCAGGATTGTTTTAGGTGCAGTCATTTCTTTCAGTACTGCAGACCATAGTAAATGAACATGAACAGAGCGTTTCATTGGGTCTGCCAAGTAGTCTCCACTATTCTGGGGAAATTTTAGAATATCAAGCACAACATCCTTGATAAATCTGAGATAACATCCGGTTGATACCAGAGTATCCAAGAACAAACCTTTTCCTAAATACTCTTGTTTGTTGGATCCCAGATTAAAGTGGGAGATATATTTTAGACAAAACATATTTCTTAACCCATTCTCTGTGTTTTTTATTGTGACTTAAGAGATCTCTGAAATGTATCTGAAGGCTCAGGAAGCTACATAACTGCAAAGCTCAGCAGCTCATTTGGCAGACAATGTGTATGTGTGTGTTTGCTCACATTCATAACATTGAAATTTTGATTCACGCAGTAAACACATAGTACTCATACAAGAACGTGAGCAGTGCCCATGACTTGCAATAAAAATATGCATAAGCAGCTCAGGATAAGGCACTTCAGCTGAATTTTTCAGACAGTGTTCAGCTTCCAGGGCGACCATAGCCATATCAGAAAAAGGTTAACTAGATAGGGAGAGGGGCAAGTACATGCTGATACAAGGAGCCATTATAGCTTAACATGAAATCGCAGAAAATTACAGCAAGCAGACAAAGAGGAAGAGAACAGGCAACTGTGAGTTAGTCACTCTCCTTAGATCCAGATATTGCACACACTTCTGCAAGGCAAACCAACAGGACCCTTCCCAGAAACAAAGCTGGGCACAGGCTTAAAAGCTGGTAGGACGGGGACTCTTACAATTTAAAAATTTTATGCTACATAAGGTACAACTTGGTGGTATGACAATCCCACCGAGAAGACTCAATAGATACTGAAAATGCAGATGTGAACTGCAATCTCCTCCGGCAGACCTTTATCCTGCCACATCCCACATGTAAGTGCAACCAGACTAAAGGCTGAGGACGACAGTGGTACCTCCTCAGACTGTGATCTGGGTCATGGGGGAACTGGGCTGGAGGTGTCCCAAATCAGTCCGGTGTATGAACGGGGAAATGCCAAAGGCAGCAGTCCAGAAGCTGACTCACTTCCCATGGTAGGTTGCCAGGGCTACACAAGCATATACCCACGAGTGTACTTTCCTGACTGCCAAAAGCGGGTGGTCCCGAAGAGAAAAGTTTGGAAATATCAGCTGCAGGTATGCCCCTCCTCTCTGATTTCCAGCTCCTTCGGGCCTGCAGTTGCTAAGGCTGGAGGAGGATGCCCTCCTCTGGCTATGCATTCCCTTTTCATCAAGCCTCGGAGGCTGAAGAGAAATCACTTTGAATACTGAGGCGGGGAGCTGGAGGCAATTACTTGTGATTGATAGCACTAAATATGAAACCGCATGTACCTCATCCATGAAGCATGGAATCAGCAGCATATTGTTAGTGGGGGAGATGAATGGGGCTTGAGATAACCTTGGCAAATTAGGCATATGTTAGCATTAAGCTTTGTCAGTAAGCAGGCTATAAATTACAGACATATTGTAACTCCATAAACTCATCTAATGAATTGAATGACAGTGGTAATTTAAGGCAGAATGGAACTGTTTAACCCTTTTAAGAATTTAGCTGTATTTCTATATTACACAACAATCCAAACTGTATTAAAAGGTTTGTGTTTTATATATACTGCAATATACCATAACCACAGCAAGGAAACAATTCTTCCATGTTTCATGTACTTTTTAACCAACAGTCGGCAACCCTTGACTTATTTCACTTATAAGTTGCTTAAAAAGAATGGAAAAAGAATGGAATAGCTGGGGGAGCTCCTTGCACATTCCCTTACTTTATCATTATTTTTCTGTATGATCAAGCTAAATATATTGAAGCTATAAGACACAGCATGCTGTCATTTCTGGACCACTGCTGAACACCTCAGGAGGTGTTATAAGACACAAGGCTAAAGGGCAGGTGACTTTAGTCATAAGAAAATGCAATAATCCCTTCAAAATGCCTGGCCTGCAGTGTCTTATTGCTATTCTGAAATGGCAGTTATAAATAAATATAAGAGGAGAAAGTCAGTTGCCTGCATTTACTGGCTGCTATTGACAGACTTATGCCATCAGTGACAGCTAATCCAGGATTCTGATGCCATTTTCCGTTTTACTGTGTATTTCAGCCAAAGTAACATTTGAAAATCACTGGCACACCAAGGGTACAAAGGGGTTTAAAATCTAAATTAGAAAATTTAACGCAATATGTTATTAATTGAAATGTGTTGACATAATAAAAAATATTTTTGCTTTTATTCAGTAGAGTAACTGAAGAAATGAGTATATTAACTATGCCACAGGTATATTCCACTTCTGAGGAAATTTTAGGAAAGCACTCTTTTTCAAACACTGCTGGGCAATTGATCTTGACACTCATACAAATCACAGAAAAATTTCTTATCAGACCTTTGTAGAATATCTGCTTTTATGCACATTGCTCCCTTTAAAAAAAGATACATCAAATGAATCATACAGGAGCATTTGCCTTTGTACGGAAGTCAGAGGACAGTCCTGTGGGTTGCAAGGTTGGAAGGGGGCCTTGGTAGACAGGACAGTAAGCAGAAAGTGAAATCCTCAACATATATTATTTTTTATTATGCAAAAAAGCATTATTTCCAATGGTAACTGAGGATAACAAGCTACATGAAAATTAAAATGATAGATTCAGTGATAGGTCAGTGTGAAAAAAGGAGGAAGACATACAGTTACAGATAATTACTTTTTGTGACACTTTGCAGTTAGTTCTTCACACTTCTTTCTATTTCAAAAAGAATCATCTTTATCCCAGCATCAGGAAACACAGGTGTTTTGCTTGCCCTGTTTTGTCCAGTGAGGAATCAGAGCCTCTATAGGACTCACCTGGAGTTATACAAGAAGTCTGCAAAATAGCCAGGAGGAGGTCCAGTCTTCATCAGTCCCCTTCTTTTAATGCATTGATGTTAACACCATGCTTCGGAATATGTCTGAGATCAAAGAGAGGCTTCTTGTTGCCAAGAGCTGCAATATGATAAGTTTGGGACAGCAAGCAAGATAACATGGGAAACTGCTTTCATAACATGGGAAATTCACAGCCCATGCGTGGAAGGAAAGAAGCTCTTTCCCACTTTTCTGTTTTCTGTTGAGCAACGTTGCGTTTCACAGTTGTTGTATATCAATGAAACTTTGTAAATGCTTAAATAATGACATAGTGAGAGCACTTCAGAGTTTTTGGTACAAATCTGACCTCTGATTAAAATTGGTTCTTCGTTCCAGAAAAGATTACTGTGACCTTTACTTCTCCATTTTCCTAATGGTTTCTTCACTACAATGACAAAATTGAATGACTATCTCAGCCATCTCTAAGATTTGGAATTAAATTTACCTAGTGCAAATCAATAAAGTGGAAATCAAAACTAAAAGCCTGGGGTTATTTTAGCAATACTCTGTGTGTAATACAACTTTGCATTTAACCTCTGACTAAATGGTGACTCCATAACTAAATCAGTTACTGAATGTATACTTTACATACTTCAGTGAGATAAAACTGTTTAGATCAGAAATGATTAATGAGGAGATCTGCTGAAGAAAAAAGATGCCTACTCAATCCTATGAGTTTGTTAGGCCATCAATACAGAAAACCTACTTGAGATACCTATAAAATGGTCCTTTCAGTGGAAAATAGGGTGATTTTTTTTAATTACATGGCCTAGTTCTAGTGAGGGGACACGCATGGAGGAAGGAATTCCCATCCCAGTAGTGCCAGCAGAAAGTACAATAAGGCTACAACCATTTCCCCCTGTTCCAGCTGTGGGAATTTCACATCTGTGGATCCCAGTCTTCTCCTGATGAAAGCCAGCTTCTCAGCAGCACTCACAGGATCATCTGCATAAGAAACACTGTTCCCATCGAGCTGTTTATCAGCAGACCTTGGTAAGACCTGCAAGCATCTGACCTGGCAAGGTCTGTAGGTGTAGGAGAAACTGAAATAATTTGCTCAAAATAATGTCAGCAGGGAAGCAGTGCCTTAAACCCCACTTTTGCAAGCTCAGATCCCTCTCTCTGCTGGACCACAGTGCTGCTGGAGGATCACAGCAAACAGATAAGTAGAGCCATCACCCAGTCTGTGGCTCCAGCAGTCCCCTACTCCACTACTCCTTCCCAGTGACAAGAGAATCCCATTTACCTCAGGGAATAGGAGTCAGGCCCAACAAACAGAGAGACCTCATGGCATACTTAATGGATACCACTTATTACCTTAGCTCAATAACCTGCCAAAAGGAGCCAGTCTGACATATTCACCTTCAACCTAAGATTGAAGTGGATTGGTGGACACTCATCAGGAGCCAGGGCACACAGTCTCTCCATGAGAAGTGATGCCTTGAATCTCATGATCTGTGATACCACATCCACCTCCCCAGCAGCTGACCCCAGTGCATGCTGTGGTTCAGGCACAGCATGCAGGCAGGAGCACAAAGGTGCTCGCCCTTTCATGGTGCCACAGGTGCCACACAGAATTTGCCTGTCCACCAGCCCTGGGAGGAATGCCACCAGCTACTGGTGCCAGCTCTGCTCTGGTTCTTCAGCAGCACAGACACGGTGTGGAAGGAGGAAGCATCTGTGCCCCTGCTGCTGCAGCTGGGAGTCTCTCAAGGACTCTCATCAGCTCACAGGGGCTGGGATTGCTCCTTAGGCTGGGCAGATCATGGGCAACCAGCTTCATACAGGTCTCTCCCCACTAATTACAGCACCAGTGTAATTAGTCAGTGTTTTGGTGGAGGTAAATATTGATTAACTGAAATGAACATTCTTTTTACCTTAAGATTTCAATTTAATTTTTACTCTTGCATCCAGGATATACGTCAGACAAGACTAACACATTAATGCGTTAAAATTGAATATTAGTGGAGATGATGACAGGATGAGAGGTATAATTAACTTTCAAATACCATGCAAGTGTAAGTAGACAGTATGAAAATAGACATAACAAATAATAATAATATCACTGCTTAAGGTAGAAACACTTATTTTAACAATGGACACAATTTAGATGAGTTCTTAAATATGGGTTTTGAGAAGTGACTGTTCATCCCAGCCTTGCCTGAGCCAGCCTCTACAGGAATGCTTATATGATCTTAAGTGCCAGTGTGACCACGTCCTGTGCTAAGTCAGGTGTAAGACCTAAGCACAATCTACTCCATCCTATCACCTTCACTTCGATATCTCCTGGGACCCCAACTCAGGAATCCAGTTTGAAAAAAAGCCATGGCTTTTGGATGAAAGCTATTCTGGGTTTAAGTCCCTGTCTTTATTAATAAAAAGCTCAGCCTTACTCCTGCGAAATAATTTTTTGTAAATATGGTGATCTATGGCACCTCTTTAAGCACTAAATAGAAATAGAGTAAGTGTTTGGAAGTTCTGGATGAAATTACCGCTTGTCCAAACTGATACTGCAGTGATAGTTCCTAAACCCAGTTATATTATGTGTAAATCCCAACACATGACCCCAGATTCTGACTGCTTTACTGCAGATGGCAGCCTAACTCGGATGAGTTTGGCTCTTACCTGGCAATGCTGCAGTAAGTGACTGATCAAGCAAAGGCAGGAAGCCTGACCAGATCCCATAGGTAGAAAGTTAAGTCTTGATGCTTCATACAACTTCCAAAAATCTTTCTTACATGCACTCAAGAAGTTCAGTCATGTCTGAGATGACATTTTCTGTATGGACTTGTGGCCCCTGTTGACTTTGGTGACTTTTGACTCATATTTTCATAGTGAGTAGCAAAGTTAAGCCAAGACTGAGAAGGGGAAAAGTGGAAACCACCTGTCAATCTTTGATAAAATGGATTTCCGATTATAAAGACAGAAATCCTCTAATTCAAAGTTTATGTGAGTTAAGAATGGTAAATCATAAAAAAGGACAATATTAAGTAAGTGTTCGTATAGTTTCCAAGCGCTTCATAGGCATGAATCAATTTTCTGAGTAATATGAATTAAAATAATAAATGTCAAACTGTTCATGGATTTCTTTGGGATACAGATGCCATTAGAAGAAAGAATACAGACAGAATAGCTTGCAACAAGCTCTGATCCCATTAGAGCTTCCAAGGCATTAAAGGTGTCACATTTATACCAATTGGGGGGGNGGCTGGGCAGGGAAGGGAAGGGAAGGGAAGGGAAGGGAAGGGAAGGGAAGGGAGAACGGCTTCAAAGCAACAGATCTTTTGAGCATCCCAAGCAATTTGCAGCACTTGTTTTCAAGGAGACAAATGAAAAAAATATTGCATTAGTTTTAAAAAATGAAGAGGAACAGATGTAGTTAATAACTCGGGAAACAATGATTCATTAATTAAATTAGAGATCAGAGCTCTCGAAACAGCATGTGAGGAATGGAAAATTGGTCTGATGGATGACATTAAATGTCAGACAATTAGGATCACATTTGACTGAACAGATGTTTAGCAAAGACACCTGAAATTTATAAAGAATACTGCAGTAACTTCTGGAAATGTCTCCATTTCAGTAGATTTCCTTAGTAAAGCAGATGATGATAGAACTCTGTCAGCAAAGGCAATTTCAAAATTCATACAAATTAATTTTCAAGATTGATTTAATCTCACTCCATTTAAACACTTCTTAAAACAACATACCAAACTTCGACCAACACAGAATCACAGAATATGGCAAGTTGGAAGGGACTCACAAGGATCATTGAGTCCACCTCCTGGCCCTACAAGAGTCACCATCCTCAAGAGTCCCACCATATGCCAAAGAGTATCATCCAAATGCATCTTGAACTCTGTCAGGCTTTGTGCTGTGACCACTTCCCTGGGGAGCCTGTTCCAGTGTCCAACAACACTCTGTGTGAAGAAATCAGTACTTGCCCCTTCTCTTCCCCTCACAAGGAAGTTGTAACTGCAGTGAGGTCTCCCCTCACTCTCCTCTTCTCCAGGCTGAACAGACCAAGTGACCTCAGCCACTCTTCATATGGCTGCCCCTTAAGGCCCTTCACCATCTTCATTGTCCTCCTTTNTTTGTCCCAAAATGTTGCCCTTTCAGACATAAATTGCTAGCCAAAACTCATAGACTTGATGATTTCTTTCCATTATTGTAAGAAAATTACTGTATTGGCTCCATATTGGGGTATCCTGCCTTCACCTACTGAGCCCTATCCCCAGATTTCATGCAATCCAGCCAATCCAACCCATTCTATTTCATCTGGCCAGAATTCTCTGATCTGAAATCACTATGACAGAGGAAATATTAAGATCTTGTTTTCCATTGAAAAAGTTTTAATTGAACAAAGATTTTAGGCCAACCCTGAAAAAGTGTTCTACAGCAAGTCTTGAGACGTAAACACAAGGATCTGCCCAGCAATGCACTCAATGCACCTCCACAAGATTTTGTTGTGTTCAGCATACCCTTCGGATTGCTGTCTCTTTTACAAACATCCAGTCACTTTGGGTGAGTTCCTCACTTGATCAAAAGCAACATGACTTCTTCCACCTCCTTCAGTGAGGTGAGAATTCTCCGTTTCAGGTAAAAATTACTTTTAGTGTATATGAATCAACGTCCCTATATTGAATCTATCAAGATTGTTCCATCAAACTTTTAATCCACCTCATCAAATCATTTTAGAAGGAAGTTCCTTTTAGGCTTCAGTGCTATGTATAAAATAAGTGATCATTTTAAATGGTGAAAAAAAACCCAATCAGCTAAATGACTGGTAGTCATTAACTACTCTAACTGCACAATGTCATGTTAACCACAGGGTGTAGCACCACTTCTCCTTCTTTGCCATACAGTGGGACTGTCCCCATTTATATGTTGTGCAACCAGGTTGGATGCTCTTACGTCCACAGATTGTTCCTTCTGTTGCCCACTTCCCATGGATTTTCACCTCCACTTTCCCCGCCAGCAGCAGTACAGCTCAATCCAAGAAGGCATTATTGTTGTTTACAACTACTATCAAGTAATACTAGCAGGGAAATGAATTTTCTGGCCTCAGAGTAGTTGGTGGTAGTACCTAGTAATTAAATACTAGAGTCTTTGCTTAGCTGCATCCTCACTTGTGCAAGGTAAGACATGAAATGAGGGCAGAGGAGATGAACTCTATCCTTTCTGCATTCATGGATGCTGCTAAGCTCTGACAGGTTCTGCAGCATGTGCTTTATCTCCCAGTATTCCCCCAGCAAGGTTATGGGCTCCTGAACCTGTTTCTATACCAGTACACTGATCCTTCCTTGATCTCAACAGCATTCCTGGAACTGGTCTGCCAAAGACTGTCTCCACAAAACACCAGCTGAGGCCGGTTGACTCCACAATCAGATCACTCTGCTAGCACTTCCACCAACCACCAGACTTCTATATTTCATTCTTTGCTAGTACAATGCAGAGGAGCATGTGTTTTCCCTTCCATAATATGTGTTTTCACATACTTTTAAAAACTTTATGGAAAGCTGATAAAAGCTCTAAGGCACCAACTTGTAGCTGTGATGCCTTCCAAAAAAACAAGATAAGAAATGAGATTAATTCCTGAAATGTATTATTAAAAAAACAAGCCTGATTTTTTACATGGCCAACCTGCCCTAGTGACAAATCACATACCTTTGTACAGGAAAAAAGTGGAAAGGACCATTGCATCAGCTCTACAAGGAAGAGAAATAGAAAGTAAAAAAGCCAACAACAACATATCGCAAACAGCTCAGTAAATAATAGTGCAATTTTCAGAGCTAATAGAATAGTTTAACACCTGAATACACTCACACGCCTGATTAAACACTAACAACTTAAACCCATGAAAGAAGATTATAAGTTGTAATATCTCTTTGCAAATAATAGCATATTAGCCACTGTTGCATACTTCTTCAATTACATCCCTTTCATTCTTTTCATCTGGAAAACAGTTCACATTATAATAGTCAGCATCATTTGTGTTTTAAAACAAGCTATTACTTTGTATGTGGTGTATATTGCCAAATTGCAGGTCTCTTTCTCTATATATTTAAATATACTCTCAAAATTAATAAAATCAGGAATTGGCAATGCACATTATCTTTAACTTGGCTTCCTATGAAAAAATTGCTTAAACTTCAACACATACTGCTTGCCAAACTGGACACTTTTCCCAGGATTTCTTCCTTTTTCTTACCAGAGGTTGCCAGCAGCAGAAATTATACCTAACAGCAGCATCCCCACATTTACCAAAATGCAAGAGCCTGCTCATAGCTATGTCTATAGAGCTTTGTCTGGCTTCTGTTCAGTTGACTTGAAACAAGGGTGGGTGGCTTGGAAAGAAGCGTGGAAAACCAGAGCCTCTGATTTCAGTCACAAGAATTTCCATTTGCTACCTTCTCTAATCAATCACTTCCACTCCTCTCTATTTTCCATGCACCTCCAGCTATGGAATTCACTGTCTCTTCTTACCTGGACATCCAACAATTCTAATCTACTGACCTTCAAGCCTCCCCTCTTGCTTGAATTACTTAGAAATCCCTGGTTAGCTTGAAAATCCTCCAAGTGTGGCAAGAGAAGAGAACTCCTGGAGATTCAAGCCAGTAAACAAACTTTCCAATGCAACAGCAGAACACTGAAAAAGTTTGACTCAGTGCAATGTAGCATTTCTACTGCTGGAGTTCTTTAAGGACAGGATAAATAAAAATTTGTCAGGAGCAGTTTGGGTATGCTTCATCCTGTTTTAATGCACCTGGTGGGATTCCATCACCTGCTGCATTTCCATGATTCCTTCAGAGCACAGAGCTCTGTGGTAGATGAAGCCAGTACACCAATTTATGTGTTTCAGAGATGTTCGAAGTGAGGAGGAAAATTAGCCCAGTCTTTTTAAAGCACGTTTAAAAAGAGGAGATACACGTACAGAAAAGGTAACCTAGATCAATGTATCTACTAAGAACAGTAGTCTACTTTGCAGATAATCACTTTCTATTTTCTTTTAAACTTTGTATTCCAGTTGTTGAGGCATATAAAACTGTGGTCATGACTTACTCACTGTCATACAGGGGAGACTGCATTTTAAGGTTTCCCCACATTTTTCTAAATCATCAAGTATTGGCTGTTTACTAAGACAGACCAAGAATATTTTAGAACAGTCTTCATAACACATACTGCTGATTCTAAGTTTCCTACCAAAAAAGTTCAAATTGGTTAGAATTTTTCCTTTCACTTTTTTGATTCCTAGAAGTTTGCCATTTGCAGTCTTTATCGACAACCTAACCACTAATATGCCTGTGGGTTTCAAAATAAGGTATTCTTAAACTGCTCCCATAACTGAGCCATAATTAGAAATTACATCCCTACTCTTTCTAGTGCTCATCTTTCCTAGGCTGTAAGCTCTCTTGAGGTCGATTATCCAAAATTATTCTGATAGCATGCTACAACCCTCTTGCCAAAGAGCATCTAATGTGCTAAAAAGCTGTATTGGACAAAGTTCCCTTGGAGATCAAGCTGACAAAAAAAAACCCCCAAAACACACACACACAAGGAAAAAAAATGAAAAGAAACAAAAAAAAAAACAAAACAAAATGTCAGTGTTGACAGATATACAAGTGAAGTAATGAAGTGAGCATATTTTGGTGGCCTGCAAAATGAAATTGAACTTGACTCTAGTACACTTCTACTACTTCTGCAGGAGCAAGGATAGCTGTCAAAGGAGACAGATTAGCTAGATTTCTGCTCATTCTTACAGAGAATGACAGATACTTACTGCTATTTTATTTTGCCTTCTGTTTTCTTGTGCAAAACTATGGGTCTGTACAAAGATGGTGTTGAAATTGAAAAGCAGGTAATTAAAAAAACCCAAACGAACAAAAAAAAAGGAAAAAAGACACAAAACAAAAAAGAAAACCAACTGAAAAAGTAGGATATGGCCTCAAAATAGTTGCTTGGTGTAACCTCAAACCCAGCACACATCTCAAGAGTAACAACAGTAGCTTACTGAGAGCTGACGGTGCCAGAAAGCTCATCTGCCAGACTTGTAGATGCTGTAGGTTAGTAGGTTGGGAGGATCTCTTATTATTGTTGTTATTAAAATAGGTGGGTACAAATATGAGACATTTATATCTACAGGACCCAGTAAAAACGTAAATTTTGTTCACCTTTTGCTACCTGCTCAGCCTGAGAATTTTTTGAAGTTTCACATCTCTCTCAAAGGTTCTGGATGAATTTCTGTTGACTGCAACCACCTTAACATTTGTCAGGGTAAGCATAAACCAATGTACAGACTTCTGATTTAGAGCAGTAACTGAGAGCTGGAAGACGGATGTTTTAGAAATATCAGTGTTGGCCTGGAAGGTGCCCCAAAAAGTCATCTAGTCCATTTCCCATGGACTGCTGTCAGGTCAATATTGGACTTCCAGGTGGACTTTGTTCAGGTATGGCCAAAGCATAAACAAATTAAGAGACAGCAGGCAGGAGTTTCAGACCAAGTGACCTACACCACTCAGCTGTCATCACCAACAAGACACAGCTTGCCAAGTTGGTCCCAGAAAATCAACTTGCCTAAATTATTTTAGGAATTTAATCTTCACAATTAGGTTGCAAAGTTTTTATGGCAATTGAAGCTGCTTGACAACTTCCCACAGGACAGAACAGGATAATCATCTGTCTTCTTAGGTCCTGCAAGACCACAGTCATGGCAGTCTTCCTTGCTTACCTCTCTCTTGAAGTCTAGCATACAAAGCCAGACACAGGATTGCACTCCAAGCTTCACTTGCATTTTTCCAGGTCTTACATTTGATGTTTCTTCTAAGGCAACCCAGAATTAGGTGCTTCTGGAAGAGGATCATGTCACTGTTTCAGATTAGGCTATTAGCCTCCTGGGAACCTATGATGCTGACACTTGGAAAGACAAATTCTCCACATCTGTGCATAGGTATCTTCTTACATGTAGTGATATGCACTTAGCATTCCATTTTTTTCTTTTTTTTAATGTCAGGTCATATTGTCAGTTTATCAAAATCATTCTGGATTATGACTCTGTCATCCTAAGTGCTTGACACAGTTGTCTAAATTTCATCTTACTGAAATTTTATATTTATATGTTGTCTTTCAATATGAAGGCAGTTAGAGTAAAGGAGACTGAGGGGCAGACACTGATACCTGTGGTGATCAGTGAGAGGACCCAAGGGAATGGCCTGGAGTTGTGTCAGGGAAGGTTTAAGTTAAATATTAGGAAAAGGTTCTTCACTCAGAGGGTTGTTGGGTACTGGAACAGGCGCCCCAGGGAAGTGGTCACAGTATCAAGCCCATTTGAGTTCAAGCAGTGTTTGGACAACGCTCTCAGGCAGATGATGTAATTTTTGGGGCTGTCCTGTGCAGGTCCAGGAACTGGACTTCAATGATCCTTGTGGGTCTTTTCCAAATCAGAATGATCCTGTGATTGCATTGATGTTGGGTTTGAATATAATAACTGGACAGTTTGAAAAAGCTGTGTGTGACTTCAGCATAGGAAAGGCTACAAATATATCTGCCTGTATAGCTTTATGTAGCAATATGAAGTATTTAGTTTCACTGATAATTTTCAACAAATTCTAGTGCTTTTTGAGTTGCACTAATTAGTAGTCACTGACATAGAAAAGATGAGTGTAAACAACTTCCACAGGAAAAAATCACCAGAAAGTTAATATATAATAGCAGTGAAAAGGTTAAACTGCTCAGAAATCCTCAAACATGTTAAACATGCTGAGTACCCACATCTCAGAGACCTGATTTTATCTTATATCTCCAACTGGCTCAGGGCACATCTATGGCCTACAAGAAATCATTTTCTGAACTGGTCTAGTAAAACACTGCTGTCTCATGCATAGATACTTAAGACCTGTCGAAAGCATATTGTTGTGGTTGTGGCTCAAACGGTTCCTGATGTTGCTACTAAAGTTTTCCTCTGCATAAAAATTAACTTAAAAAAATACACCTTTAAGATGTAAATCTTCTTGTTCTTGCCTCTTTGCTGCACTCACTTGCACTTGTGCCAACATTGCAGATGACTGAAATGACCTGCATTGAAAATAAATGAAAACACATCTTTGTTCTGCCACAAATATGGCAGAAACACAAGGCCACCACAGCTTGTACTTGCTGCTGGAGCACGTAGCATTTACGCTTGGTACTGAAGGAATAGAAATGCCAGTGAGAATAACGCTCCAAGCTGGATCTCTAATAGTCTTTGAAAAACAATGACATCTAGACCTGGGATCAGAAGGACCAGATACTAACTGAGCTGAAAAATAGCAGTAATGATTCTTCATCTGGAAGGTGTACTCTAGATGCATACTTAGGATCCAACCAGAGCATATGCCACTGCAGAAGGAAAATAATAATTATTAAAAAAAAAATAAAAGAAAGAGCAATGTCTTGCCTGGAACAGTTGCTCCATGGGAGTTACCCTGGGTACGTGCCAGTGGGAAGAGTCAGGAAGCAGACCAGCAGACCCATTGTGTCTGAACTGAACCACTCAAAGTCAATTCACTGAAACAGAAAGCCTCCTGGCATGTTAGCAACTTCAGTTTTATTGTCATTCATAAGCTTTGGTACAATGATCTAAAAAAGGAAATATATGTATGTATACTTTATTTTTCATAGATGTTATGCCTCCCTACTCTGGAGGTGGATACCAAGGGAAGACAACAAGGTAAGCGAAAAAGGAAAGTAGTCACTGTTCACCCAGTGAGGATTTGAGCACCACTTCAAACAGCTAGAATCTCTTGAAATGAATGGGGGCGGTTGCACACTAGAAGATTTGTCTTGAGCTGAGAAAGGCTGTGGTCCAGCCTACAAAGCCTTCCGTGAGCCAGGCTCTCTGCAGGTGTTGGTTACCACCTCAGAGCCCTAGCGGCAAAGCAGTTGGACGAACGTTCATATCCTTCCCGTTCACTTATTAATATATTTTCTTTTTCTCTAGGCTTCATAGTCTTGCCTTCTGTTTGCCGTCCTGCACTGCAGTGGTGTGGCTGGCGGCGATGCATTTCAGGAGTCCTTTCTCCAGAGCCCCTTGCAATCCCCGCTTCCCCTGCCGTCCCTGCGCAGGGATGCGCTGAGAGCCGCAGCCGGGAGCACCTGGGGGACGCCGCAGCAGTCGCGGCGGGGCCAGTGGGGCGCTCGGGCCACCCCAGGCTGCTCCCTGCAGCCCGTGTGTTGTACCGGGGTGTGTTACAGCGTGTGCCCGCTGCTTGCCTCTCCTCTCACAGTGTTTCTGTTGTAACCACGGAAAAGGCGCGGAGTGACAACAGTGTGTCTAACAAAGTGCTCGTGTGATGCAGCTGTATCCGCTCTTAATCCTTCATTAACGCCTCATCAAAAGAGTACTGTACTTTTCATTTGTTTCATTTGCCGAAGGTCAGCATACTTGGAAGCGATTGTCATACAGCATTGCAGACTTTTTACATATTTCTCTGGTATTGTTCCAAGCTATTGTATACGCAAATGAGTCAATTGGTATGCAGATTGTCTATCATTAAAACCATTTCAAAATCAGCTTTGTCGCTGGTTTAGCGCTGGAGCTTGTATACCCTTCCTGAATGTAATGCGTTGTTCTGCATTGGTGTCTGAGGTGGTTGTACCACCCTCCCATGGGACCGGTCCTGATCTTCGTATTGGCAGAACTTGCCCTGAAATCGAAGGAAATTGTCCCTGGGAACGGGCCCGCAAGCTGACACCTCTGCTCACACTACCTTCACTTAGCAAACAAGTAGACTACATGTGACCATATCAGTACCTGTAGCTTTCCCTCCTCTGCTCCTCTGTTCACCGGGTTGTATTTTCCCTCAGCGTGAGTTTCTTGAAAAGGCTGCAGAGCTTTTTCCCAGCCCCCCTGGAAGAGGTGTCAATCCCAGAGCTGCTATCCCGCCTTTCCGGCAGGCAGCACCTCTCTGCAGCTACAAGCACTGCCTGCACCAGCATTTGCTTTGCTGCCCATGGCACTGAACACTCATCATCATCCCAACACACCCAAAGCTCACGCATACCCTCGGCAGTCTTCTGCTTTGTGTTCACTACTGAATTTCAGCTATGAGGGAGAAACAGTGCTTCAGAAAATAAAGACCACTTGCCTTTTCTATCTACTATCTGTTTCTTCACACAGTTATTCAGTGTTTCCTCTGGGGTTTTTTTAGCAGTTCATGCTCAGGTATCACAAACTCTTGGTGCAGAACCTGGATTCAGTTGTCCACAAAACCTTTTATGTGAAAAAAGAAGAAGCATTTTTATTTGCAGCTGCATTGTAGATGTGTCAAGTAGCGTCAAAGTCTTCTCTTTTTAACAGCTGAACTATATAATCATAATCAGAAAAAAAAGAAAGTTAAAATTAAAAACTACATTTGTATAAAAAGATTCACTGACAGGAAATGTTCATTTTAACAATATGTGATTTATTAGGAGAACAGGAAATGTAGATATAAATTTTTTTTCAAAAGTGGAGGTGAGATGAGTTAGGGACCGTCTGTAGAAACCCAATATTTACAAGTCTATGGGACTGATGAGATGCAGCTGAAGTTGATGAAAGAGTTGACTGACCTTATTGCAAAACTGCTTTCTGTCATTTTTGAAAGATCATGCAGGTCAGGGAATCCCGGACAAGTAGGAAAAGTCTAATGTTATGACCATGTACAAAAAACAGTTCTGGAAAACTACACACCAGCCAGGCTCACATTTTCGCCTGGCAAAGGTGTGTATTGAACCCTCCTGGAAGGTATTTCCAGGCAAATTAAAGGTAAAGAAGCTGACTAAAAAAAGCTATATTACTTGATAGCCTTCTATGATGAAACAATTTGCTTGATAGATGAGGGGAGAACTGTAGAGAGCACTACCTTGATTTTAGCAACGCATCTGACAGTATGTCCCAAAAAATCCTTGCTGACACACTGAAAAGTTTTAGCAAATATGGAATTACAGCAGTCCTTGACTACTGAAACCTGCTGCCAACAAGACATGTTTTTCCACCATGGCTTCCAAAGTTCGAAGTTAAAATAATAAGCATCAAGATATTTTCCATTACTTTAAACTATTTCCTTTTTTCAAGATTTACAGATGCAAGCCAGCTATTCATATCATATGATTTGTCAACAGTCTTTTTTTGCTCACGTCTGAAGAAATCTCTTAAAATAGATCCCCAATCCAGATCATACTAAAGCACTGGCTTTTAGCTTCAGAGAGACCACCTCCCTCACTTGTTAGTGTCTGAGGGACACTGTGTCTGATGTCTTTGACATCACTGTTCGTGGTGCAGGTGGTATAGACAAAAATTAAAATATTCTTGTTTTTACTAACTAAAATTTACTAATTTGCTAACTAAAATTTAACTAAAAAGGTGGTTCAGTAAAAATACTCTTTTTTTCTTTCACATAGAAGTCATTAGAATAGTTTCTGTGGATGAGTGAATCCAAGGTCTGCACCAAGAGTTGTGATACCTGAACACATGCTGCCAAAAAAAACACTAGAGGAAACACTAAACAACGGTGTGAAGACAATAGGTACAATGCCTTTGGGGATGGTTTGCTGATGTCCATTTGAAGGCAAAGTTTAGTTCAAAGTTGAGTCTTGAAGCATGAGTTGTGATCTACTGGAGCTGCATGGACTGATGGTTATTTATTCCCATCTGTGTTGATCCAAGAGCATTTGTGTTTTCCAAGCTGACTGAATACTACACACTTGTTTAAAAGGGTATTTGCAGAAGGAACATCTTTTGAGCAAGTGATTCTTTGCCTTTTGATTTGTGTTTTAAAGCATCATTGCATAAAAGACAATTATGTTTTACATTCTGAAAGCACTCTCTGCCCTGGTGTCAGGTAAATTAGTGTCAGGCAAAATATTTCCAAATTAATCTTCCCAGTAGAGAAAATGACAGTACAATGTACATGGGCATGTGATGCCTGATGGTGCACTTCTCTGATGGAAAAGGAGAAAGAACTAGGCCAATCTACTCTTTCTGTTTCACACACACCCCACACACTCCCCCAAACAGGGCTGAAATGAGAGATCTACCCTCTGTTCTCCAGCATTTTGAACAGGGAGAACTCTTGTCTTGCCCACCAGCACCATTTACCTTCCTATGGCAGGGGGAAGAAACGGGCTGCCTAGTCCTAAGTAAAAGCAATCACATCATTCAGTATAAGTAGCAGTAGCAGCCAAACAGTACCCAAACAGATGAAAAAAGGACAATTTATGATTTTCGGTTCCAATACAGCAACCCAGCAACTCTGGAGCTGTAGCATAATGATAGGCACCTCCTTCTTGTCATCCTCTCTCACACACTGTGGTGTCCAAACTTGTTTCGGGTTTTCAGCAGCGTTATCCAAGCTAAGTGGCCACCAGAGACAGCAGTCAGTCAATGTAGAATACATTGGTCTCAGCCAAGCACCATTCACCCCAACTAAAATACTAATGTTATCCATCTTTCTTTTGTTTCCAAGTTCTTTCTGCTTGAAATACTGCTCACATTTCACTAGGCAGAGTAAGTGTCTTACAAGGTCATCCAATCAAGACACCTACTTGCATGGGGTATCATTTTGGCTTTTTGGTCCTGTATTTCTTAATTTAGTAAAATATAGCTACCTTCATGCTGGTTTTGAACCCTTGCTTTGGGGCTTAGAGTTGTATCTTATTACCTGAAAGAGAGCAAACATTTTTCTATTGCTATATGACCTCAGCTATAAAGATACCAGACTGTTGGTGTTACTGAGTCATGTAGGATACTTATTTAGAGTACAAGGGAAAACTCTAGAAAGGCCAGACCTGAGAATTCAGAATGAGACACTGCACAAAAGCAATGGTCTGGCTCCTGCATTAATTCTGAAATCCAGCTGTGCAAATCTGGTTTGACAATTCATCAAAAAGACCCTAAGAAAACTCTTTACAAATTTTTAAAGCTCTCTAATAGGTCTAGTTGAGCAGGTTTTTTCACCTGAAATGTATTCTACAGAACAAAGAAAGTTAAGTAAGTGCAAAAATGCTATAATAATACTATAAATAATAATAATAATAATGATGATGCAGTAAAAACATATGATACATCATTCCTGCCTGAAGAACATCTTCAGTAGAAAGCCCACAATTTTTGTTGTTTAGGTGGTAGGCTACAGAGAATTGGACAGAAACATTATTTATTGGACAGAAAGATGAGGAGCCCAGTAAAAATGCTGCTTATCCCAGATGTTTTCCTCTACTGCAGTGAGGTACACTTTTTAATACTCCTTTTTACTCATACACATCCATACTGATGATTTTTGGATGCCAAAGGAATATGTTGTGTTGAGTATAAATGGGAGGGGGCTGGCAGCAGGGGGACTGCAGGGGTGGCTTCTCTGAGGGGGCTGCCCCATGACAGACACAAATATTTCCATTTAGCTCTAGTGGACCCACCACTGGCCACAACTGTGCCCATCAGTGAGGCTGGAGGTGACTCCATGATAGTATTTTTAAGGAAGGGAGAAAACACTGAACAGACAGAGGAGTAAAAAACGGTGAGAAATGCAAACACCAAGGTCAGAGAAGCAGGAGGAGTTGCTCTATGGAAGGAGGAATCCACACCAGAGAAGCTGGATGTTGTTGAAGGAAGCTGCCCACATGCTACCCATGGAGAGAGCAGAAGAAATGTGGGAGGAAAGGAGTGGCAGAGTAGAAAACTACTTGCTGCTCATAAACATCCTCCTTGAGTCCTTTATTGCCCTGCTGAAGGGACTGAGCATATCTATGGTGGTAACAATGGCAAGAAGAGATGAGTCTGAAGTGAAAGAGTGAACTTGAGCATGGGGGAAGGACAGGTGTTGGTTTAATGTCTTTCACTACCTGACTCAGTAATTAGATATCTGTTTTAATTGGAAATGGATTAATTTTAGCCAAGTTGAATCTGTTTTGCTGTAGCAGAAATTGGTAAGTGATCTTCCTGGCTTTATCTTGTCCCATGAGCTTTCTCCTTTCTATTCTTCCTATTTTCTCCCCATCCCACCGAGGGAGTGAGTGAGTGGCTAGGTGGGAGTCTGGTTGTTAGCCATGGTTATCCCACCATATATGGCTTTTGTACTAGTGCAAACAAACCTCCAAAATATTTGTTGTGAGACAGGGTTAATGTTTCAGCTTCTACACACAAGAATTATTTCTGAAGATGCCTAATTCACTGGGGAAGACCCTGCAGCAAAGTGAGTACATTAGGTCTGTGTTGTAGCAAATTATTAAGGATAGCAATTACACTTCAAAAAACATATCAACCCAAGGAAAGGAGTAGTGTAATGTTTCTCACTTCTTTCATTTTTAAAAGATGTTGAAAAAGGGAGAGAAGGCAATAGCAAAATAACAGTTGGCATGAAAAGAAACAAGAAATCAGGAGTTAACTCATTAAGCGGAAACATGGAAACATGTTACTGTAGTCTCTAGATTTGCTAAGCAGAGGTCGTGCTGGGTTGAAGGAATGGAAGTTCTACCAAACTAGGTAGGAAAAGAAAGAGATTTTTGTATTTAAAACTGTTCAAAAATGCTTAGGGGCCAAATGCTAGCCAAGGGTAACCATGGCTTTGTGTGGTCCTGTGTGAACACAATGAGGGAGGAAGACAAATATATCCTTTAGGTTGATATTGGATAGGAACATATATATGTAGGCTGCTCATGGGAAAAATTCTTCTGTCTAGATGAGAATGTCCTCTCAAGATAGAAGCTTTGAGCCTAGACCTGCACTCCAGTGATTGTTTGTGCAGACATTAAAAAAAGGTAAATACAAGAGCAAATTTAAATCATTAGCAAAGCTTGGCAAGTATCCCTCGAATGTTGAAATTACTGCTCTCCAAATCAGTGTGTGTTAAAGGCCCAGTTCCACACTGGTTAGCAGGAAAGCTCTGGCCATCTCACATGTGAATGAGGTGTGCAGGAAGATAGCAGGGATCTCCCTCCTGTTTGAACCCCTCTGTAACTGTGTGGATAGGATGGAAGGACAAGAAGGGACATGGCTACATCTCACTGAATCAGATAATTAAAACAGTCAGAACTGCCACTGCTATAAAAGCAGTTCTAGAGACAGTCTACAGAGATACTCCACAGCATATTAATGTGCAATGACTTGGAAGTTCCCTTTGTTGCTACTGAAATCAAGAAAATGTTGCTGTTGCAGGATTTTCACTCATTCAGAGACAGTAACAAAGTGAAAAAGAAAACTTCCTGTCAATGTCAAGAGAGATTACCCAAGATTACACATGAATGTCAAACACTCTGAGAGATTATCAGCAATGCAGGATCTCCTCCTTTAACATATGGATTGCATGATGACCTCCAGACAGGAGGAACACAAAGGCTGCAGATATGTATGGAAACACCATATAACAGTCTCTGTGGCAGTCTCTGATTTCATATTGGTTGTTGTGTAGTTATTGGCTTCAGTGGTTACTTCAGTGATGGAGAAAATAGCTGATCCCCTCCCTCCCACAAATAATCCTTTATTAGATGGTTGATATTAGCAATTAAGTGTTTACAGTATTCACCGCTGAACTCTGGAGTATGCCATTATCTGGTAACAATTTTCTACTGAGTTCTTTGCTGTAATTTTATTTTAATTGGCTTCTTAACTCATATCAGTGAGTATCATAGAATCATCAAGGGTAGGGTGGAAAAGACCTCTAAGACCATCTGGTCCTTTTCTGAAATATTTTTACTATTGCAGAGGAGGAATATTAACTAATACTGACACTGCCTGTAAAAGAAAAGAATCAAAATCAGAAGAACACAGACAAAACTCAGGAAGATAAGCAAAAAGAGGATGTGATTGCCATACAAAATACAAATCTCAACAACACTTGCAGTCAACTATCCATGAAGTCAGAGGAAGAATCCTAGGGCAATGGTCTGGATGCAGCGGCTTCAGAAGAACAGCCTGCTCATGAGACATGCTCCACTAACTCAGCATCAAAAGCAAATGATGAGAAGACCAGAATTTCTGCACTTCTACTGTACCCCAAAATAATACGCAGCTGTCACAAGTACTGTTATCCACAGCTGCTCTTCAGAAATGAAAACCATGGTGCCTGCCTCACAACAGTGAAGTTGGTCAGTTTAGTACTGGTCATTGTACTAGTTTGATACAGTCAAAATAGTCAAACAAGCTGTAGTCAAGCAGACTGGCAGTGTAAATAGCAGGCTCTATCACCAAGATTCTTCTGGTGAAAAATACAGGGCACACTATATTGGAGCTGGGAGGAGGCAAAACAGTGTCTTTGCCTCAACTACAGAATTTGTGAAGTCTTGGTCAGCAGATTTGTTAAGCAGCCTGCTAAGAAGTTAATCTACCCTTTCGATTTAGGTTTAAAAGGCTTCAGCTAGAGAGTGGTATATCGAATTGTCCAGAAAGAAAATTACATCCAGGCTGAATCCCCACTTTCCTAGGCCTCTGTTACCCCTCTTCCCTGGATTGTCTTGCTACCTGAACATTAGTTCTCTACAGTTCCATTCCTCTTACTTCAGCAGGGCAGTTGAAAGGTCTGTGCCCATCCCACCTGGGAGAGGCAGGTTATCCTGCAGGATAACCCACTGGGAAGCACTGCTTCCGCTATCAACAGTGTCTGGATGCCCAGAGGACAAACTGTCATAGTCTGAACCTGCAGGTTTGAAGTATCATCCTCATGAAAATTCATCATGACTCAGAGCAGCCTCACCTGCATGGCCTGGGAGGTGCCTCTGCTTCCCAGGGGTTCAAGCAGACTAAGGGAAAAGGGAAAAAAAGGTAACAGGCATGATTAATTTGAGAGCAAGTTTTAATTAATGAATTCCACACAACTATAATTATAGTTAATACTGGTACCAAGGCCTTGTAATGGGTCTGTTCACTTGAAAGATCTGTAAACCAACCACCTGCACCCTGAACTGGAGGCTTCTCATTTCTTACCCTGCTCAAAAAACAGTGTCTTTCCCTCACAAAAGACAAAACAAGTGCTTGAAAGAGAACTGATTTTTTCTAAGTTTGTATGTGCAGAACATAATATATGGATATCTCAATTACCTGATATAATGACTTTTTTGTGAACAAACCCAAAATATTCCCTCCTGCAATATCTGGACAGCAATATCTAAACAGAAAAATAGGCAAGGAAAGATAAATAAAGTAGTCTTGACTATCCAAGATATTTTCTAACACATCAGATTTTGAAAAGAAACTACAATTTTCTTTGACACTATTGAGGCTTTAACTCTAGTTTTTAGGATATTCCATATGCAAAAAGGTCACTTCTGATCTGTTTCTACAGTTTCCTCCTGTACAGTAGCCATAGAATTTTCCCACTAAATGACGGTTATTTGTAATTTTAAGCTTGGAAACAAACATGGAAAAAAATGGAAGTATCTAAGTTTGTCAGAAATATATCACAGTATTGAAAATGAGCATACTTACATGCTTTATACAGCTTCTTAACAAGGCCATTCAGTCTGAGTCCAAAACTCTTGGTTCCAACCAAAGTAACTTCAAATAGCACAAGTATATACATATGAAAAAAGATTCATATTTTCTTGTTAAAAAAAGGAAATGGTGCTTTCTGTAAACATAAGATGCAATTTCCTTGACACAAGTTACAGTGGAAAGAGCTCAGAAAGCTTCAAATAAAATTGGCATTTGTTTAAAAGGATGATTTAACAAGTTGATTGGATGAGGTCCAACCAGCCCATTTAGTCTGGTCATTCTAGAAACATCAGTGTAAAAAAAACTACTTTTTTTTTTCTTTTTTTTGGCTTTCTGCTATACTGTGTCACACAATCACATGACTGAAAACATGTTGTCAGCAGCAATGGTAGACACCGACCACGAGCGATTTGGTTGCATTATGACAACACTGATTGCTGTGTCCAACAAGAGGGCCAACATCCTTCGGATACCAAGGTGCAGTCCTTAGCAGCTGTTTCACATGTGTGAGCTTCGCCTGCCTCTCGTGCCCAAGGACACACGCAGCCTGGGCTCTCTTGCTTTATAGTGTTTGTTGAAGTCCAGCCTAAAGCTAAGGAACTAAAGCTAAGTTTGTCAGAACTGGTTGTCAGCAGTTTTATCTTCCAATGCCTGCCATGCACAACAGAGTCTCCAATGCAAACAACTCAGCCTTTTAAACCACGCTGCCCCTTTGCCACTGCCTTAGGACAGCATTCAGGACCCAACCTGGGCTCACAGGAGGCCTCACCTTGTTTCCATGACATATGTACAATAGTGGCCAGGCCAGTGCTAGAGCACTGCTCGCTTCAAACGTCTCTATTGGATGTAGGTTGTACAGGAGCAAGTGGCAACTCAGAAGAGCAGAGGTTCTCCCCATCTGCCCCAGTCAGTTTCAAGCAAAACCTAACTACAGCCTAAGTATTGCTAGCAACCCTCCAAAGATTTGACTCAATCTTTCCCAGGGAGGGAGTTGCACAACATTTTGACCGAGATGGCAAATTTCTCATAAATTTAAAGCCCCCATGCTGAAGGCCTGGATCACCACAGCCTCCCTTCTTCTCTGCCCTTCTTTTTGATCTGAGGACACTGTTGTCTTTTCCATTACACCTCAACATAAAGAACTGAGCTCCTTCTGATGATGCAGCTGTTCGTTCACAGGGGCCAGAGTTCAGCCAGGTGGAAAGTGGAATTCTTAATGATAGAAAAGGCTACAATATAATTAAGAATACATGGCCATTACAAGTCACAGCCTTATCCTGGAACACCATAGTTCATAAACAGCACACATCAACACTTTGTCTGCACTTTGAATTGCAACTCATAATTCATATAACAACCAAAGGATCAGGGACTTTGAGGCCAAAGCTCAAAACGCATCATTTGCAATTCTCCGCTGTCCTCTAAAGGCTGCTTTAGGAATTTCAGTCTCTGAGTTTGGAAAGCAAAGTGCTTCTGCTCTGTGTTGGTGTACTAGAGCACAGGCCAGTGAGACCAAGAAATGTGAGAGGTCTGTGCAGAGCTTCAGGAGCAGGTCTGCAAGCCACGGCAAGAGATTGGTCTGACCAGAGGCGTAGAGAGACCACTTCTGTGAGGTGTGTGACGCTGCACTGGCAGCATTGCTGGCTCTGGCAAGGGATGGGATCGGCAGGATTTCTATTACTCTGCATCCTGATACAGTTTGTTCTGCTGGAGAGGCTTGGAAGTCCCTCAGCATGTCCATGTGCCTACTACAAATAGTAATGTGCATCCAAATCTGCGTGCCAAAACTGAACTAAAAGATTTGATCTTGTTTGGTACTTTCCTGCACCTTTATGGTGATTTTGAATTCTTTATTTACAAAGGAGAAAGGTCAAGCTTAAAATAAACCTACAGTTATATAATTGGCCATTAAGAAACCCTATAGTTCAAGTCACAAGAGCCTGTAAACTTCTATGCAGCTATTTCTTCTGAGTCACAGTATTGCCCTTCAATGGTCTTAAGGAAATGGTAACATTTATTACTTTGTTTTGCTTCCTGGCACCTATCCAATTATTCTTTCTTGCAATTATTTCCTATTCTCTTATTAATGTCTGTTTTGCTCTTTCCATTTGCAGATTCTTTCTTTAGATTTCCAAAACTTTTTCCCTCTGAAATGTTGGAACCTGTGCATATGTTCTAACTCTGGGATAAGTCTGGATCTGATTCTGGTTTTGTCTTAAACTTTAGTTGTGTTTAAAAAATTGCAATGAGTGGAAATTCTGCTTTTCTGATTTATCAAATACCATTTTCACCCCACATTTTACATTCTCTTTATGCTTTCTGTTCACCACTAAATGGTGCAATTTCACTTCTCTCCATCAGATGGTTCAATTGCTTGTTTCCTAAAGAATTTTAGTTTCTTCCTTTTCTGCCCATTATAAGATGCTTCAGTTCTTATTTTTACACACCAGGTTGTTAAAGGAAATCTCCCACTTGCTTTTTTAATTTCTGTTGTAAGCCTGTCTGTAATTTCCCTCTGTTTCTTTACACTCTTCAGCACTGTTCAACAGAAAAAAGAGGTAAAACTCAGTACAAATACTCTCTTTTAAGAAGTGAATGCAGTGCCTTTTAGAAAGAAAGGCAGAAGACTGTGTTCTTTGCCTCTCTCTTGGTAATTTTTGGAAAAGCTTTAGAGAGTGATGAAGTGGCCCTGAGTAGCTTTGGGAACATTCCTATAGCAGAGGTGAGAGGAATCCTAGATGCCTAACTACCTTGTTCTTATGGCACGTATCTCAAATGCAAATAATTGGTTTTCATTTTCTGGAAAATTTCATTCATGGGGTAATCACCTTGTGACAGCTTTTTCCTGTCATATCTTTTAATATTCAGACTGATGGTAATAATAACTCCAACTGCATTTTCTATACCCTAATGTTTAGCTAACTTAATTGCTGTTCTGATAACTTATGGAGGAAAACATTTAACATAATTTGCTCTACAAAGAGCTGAAGTAAATTAACTGTGCAGTGATAGAAGTTTCACATCCTACGCTCCTCAGATTTTTCTTTGTATGTTTTTCTTTCTCTACTCTTTACTGACCGTCTCTTTGGTCCCCATTTGCTGCCTTTCAGGTTCCCTGCCCTTCTTCTCTGCCCTTCTCTCCTTTTGTGAGCGAATATCCATCACTGTGGTTTCTTTAACTTTCATGGCCTCTGTGTTCTCTCTGACCCCTTACAGCTCTGGTCAGCTTTGTTCACCTGCACTTGAGCCTCTACTCCACTCCTGTGGCACTCAGGTTTTAGTCCTCTTTGACTGGGGTAGTCAAAGAGTACTAGCAAAAAGTGAACTTCTGAACAAAAAGAAAGAAAATAAATACTGACTGAGGTACCTTTGCTGGTCTTCTGGAGAAAGAGAGTAAGCAACAAGTTAATCCTTACGAGTGATTCCAATGCTTTAAAGACTGCATTGGACCAACCTAACAGAAAATAGTTAAAATACTACACCAGGGAGCCTGTTACTTTAGAGAGTCTGAGTGGTTCATACAATAAATTCATAGTATTCCTTGTCAAAATAAAAATAGCTTGCCTTCATTTTATTTCAAAACTGTGGTTCAGCAAGCCCTGAGAATGACATATGACTTGTTAAATCAATGGTTGTAGAAACCTTTCGCTTTGAACAATTGCAGACTAAGAAAGGGAGTATTTTACTTTTGACTATTGTTATCCTTGGTACTGTAATTTTGTTTTATTAAATAGGGCAGAGCAGGTGATGGTTATAATGCCCTTGTAGAAATCAGACAGAATTATTTCCTCTGACTTCTGAAACAGCAGATTCTTGCATCTGTCCCCACTCTACTTGCCAACATCTCTTTCAGCTCTCCCAACTCTTCTACCTCTCTCCAGTTAGCAGAATTGTGTTAGAGGTTACAGTGGTATTTTAGGTTTCAAGTAGCCAAAAGATGATTTTCAAAATCAGGCACTTTGGAGAAGTCCCTGAGCACCTTTATGTGAGCGTGAAATATATTCTTTCATCTCTGAGGCTGCTCATTCAGTTGAAAATTGAAATGAGTAGAAATGTGTATATTCACAGCTTGTTTCTAAGGTTAGGAAACATTCATGCAAGGTCACAGAGGACTACAATCTTTAAGTCTGTAGGTTTTAAATAAAGCTTCAATTTTCTGTCCAAATACCTCCCTTTTTTTTTTTTTAATCATTCATTACCTTTCACCTTTCAGTGTGCTTAAAAAATTTACATGTGTGTTCAAAGAGCATCCCTAAGACTGAAAATCATTGTTAGATGAAGTTACTGGAAGTTACAGTTTCACACTGACCAAAGATAATTGGCCATTCTTGATAGGAATACTATTTTAAAAGGTTGGAAAAGTTCTTGTCCAAAACATAGACAACTTGTATATGTGACAGGAGAAGACAGAAACCTTCCACAATTAATTTTAACAAAATGAATCATGTGGATTTGGGATTTTTAAATAAATAGTGTGCTCCAGTGTACAGTTGAGAGACCTTGGCATTTATTCACTGCATCTGGTATGAGAGGAGAAAATCCACAGGGCCTTGACTGAAAAATAGAATCACTAAAATAATATTGGATTATGATTATATTCTGTCCTTGATCTCCTACCCTAAGCCTGTAACTAATTCACTGAAAACTACATTATATCATGAGCTTCTGCATTTCCTAGTGGGTGCTTCTAAGATACTAAATTGTGTTGTACTGCACCCTGAGGCAGTCGAGCTGCTGTAACTTACAGAAGGAGATAAAACTTTCTGGTTTTTAACTTTCTTCTTCGTGGTGCATATTGGTTAAGACGTAATTTCCCTGTCAGTCAGCAGAAAAAATATCTCTTGTAGTTTAAAAGAATAAGACAGAAATACTTTGCAGTTCTTCTCAAGTGTCTATGATATTGGTAGCACCGCATGGGTAGCCCTTCACCCCAGAAGTGTGTTGCCTATTGTATAACATCCTAAGATGGGTGGTAGTTTTTTTCTCAGTTTCTGCATTTCTACCTTTACTGCAGTTTCTCCAAAATTTCTTTAGGCCTTGGCAACACTGAAAAGGAGGAGGCTGAGCAGGCAGGGCAGTTAGCAATGGCTTCAGGACAGGATACAGAAAAAAGAAACTGGGCTTTCTTCAGCCTGGAAACATGGCTGGAGACATAGATCCTCAGCCCTATTTGTATTTTCAGATACTGTAGCTCTAACAGCAAATCTTTGAAATTACCAGCCAGAAGCATGCTCTACATAACGAACAAAATAAAAAACAGCCCTGTTTAATAAATGTGTTGCTAGGAATTATTCTTTAACATTGATTGTACTATATAAGCATTTCAGTGTTAAAAAAATAGAGTAAAAAGGTAAAAATCTCTTATGTTTCTATTCAGAAATGCACCTGAATGGTGCTGCTGCCACCCACTGCAAGGAAGGCCACTTGTGCAGTGACAGCAGAAGGAGACTTGTCAACTTATATTCTAAGTACACACATTTATGTAGAATTCAATATTGGTCTTCAGGCACAAATTAAACGTAAAATCATTTCTCTCTGGAAGCGCTGAATCCAGCAGCCTGACAGAGGTGGCTGTCACAGTTCCATGGACTCAGGTCCAGCCAGCAGCAAGGCTCAGGATGCATCCCCTACAGACAGGCGTGTGCAGAGAGCATGTGTACACACCTCATATGTATTTACACACTGCTGGCAACACAGGTCAACCCAGACCAACACACAGAACACTCATATGAACACAGGCAGCACCAGTAGCCTCATCCTGCTGAGCTAGATGGAGACCATTAGTTGGAGATATATTATATATTAGTGGGAAATCTATGTATCTTACTAATAAATAATGAATGTGTATGTTTATATATATTCAGTGGTGTTCTGCACCAGGTCAGTGAGAGACCGAGGGTGCAGAGTTCTTTCTGGATCCAATAACAAGGACCTGACAAAAAAAGCACAACAAAAATAGCTGCTTTAATATGCCAGAATAAAACCAGGAATATAAATAATATAAAAAGATGAATAAAGGTAACAAGTAAAACCTGCTCCAGATGATGGCACCCTACCTTTGTGCAGCACCAGATGGAGTCTGGATGGATTTTCCTGTGATGCACTACACAGGTCCCATCCCATGGAGGGATCCTTCTCTCCCTCTGCCCTGGTGCACAGGATGGGCTGGCACAGGGCTCTCCACCAGGCTCGCATAACAGCAGCTGCTCGTGCTGACACTCAGGCTGCTCAAGCACCAAGCACAAGGCTGTGCAGAGCAGACACATCTGTTCAACATCGCTAATTCCTTGAACACACCACTGCAAGGCTCGCAGTGCAAAGGTGGATCTCTCCAGGAGCTGGGCTTACACATGCAGACCAGCCAGCAGCTAACCCCTGGACCCTCTCATCTCTGGATTCATCCATCCTCTCACTGCAGTGTCTGCAGTTGCTGGCACACAGGCATACCTCCCACCCACAATTCCACTCCAGTTGCTGCACTCAGATCCCCATTATAAACACAGAGGAAAAGGGAACAGGATTTAGTAAGGAGACAGGACAGGCTACATGATTAGATGAAGGGCAAAGATAGACTGAACAGCACCCTCTTTACACACAAATAGCACTTGTTATCGGCTTACTCCACTCGGCTTTTCCCACACTTTCTCCTTCCAAAATAGCTTTTGGGCTACCTGGATAAATCACTGCTGAAGAACAGAAAGAGGTGAGCTGGTTTCCCAGTATTCTTGGTTGGATGGCTGCTCCATGCAGTGAAGCATTTATAGGAACAGCATCCTGGAGCACAGTTATCTGTGGGAACCTCTGTAGCATTTCTGTAGTGAAAGTTTTGTAAAATCAGTGTCCTCCTTCACACAGATGAAGGTTCTTACTGAAAAGCCATGCTTTGTGTTGCAGAGAAGCAGCGCATGCTGACAATGCCTCAAGTGGGAAAACCCAGCTGCAGGTGAAGGCAGAGCATAAATTAGCAGAAGAAAAGAAAAAAAGGCTAAAACTGCCATAAAAAGCAAAGATGGCATTGTTAGCTCCTATCCACTTCCAGGTGATCTTTCAGCAAAGCTGGTCCAGTTACTCCATGCCAGTGAATTGGAGTCTTTTCCCCAGCCTGGCAATCAGAGAGCATCTGAGTGTGGCAATGGCTCTTTCCACAGCTACCAGTGTGGGCAAAGCAATCTCTGAGAAAGAAAGAAAGAAACTGAAGAGTCCAGGAACAGCTCCCATCCACTTCCAGGGGATCTTCCTGCAGAGCTGGACAGGTTATTCTATGACTATCGATGCATTGAGTCACATTTTTCCTGCTCATTTGAGGTTTTGTTGCTCTTGTATAGGGTATTATGACAATGCTAATAATATAGTTATTTCCAAGCCCAAAGGAAGATCTAAGTATTTATTACTCAACTTTTGATCCACTCTCTTGATGATAATCTGGCCTTAACAATATAGGGCAAACAGATGCTCACAGAGGTTCACCTTTTTTATCTGTATATTTTTTTCATTGCTCCATCTTCCTTGAAAAGGGGTCATTGGCTTCCTCAAGCTATGCTTGTTACAGCACAATTGACCTGTTCTAGTTTTAAGATACAAAAGAACTCAGATTCAATTTTAGATTGAAATAAACATAACAGCTGCCAGGTTAGGGGATAAGAGACTGGTCTCCACCCACAAAGGACCATGGGGACAATGACAGGTTCCCACGGGTCCCTTTAGCCTTAAGTCAGAGCAACTCCTGCAGCAGTGAGGACTCTTCCCAGATTGTGAGGTCTACGCAGAATCACCTCAGAATGATCATTCCCAGCACAGCCACGGCTTTGGCTTTCCTCCTGTATTGCATGGCCAGATTTTGGTAGCAGAGGGCCACAGGGGTGACTTCTGTGAGAAGCTGCCATGTCCAGCAGAGCCAATGCCTGCCAGCTCCAGGAGGGCCCTGCTGCTGGCCAAGGCCAAGCAATCAGTAACACCTCTGTGATAACATATTTAAGAAAGAAAAAAAAAAAAGTTTTGGGCAGATGGAAATTGCAAAAAAGAGCAGAGTGAGAACATGT